>JBBGZY010002530.1:77500-472500 GCA_037952925.1 Lithobates clamitans | reverse complement strand
TGGTACAGGAGACAGCCAAGGACTGCGGGCATGGCACAAAAGAGAGCCAAGGACTGCGGGCATGGTACTGGAGACAGCCAAGGACTGCGGGCATGGCACAGGAGAGAGCCAAGGACTGCGGGCATGGTACTGGAGACAGCCAAGGACTGTGGGCATGGTACAGGAGACAGCCAAGGACTGCGGGCATGGTACAGGAGACAGCCAAGGACTGCGGGCATGGTACTGGAGACAGCCAAGGACTGTGGGCATGGTACTGGAGACAGCCAAGGACTGCGGGCATGGTACTGGAGATAGCCAAGGACTGCGGGCATGGTACTGGAGACAGCCATGGTACTGGAGACAGCTAAGGACTGCGGGCATGGTACTGGAGACAGCCAAGGACTGCGGGCATGGTACTGGAGACAGCCAAGGACTGCGGGCATGGTACTGGAGACAGCCAAGGACTGCGGGCATGGTACTGGAGACAGCCAAGGACTGCGGGCATGGTACTGGAGACAGCCAAGGACTGCGGGCATGGTACTGGAGACAGCCATGGACTGCGGGCATGGTACTGGAGACAGCCATGGACTGCGGCATGGTACTGGAAACAGCCAAGGACTGCAGGCATGGTACTGGAGACAGCCAAGGACTGCGGGCATGGTACTGGAGACAGCCAAGGACTGCGGGCACGGTACAGGAGGCAGCCAGGGACTGCGGGCATGGCACAGGAGACAGTCAGAGACTGCGGGCACGGCACAGGAAGAGAGCCAAGGACTGCGGGCATGGCACAGGAGAGAGCCAAGGACTGCGGGCATGGCACAGGGGAGAGCCAAGGACTGCGGTCATGGCACAGGAGAGAGCCAAGGACTGCGGGCATGGCACAGGAGAGAGCCAAGGACTGCGGGCATGGCACAGGAGAGAGCCAAGGACTGCGGGCATGGCACAGGAGAGAGCCAAGGACTGCGGGCATGGCACAGGAGACAGCCAAGGACTGCGGGCATGGCACAGGAGACAGCCAAGGACTGTGGGCATGGCACAGGAGACAGCCAGGGACTGCGGGCATGGCACAGGAGACAGGGACTGCGGGCACGGCACAGGGAGAGAGCCAGGGACTGCGGGCATGGTACAGGAGACAGCCAAGGACTGCGGGCATGGCACAGGAGACAGTCAGGGACTGCGGACATGGCACAGGAGACAGGGACTGCCGGCATGGCACAGAGAGAGAGCCAGGAGACTGCGGGCATGGTACAGGAGACAGCCAAGGACTTCGGGCATGGCACAGGAGACCATCAGGGACTGCGGGTACGACACAGGGAGAGAGCCAGAGACTGCGGGCATGGCACAGGAGACAGCCAGGTACTGCGGGCATGGCACAGGAGACAGTCAAGGACTGCGGGCATGGCACAGGAGACAGTCAGGGACTGCAGGCATGGCACAGGAAGAGAGCCAGGGACTGCGGGCATGGTACAGGAGACAGCCAAGGACTGCGGGCATGGCACAGGAGACAGCCAAGGACTGCGGGCATGGCACAGGAAACAGCCAAGGACTGCGGGCATGGTACAGGAGACAGCCAAGGACTGCGGGCATGGCACAGGGGAGAGCCAAGGACTGCGGGCATGGTACTGGAGACAGCCAAGGACTGCGGGCATGGTACTGGAGACAGCCAAGGACTGCGGGCATGGCACAGGAGAGAGCCAAGGACTGTGGGCATGGCACAGGAGAGAGCCAAGGACTGTGGGCATGGCACAGGAGAGAGCCAAGGACTGCAGGTATGGCACAGGAGACAGCCAAGGGGTGCGGGCATGGCACAGGAGACAGTCAGGGACTGCGGGCACGGCACAGGGAGAGAGCCAGGGACTGCGGGCATGGCACAGGAGACAGCCAGGGACTGTGGGCATGGCACTGGAGACAGCCAGGGACTGCGAGCATGGTACTGGAGACAGCCAAGGACTGAGGGCATGGTACTGGAGACAGCCAAGGACTGTGGGCATGGCACAGGAGAGAGCCAAGGACTGTGGGCATGGCACAGGAGAGAGCCAAGGACTGTGGGCATGGCACAGGAGAGAGCCAAGGACTGCAGGTATGGCACAGGAGACAGCCAAGGGGTGCGGGCATGGCACAGGAGACAGTCAGGGACTGCGGGCACGGCACAGGGAGAGAGCCAGGGACTGCGGGCATGGCACAGGAGACAGCCAGGGACTGTGGGCATGGCACTGGAGACAGCCAGGGACTGCGAGCATGGCACAGGAGACAGCCAGGGACTGCGGACACGGCACAGGAGACAGCCAGGGACTGCGGGCACGGCACAGGGAGAGAGCCAGGGACTGCGGGCACGGTACAGGGAGAGAGCCAGGGACTGCGGGCACGGTACAGGGAGAGAGCCAGGGACTGCGGGCATGGCACAGGAGACAGCCAGGGACTGCGGGCATGGCACAGGAGACAGCCAGGGACTGCGGGCACGGCACAGGAAGAGAGCCAGGGACTGCAGACACGGTACAGGGAGAGAGCCAGGGACTGCGGGCATGGCACAGGAGACAGCCAAGGACTGCGGGCATGGTACAGGAGACAGCCAAGGACTGCGGGCATGGCACAAAAGAGAGCCAAGGACTGCGGGCATGGTACTGGAGACAGCCAAGGACTGCGGGCATGGCACAGGAGAGAGCCAAGGACTGCGGGCATGGTACTGGAGACAGCCAAGGACTGCGGGTATGGCACAGGAGAGAGCCAAGGACTGCGGGCATGGTACAGGAGACAGCCAAGTACTGCGGGCATGGTACTGGAGACAGCCAAGGACTGCGGGCATGGTACTGGAGACAGCCAAGGACTGCGGGCATGGTACTGGAGACAGCCAAGGACTGCGGGCATGGCACAAAAGATAGCCAAGGACTGCGGGCATGGTACTGGAGACAGCCAAGGACTGCGGGCATGGCACAGGAGACAGCCAAGGACTGTGGGCATGGTACTGGAGACAGCCAAGGACTGTGGGCATGGTACAGGAGACAGCCAAGGACTGCGGGCATGGCACAGGAGACAGCCAAGGACTGTGGGCATGGTACTGGAGACAGCCAAGGACTGTGGGCATGGTACAGGAGACAGCCAAGGACTGCGGGCATGGTACTGGAGACAGCCAAGGACTGCGGGCATGGTACTGGAGATAGCCAAGGACTGCGGGCATGGTACTGGAGACAGCCATGGTACTGGAGACAGCTAAGGACTGCGGGCATGGTACTGGAGACAGCCAAGGACTGCGGGCATGGTACTGGAGACAGCCAAGGACTACGGGCATGGTACTGGAGACAGCCAAGGACTGCGGGCATGGTACTGGAGACAGCCAAGGACTGCGGGCATGGTACTGGAGACAGCCAAGGACTGCGGGCATGGTACTGGAGACAGCCAAGGACTGCAGGCATGGTACTGGAGACAGCCAAGGACTGCGGGCATGGTACTGGAGACAGCCAAGGACTGCGGGCACGGTACAGGAGGCAGCCAGGGACTGCGGGCATGGCACAGGAGACAGTCAGAGACTGCGGGCACGGCACAGGAAGAGAGCCAAGGACTGCGGGCATGGCACAGGAGACAGCCAAGGACTGCGGGCATGGCACAGGAGAGAGCCAAGGACTGCGGGCATGGCACAGGAGAGAGCCAAGGACTGCGGTCATGGCACAGGAGAGAGCCAAGGACTGCGGGCATGGCACAGGAGAGAGCCAAGGACTGCGGGCATGGCACAGGAGAGAGCCAAGGACTGCGAGCATGGCACAGGAGAGAGCCAAGGACTGCGGGCATGGCACAGGAGACAGCCAAGAACTGCGGGCATGGCACAGGAGATAGCCAAGGACTTTGGGCATGGCACAGGAGACAGCCAGGGACTGCGGGCATGGCACAGGAGACAGGGACTGCGGGCACGGCACAGGGAGAGAGCCAGGGACTGCGGGCATGGTACAGGAGACAGCCAAGGACTGCGGGCATGGCACAGGAGACAGTCAGGGACTGCGGACATGGCACAGGAGACAGGGACTGCCGGCATGGCACAGGGAGAGAGCCAGGGACTGCGGGCATGGTACAGGAGACAGCCAAGGACTTCGGGCATGGCACAGGAGACCATCATGGACTGCGGGTACGACACAGGGAGAGAGCCAGGGACTGCGGGCATGGCACAGGAGACAGCCAGGTACTGCGGGCATGGCACAGGAGACAGTCAAGGACTGCGGGCATGGCACAGGAGACAGTCAGGGACTGCAGGCATGGCACAGGAAGAGAGCCAGGGACTGCGGGCATGGTACAGGAGACAGCCAAGGACTGCGGGCATGGCACAGGAGACAGCCAAGGACTGCGGGCATGGCACAGGAAACAGCCAAGGACTGCGGGCATGGTACAGGAGACAGCCAAGGACTGCGGGCATGGCACAGGGGAGAGCCAAGGACTGCGGGCATGGTACTGGAGACAGCCAAGGACTGCGGGCATGGTACTGGAGACAGCCAAGGACTGCGGGCATGGCACAGGAGAGAGCCAAGGACTGCGGGCATGGTACTGGAGACAGCCAAGGACTGCAGGCATGGCACAGGAGAGAGCCAAGGACTGTGGGCATGGCACAGGAGAGAGCCAAGGACTGTGGGCATGGCACAGGAGAGAGCCAAGGACTGCAGGTATGGCACAGGAGACAGCCAAGGACTGCGGGCATGGCACAGGAGACAGTCAGGGACTGCGGGCACGGCACAGGGAGAGAGCCAGGGACTGCGGGCATGGCACAGGAGACAGCCAGGGACTGTGGGCATGGCACTGGAGACAGCCAGGGACTGCGGACACGGCACAGGAGACAGCCAGGGACTGCTGGCACGGCACAGGAGACAGCCAGGGACTGCGGGCACGGCACAGGAAGAGAGCCAGGGACTGCAGGCACGGTACAGGGAGAGAGCCAGGGACTGCGGGCATGGCACAGGAGACAGCCAAGGACTGCGGGCATGGCACAGGAGACAGCCAGGGACTGCGGGCATGGTACAGGAGACAGCCAGGGGCTGCGGGCACGGCACAGGAAGAGAGCCAGGGACTGCAGGCACGGTACAGGGAGAGAGCCAGGGACTGCGGGCATGGCACAGGAGACAGCCAAGGACTGCGGGCACGGCACAGGAGACAGCCAGGGACTGCGGACATGGCACAGGAGACAGCCAGGGACTGCGGGCACGGCACAGGGAGAGAGCCAGGGACTGCAGGCACAGTACAGGGAAAGAGCCAGGGACTGCGGGCATGGCACAGGAGACAGCCAAGGACTGCGGGCACGGCACAGGAGACAGCCAGGGACTGCGGACATGGCACAGGAGACATCCAGGGACTGCGGGCATGGCACAGGAGACAGCCAGGGATTGTGGGCACGGCATAGGGAGAGAGCCAGGGACTGCGGGCATGGTACAGGGAGAGAGCCAGGGACTGCGGGCATGGCACAGGAGACAGCCAAGGACTGCGGGCACGGCACAGGAGACAGCCAGGGACTGCGGACATGGCACAGGAGACAGCCAGGGACTGCGGACATGGCACAGGAGACAGCCAGGGACTGCGGGCACGGCACAGGGAGAGAGCCAGGGACTGCAGGCACAGTACAGGGAAAGAGCCAGGGACTGCGGGCATGGCACAGGAGACAGCCAAGGACTGCGGGCACGGCACAGGAGACAGCCAGGGACTGCGGACATGGCACAGGAGACATCCAGGGACTGCGGGCATGGCACAGGAGACAGCCAGGGATTGTGGGCACGGCATAGGGAGAGAGCCAGGGACTGCGGGCATGGTACAGGGAGAGAGCCAGGGACTGCGGGCATGGCACAGGAGACAGCCAGGGACTGCGGACATGGCACAGGAGACAGCCAGGGACTGCGGACATGGCAAAGGAGACAGCCAGGGACTGCGGGCACGGCACAGGGAGAGAGCCAGGGACTGCAGGCACGGTACAGGGAGAGAGCCAGGGACTGCGGGCATGGCACAGGAGACAGCCAAGGACTGCGGGCACGGCACAGGAGACAGCCAGGGACTGCTGACATGGCACAGGAGACAGCCAGGGACTGCGGACATGGCACAGGAGACATCCAGGGACTGCGGGCATGGCACAGGAGACAGCCAGGGATTGTGGGCACGGCATAGGGAGAGAGCCAGGAACTGCGGGCATGGTACAGGGAGAGAGCCAGGGACTGCGGGCATGGCACAGGAGACAGCCAGGGACTGCGGACATGGCACAGGAGACAGCCAGGGACTGCGGACATGGCAAAGGAGACAGCCAGGGACTGCGGGCACGGCACAGGGAGAGAGCCAGGGACTGCAGGCACGGTACAGGGAGAGAGCCAGGGACTGCGGGCATGGCACAGGAGACAGCCAAGGACTGCGGGCACGGCACAGGAGACAGCCAGGGACTGCTGACATGGCACAGGAGACAGCCAGGGACTGCGGACATGGCACAGGAGACATCCAGGGACTGCGGGCATGGCACAGGAGACAGCCAGGGATTGTGGGCACGGCATAGGGAGAGAGCCAGGGACTGCGGGCATGGTACAGGGAGAGAGCCAGGGACTGCGGGCATGGCACAGGAGACAGCCAGGGACTGCGGACATGGCACAGGAGACAGCCAGGGACTGCGGACATGGCAAAGGAGACAGCCAGGGACTGCGGGCACGGCACAGGGAGAGAGCCAGGGACTGCAGGCACGGTACAGGGAGAGAGCCAGGGACTGCGGGCATGGCACAGGAGACAGCCAAGGACTGCGGGCACGGCACAGGAGACAGCCAGGGACTGCTGACATGGCACAGGAGACAGCCAGGGACTGCGGACATGGCACAGGAGACATCCAGGGACTGCGGGCATGGCACAGGAGACAGCCAGGGATTGTGGGCACGGCATAGGGAGAGAGCCAGGGACTGCGGGCATGGAACAGGGAGAGAGCCCTGCTGCTCAGTACAGTACCTGACCGCGAGATTGTGTTTCGGGTTCTCGGCGACGGGGTACTGTGCATGTCGCGCTGGCTTACTCATCGGGAAAGGAAAACTTTGTTTTCCTCCCGCGATAAGTGACAGGCAGCGCTGACAGCTGTCTGGTATGAATCCTGAGGCAGGAACACCGCGCCAAATTTTAAATGAAAAAAACGGCGTGGGTTCCCCCCCAGGAGCATACCAGGCCCTTAGGTCTGGTATGGATTGTATGGGGAGAGGCGGAAAGACAGCGGCGGCGAGACAGCGGCGACAAGACAGCGGCAGCAGACTGGGCCCCTCGCTGGCAATAGAGCTGGAAGAAGATAGCGGCGGGGCCCAGGAGAAAAGGCCGATCACCGGGAGAAGAGGCCGAACACCGGGAGAAGTCGGAAGGAGACCCCCCGGAAGTCGGAAGAAGACCCCGGAGCTGACTAATAAATTACTCTTAAAACCTGTGTACTGTGTTTTTTTTATATTGACACTTTTCCCTAGGTGAATGGGTAGGGGTACCATGTACCCCAAACTCATTCACACAGGGTGGGGGGCCGGGATCTGGGGGCCCAATTATTAAAGGGGGCTCCCGGATTCCGATAAGCCCCCTGCCCGCAGACCCCGACAACCAACGGCCAGGGTTGTCGGGAAGAGGCCCTTGTCCTCATCAACATGGGGACAAGGTGCTTTGGGGTGGGGGGGCCACCGCAGGGCGCCCCCTCCCCCAAGGCACCCAACCCCCCATGTTGAGGGCATGCGGCCTGGTACGGCTCAGGAGGGGGGGGGGGCGCTCGCTCGTCCCCACCCCTTTCCTGGCCGGCCGGGTTGCGTGCTCGGATAAGGGTCTGGTATGGATTGGGGGAGACCCCCACGCCAATTTTTTGGCGTAGGGGGGTTCCCCTTACAATCCATACCAGACCTAAGGGCCTGGTATGCTCCTGGGGGGGAACCCACGCCGTTTTTTTCATTTAAAATTTGGCGCGGTGTTCCCGCCTCAGGATTCTTACCAGACAGCTGTCAGCGCTGCATGTCACTCATCGCGGGAGGAAAACAAAGTTTTCCTTTCCCGATGAGTGAGCCATCTCGGCGCTGGCTCCTGCGACGGGGCTCGCAGGTGTCAAATCTCGCCGAGAAATGCGGTGAGATTGACACAATATCGCGGTCACCTACTGTACAACAGGATACCGCCCGTACAGTGTCTTCATACAGAGCCCCCCTGTTCTCGTGATACTCGCGAAAATGGCTAATATTGGCGCTGATACCCTTTAACATTGTTTCATAAAATCTCCTTGTGGGCATTTTGATCGGTTTTTGTTCTGTATGGTTCCTTCATTTGTGTGAAGTGTATTTTCTTCATAAATATTCTGTCAATATACAGTATATAGCACTAATGTTTCCTTTATTCCCTGAAACAGATACTTACTTGGGGATTGCATAATTTAAAAAAATACAATAAGACGACAGTTGCCCATCCAAGTATCAGAGTGGAGTGTGGGGAAGAATTTATCTCCACAGAGATAATTAACATTCTTCAGTGTGCAAACTTCTCCAGCTCTGTCCACCGGATGAATGTGGTAAGTGATGGCTGCTTTATAATGTAGGGCGTGGAAGGGTTAAATCCCCTTTCAGGTTTCCATTACTATCTGGGGTTCTGTTAGAGAGGTTCACCCTCACATCCTGCCCTCTTGGATTGTTGCATCTGCTTGGCATGGGAACCATTTAGAGAATACTTCTCTGTGAATTGTAAGCATTTTCTGTTTGGACGAGGTGGAGAGTGTGATGTCATTGCCCTGCATCTGCACCTCATCCAATCAGAATTCACAGAGAAGTATTCTCTAAATAGGACCCATGCTGAGTGGGTGGCTTCCTGCGTTCACAATGCAGCAGGGTTGCCACTCAACACAGAACCCAAAAGCTTATGAACTGGCTCTGCAGCTTACACATGTATTTGTAAATGTGTGCAGACTAAACCCCTGTTTTTACCGCATACTGTTAGACAGTAGAATTCAGTTGGTTGCAGGCTGGTCGGTAAGTTAAGCTGGGAATTTTGTTTGACATGCATCACCCTTCCATGTGCTACAAAGGCTGGTTATAGTTGAGGGCATAGTTGAGGACAGTGGTCATTTGTTTGTACAGATGACTGGGGTACTGGTGTCTATACAGTGATTTCCATCTTTTAGAGGGATCCCAATTCTGTGTACATAGAGCTGGAACCATGTAAAAATGTATAAAACATCCATTCCTGGAATTGAGCTTCAATTGGTGCAATTTCACTCATTTACTGCTGAAAGATCTTCCTGCAGTTTTTGTTTTTTTTTATCACAGAACAGCCATTTTCTAACTTCTGTACAGAGAATCGGCCCATGTAGGTTGCCATAGAAGGCATATATCTCTGACACTCTCATAGCGTTAGTCCTTTTATACCCTGAACACAGAACACGTACCTGTCACAAACCCATTGCACGCTCAATTTGTGGGTCCTTCATTGCATTCTCTATTGCGAGATGAAGCCTATGGCCAAAACACTGCAGTCGTGTCCAGTGATTTATGGATATGACCTTTACTTTGTTGGTTCCATTGTCTGTAGTTATGCACACACGATTTTCCTCCTCCAATTTCCAGTTTATGAGAGCATCCTTTAATCCCTGTGCCAAAGCTTCACCAGTGTGGTCCTCAGGGAAAACCCAGTTTGTAGGCACCAACTTTTCATCTCAAAGTTATCAGTAATGACATGGATCGTTAAGCTCATGTATGGTTCCATTGCTCTGTTGGACCATAAATCTGAAGTTGCTGCAAAATTAAGTACACTGTGCAATTCTGTTTCAACATTTTCATGACATTTGTTGTACAGAGCAGGGATTCCAACATGTGAAAAAATAATTACGAGAGGGCACGCAATAGCGCTTATCATGGGTACGAATGAGTTTTTTAAATCCGTCTTTTTCAACAGTGGTCATGGGAGCCATATCTTTAGCCAGGTGAAATGTGATTGCGTCCGTTATTTCTTTGTACCTGGGAGAGGTTGTTGGGTACAGTGTTGCACTGAATATTGTTGATTTAATTGATGTTTGTTTTGTCTGGTTGCAGGTACTTTGTGATCGCCTATTTTTTTTTTCTGTATCGCATCATACAGTGGTACATGGTTAAGCTTCAGGTGATTAAACAGATTGGTACTGTTAGCCTTTGTTGCAGAAACAATGGCTAAACATTGTTTGCAGAATATGGTTTTCTGAGTATCATCATCTGGCTTGAAACCGAAATAAGCCCACACTTCAGGATGAGATCCTTTTTTTGGTACAAAAACAAGGTCCGTGTTTTTATGAGACTGACTTGCGCATTGCTCTGCCTCTGTGGCCTCTGCCTCACTCATTATTCTACTCTTCTAGCTCTCTCTTAGTATTCCACTGGGTGCAGTGGACACGTACCTAAAAAGAAAACAAAACGAGAGTGCACACTGTCATTTAAAAGGCAAAAAACAAACCGTGTGTTTTTATAAGTCAGCCAATAAACCTGGTGGTGTGATTTTTTTTTTGTGGAAAAACAACATTTTCATGAATAAAAAAACAAAACACTAAAAAGTTAGCACATTTTTTGTTGTATGATGTTACGCCATTGCTGAGTAAATAGATACCTCACATGCCACACTTTAATATTGCGACACTCGTGGTATGGCGACAAACTTCGGTACTTCAAAACCTCCATAGGCGATGCTGTGATGTGACGGGTTAAATTTTTTTTTTTTTTTACAGGGTACCTGTTTAGAGTTACAGAGGATGTCTATTCCTAGAATTTTTGTTCTTGCTCTAACGTTTGCAGTGATACCTCACAATGTGTGGTTTGGACGTTGTTTACATGGCGAGACTTACGTATGCGTTCACTTCTGCAGGGATGGGGGGCAATTTTTTTTAATTTATTGTTTTATTACTTTAACAATTTTTTTAGGGGGGGAGGGAGAGAGATTGTATATATATTGAGAGAGAGAGATTTTATATATATTGAAAGAGGGAGAGACATTTTATATATATATATTGAGAGAGAGATTTTATATATATTGAGAGAGGGAGATTGTATTTATATTGAGAGAGATTTTATATATAATATATATATAAAATCTCTCCCAATATATATACAATCTCTCTCTCTCAATATATATAAAATCTCTCTCTCAATATATATAAAATGTCTCTCCCTCCCTGATTCTAAAAAAAAGTAAAGCTGCTCACGTTTGCTCAGTGCTGCAGCATGCAGCTGCAGACACGCTTGTCCCCGGGACTTCTGTGAAGAAGATTACTTACCTGACCAATCACATTCTTCTGCTGAGTGACGTCAGCACGCTGGCTCCAACGGCTTACCCTCCGCTCTGACATAGGGAAACCATTGATCAGTGCGCGGCGGCACACGCTTTTCAGCTCGATGGTCAGAATCGCATAAATCTGGAGTTGCGATCGTGGCGGGCGGAGAATCACGATAATGATTCTCCACGATTAATCGTGCAGCACTAGTCTGCGCTGATTGTTTATCAGCTCAGCCCCCCCTAAGATGACCACACTGGACCACCAGGGACGCCACTAGGACCACCAGGGAAGGGAGCAACATGTGGATGGCCAGGTATGTACCCCATGGCCATCCACATGTTCAAATGAATGCCCAATCAATGCCCACAAATGAGCACTGATTGGCACCAGTATGTACTAACACATCAGTGATGTCCAGCAATGCCACCCATCAGTATCATCAGTGCCACCCCTCAGTGCCCACCTATCAGTGCCACCCATCAGTATCATCAGTGCCACCCCTCAGTGACATCAGTGCAACCCATCAGTGCCACCTGTCGCCACCTATCAGTGCCACCCATCAGTGCCGCCTATGAGTGCCCATCAGTGCCGCATACCAGTGCCCGTCAGTGCCACCTCATTGGTGCTACCTCGTCGGTGCCCATCAGTGCCGCCTTTTCAGTGCCGCCTTTTCAGTACCCATCATTGAAGGAGAAAACTTACTTATTTACAAAAAATTTTAACAGAAACAAAGAAAAACCTTGTTTTTTTCCCCAAAATTTTCGCTCTTTTTTTATTTGTTGTGCAACATATAAAAATCCCAGAGGTGATCAAATACCACCAAAAGAAAGCTCTATTTGTGGGAACAAAATTATAAAAAAATTAGTTTGGGTACAGTGTTAGATGACCGCATAATTGTCATTCAAAGTGCAACAGAGCTGAAAGGTGAAAATTGGTCTGGGCAGGAAGGTGTCTAAGTGCCCGGTATTGAAGTGGTTAAACACTTGCCCACAGGGCACTTATATCCCCCTCCTAACCAGATCAATTTTATGCTTTCAGCGCTCTCACATTTTGAATGACAATTACTCAGTCATACACCATTGTACCCATATGACATTTTTGTCCTTTTTTCACACAAATAGAGCTTTCCTAACAGACTCCATGGCAGCATACGTGTGCCTTAGCCCCACCTCCACCCCTCCCCTACAGGACCCCTCTCAAATAAATCTTTGCTCCAAGCCAGCGGTGTGTACCTTTTTATGTCCTCCTCCTAAGGAGGTTATTCGTCTACCTGAAGTTTTTTTCTCTCTGCGATCAAGACTGGCCGGCGGTGAGCACTGGAAAGAGAGGTTACAATACTCTTGTCGCGCTGGTAGATTTTTCAATCTACCGCTTATAGGTAAATTTAGTGGGTCATCTGTTCTGTACATAGTTCAGATTCAATCTAGTGTTAGATTAGCCTCTGTTCTAGTTTGGCTGTGTTGCGTGCAGTTCCACATTGTGCCTGTGGGTGTCGTTGTTATCATAGGCTGGTGTTGGAAAAGCAACAAGCTGAAGTGTATGAGTGCTCTTCTGTCCTGGAGATAACTTGGTGGGGGTGGTCCTCCGAGTTGCATTCTGGGAGAGGGTATTTGTGGGACAGACGCCATGTTTTGGGGAGTCTTCTTGCCTCATGGCCCTCCTGGCCTAGAGGTATGTGTCAGTGAGTTCTACCTCATAACCCTCCGGCTTGGAGGGTTGCGTTGCTGCAGCTGTGCAGGTAGGCCCAGAAGTCTGTCTGGGGTCTGCTCTTGCTGGGATGGTCCTGTGCTGTCTGTCCTGCGGGAAGAAGCCGGACATTCGGGAAGATCCAGGGGAGGACCCATCTTGGGAGGGACCACGCAAGGCTGGTCTTAAGAAGGGCCTGGTGACTCGATTGGAGGCCATATCCTAAACTACACTTTCGCACAAGTACTGCCGGGTCGGCTTAAAGGTTCTGGTACTGTATTTGCTTTTCATCGAAAACTACTACATCCTGTGGCAGAGGATCGTACAGTATTGTTTCACCCAAGTCTGTGGCAAAGACTTTTTGTTCGTGCTCCGTACCGGCTGCTGGGTTAGTGAGAGAGACCTATCCGGGCGGGCAAAGATTTAATCCTAAGCTGAGGATACATCCATCCTAAAGATTTAAATTCCTTGATGCTACTCCAAGAACAGGTATTTTAACTTCCCTGCAACTCCTATTCTACCTCTTTACTGCTACTTCTTCCAGTTATCTCCCATTAAAGCATTGGAAAAGTACTCAAGTGACTGCTGCCTACATTGTCTGACAGTAAGCTCAATGGGACCCCTAGACCCGGAATTGGTGAAATTACATGTGAAAAGGTGACGGTAACAGCCCGCTAAAAATCAGCAGCTCCACCATGAGTTAGTGCTACACTCCAATAAGCCCTGACTATTAGCAGGGTATGGAGTGAGCTAAATGGAAGAAACTCTGATAAGCCTTGGCTGTTAGCAGGATTTGGAGTGGGGAAGCTAAGGAGGCATTGGAGCCTGGTCATTGGCAGGCAAGTGGCGCAATGGCCAGATAACCCAGCTGTTAGCGGGTGGCCCTATCTGCCCCAAGCCCAGTGTGACCAACCTACCTGGCACAGTCTGATCGTGAAAGCAGGGTTGAAGTTGCCTTGTGCGGTGATGTATACTTTTATATGACATATTCCATGGCAGCAGTTTGTGTTTCTGTTTGTCTGTTTCTTCTCTAGCTCTAGTGTCTTCCAGTTTATGGCAGCTGGAACACATTTGTATAAAGCAGCATGTGACAAGTTCATATAAACAGCATAAAAGTGCAATGTGCATGTACAATATCAGCAAATCCAAAGTGCGTACATAGATATAAAGTGCCCAGTGCTCAACATAAATATCAGATAGTCCTATCAGATAATCCTATGTGGTAAGTAAAAAAATCCTAGAAATAAATGCCAAATTAGGTGTATATAACAGTATCCATGTATAGTGTCATCCAGCATGCTCATCCAATTTTAGGTGCTGCAAAACCATGCTCCGGTGCACTTCGGTGACCCCCCCAATTTGTTGCGCTCACCTCAGAGCGTGTGACCTAGTAGCTAGCTGTGTCAAATCACGCTTTGGAGCCACCCCCGGACTCTGTACTGATAATCAGGTGCCGATCTCCAGCCTGGTTCAATGCAGCTCCATACCATAAACAAGAAAAAAAATGGATAGTGTGATATCGTAAAAATATATTTGTTTATAAAACCCACTCCCCAGAAGGGGGTACTCACATTACACCGGTGCGTAAGTGCACCGCTCTATAACAAACTTCCAAAGTGGTTAAGACTGCCGGTATGGCGTGTGGCAGGATATGCGATTCTCACGATCGAACTCCGTGCTGCTTCCTCCATCCTGACCCCTCCCCTTACACGTATTCGACACAGGGAACATGTTGTCATCATCAGGGGGATAACATCCGTAAGGGGAGGGGCCAGGACGGAGGAAGCGGCACGGAGTTTGATCGTCTCTTATGTTAAAAGACAGCCTGGGAACTCACAGCCTGTTCTCTATTACAAGAAGTGGACCCAATTATGTCTTGGGCTCAAAAGAATCGAGACTACAGCTCAGCGCGTATGTTCCCAGGGTCCAAAATGTTCTAACAGATTTTTTTTCCAGAGTCCACAACGAATGGTCTCTACAAGTGGAGGTTTTCAGGTTCAGATGCCCTGATGGATCATTGGAAATGTGATAGAACCTACACATTTCTTCCAGTTCTAGTCAACCTCAGGTTTTCTATGAAGACTTTGAACAGAAGTTGTGTTAGTGGCAGTGATGCCTTATTGGCCAGTTAGGTCATGGTTCCCCTTGCTAGCACAGTTCAGCTTCTGGAACCCAGTTCAGCTTCTCCAAAGGCCAGGCCTTCTGTCACTAAGTACAATTCTACATCCATGTCTAGCACGGTTGCGTCTGACAGTCTGGTTCTCGAGATTGGAGGTCCTCGGCTGCTCTTCCAGAGTCATCTCTGCTCTCTTGAATACTAGAAGAATGAACGCAGACAAAGTTGAGGGGAGGAGGGGGCGTGGCGACTGCTCATCATCATGGCCGCTTAGAAAAAGAGCTCCGCTCTGCACGGGGGAATTATCAGAGCTACGGCTGGCTGAAGCCTTCTCTTACTGCCATCACTCCACGGGAATCCCCAGTGACCCGCGACACTGCCCGACATGCGGAGGCGTCTCCAGGACCAGCCGCAGACTCTCAAATTGCCCTACTTCTTCCTGTCAATGTCCCGCAGGCTCCAACAAAATGGCGGCAGGAGTCATCCATGGCCGTTAATCGCCGGACCTCTTGCACCTGCTTCACTGAATCTCACAGGCACAACTGAGGTGAACACAGACGCAGCCGCTGCTGTGGAGGACTTACAATCTAGTGAAGCTCTCCATGTGCCTCTTCATTATGAAGAAGCCCTGTTAAATCCAAGCCAAGGCTGGATCCTGACACCACTATTAATAACAGATACTCTGTTTTGATTATGGCGGCAGAGGCGGCTCTCTAATTAGGCGAAATAGGCCGTGGCCTCAGGCCTCGCAGTCATAGGGGCCTCGCACAGCTGGATTGTTTACCTAATTAGAGAGCCGCCTCTTCCAGCAGCAGAGATCTCTGCCATCACACAGTCCCGAGTCCCCTCGCTTTGCTACAGGGAAGAGATACAGGCTGCGAGTGAGACCTGTGATCGGAGCTCACGTACAGCTCCTGATCACAGACAGGGAAAGCCGCTCAGCAGAGCCTGTTCTGACAGATCTCCCCCCTCCCCCTTCTGCCCGCACAGCCAGACAGAAGAGGAGAGAGAGCTTCTGCCCCTCCTCCTCCCGCCCTCTCCTCCTGTGTCTGCCCCGCCCACTCTCCTCGGCAGTGTTCTCTGCTCTGCCTCAGAGAAGGGGATGCTGAAGAAGAAAACAGAAAAGGAAAAGGGAAGTCTGATCCATCCATCCATCCAGTCCCTCCTGCCTCCCAGTGAGTACACTGATGTAGGGGATGCTCTTCATTCCCTTCTTCCCCCATCCCCTTCTCTTTCTTTCTTTCTTTCTTTCTTTCTTTCTTTCTTTCTTTCTTTCTTTCTTTCTTTCTTTTCTTTCTCTCTTTCTTTCTTTTCTTTCTCTCTTTCTTTCCTTCCATCCATCTTTCTTTCTCTTTCTTTCTTTCCTTCCATCCATCTTTCTTTTCTTTCTCTTTCTTTCCTTCCATCCATCTTTCTTTCTCTTTCTTTCCTTCCATCCATCTTTCTTTCTTTTCTTTCTCTCTTTCTTTCCTTCCATCCATCTTTCTTTCTCTTTCTTTCTTTCCTTCCATCCATCTTTCTTTTCTTTCTCTCTTTCTTTCCTTCCATCCATCTTTCTTTCTCTTCTTTCTCTCTTTCTTTCCTTCCATCCATCTTTCTTTCCTTCCATCCATCTTTCTTTCTTTTCTTTCTCTCTTTCTTTCCTTCCATCCATCTTTCTTTCTCTTTCTTTCTTTCCTTCCATCCATCTTTCTTTCTTTTCTTTCTCTTTCTTTCTTTCCTTCCATCCATCTTTCTTTCTCTTTCTTTCTTTCCTTCCTTCCATCTTTCTTTCTCTTTCTTTCTTTCCTTCCTTCCATCTTTCTTTCTCTTTCTTTCTTTCCTTCCATCTTTCTCTTTCTTTCCTTCCATCCATCTTTCTTTCTCTTTCTTTCTTTCCTTCCTTCCATCTTTCTCTTTCTTTCTTTCCTTCCATCTTTCTCTTTCTTTCCTTCCATCCATCTTTCTTTCTCTTCTTTCTCTCTTTCTTTCCTTCCATCCATCTTTCTTTCTCTTTCTTTCCTTCCATCCATCTTTCTTTCTTTTCTTTCTCTCTTTCTTTCCTTCCATCCATCTATCTTTCTCTTTCTTTCTTTCCTTCCATCCATCTTTCTTTTCTTTCTCTCTTTCTTTCCTTCCATCCATCTTTCTTTCTCTTCTTTCTCTCTTTCTTTCCTTCCATCCATCTTTCTTTCTCTTTCTTTCCTTCCATCCATCTTTCTTTCTTTTCTTTCTCTCTTTCTTTCCTTCCATCCATCTTTCTTTCTCTTTCTTTCTTTCCTTCCATCCATCTTTCTTTCTCTTTCTTTCTTTCCTTCCATCCATCTTTCTTTCTCTTTCTTTCTTTCCTTCCATCCATCTTTCTTTTCTTTCTCTTTCTTTCCTTCCATCCATCTTTCTTTCTCTTTCTTTCCTTCCATCCATCTTTCTTTCTTTTCTTTCTCTCTTTCTTTCCTTCCATCCATCTTTCTTTCTCTTTCTTTCTTTCCTTCCATCCATCTTTCTTTTCTTTCTCTCTTTCTTTCCTTCCATCCATCTTTCTTTCTCTTCTTTCTCTCTTTCTTTCCTTCCATCCATCTTTCTTTCTCTTTCTTTCTTTCCTTCCATCCATCTTTCTTTCTTTTCTTTCTCTTTCTTTCTTTCCTTCCATCCATCTTTCTTTCTCTTTCTTTCTTTCCTTCCTTCCATCTTTCTTTCTCTTTCTTTCTTTCCTTCCATCTTTCTCTTTCTTTCCTTCCATCCATCTTTCTTTCTCTTTCTTTCTTTCCTTCCTTCCATCTTTCTCTTTCTTTCTTTCCTTCCATCTTTCTCTTTCTTTCCTTCCATCCATCTTTCTTTCTCTTCTTTCTCTCTTTCTTTCCTTCCATCCATCTTTCTTTCTCTTTCTTTCCTTCCATCCATCTTTCTTTCTTTTCTTTCTCTCTTTCTTTCCTTCCATCCATCTATCTTTCTCTTTCTTTCTTTCCTTCCATCCATCTTTCTTTTCTTTCTCTCTTTCTTTCCTTCCATCCATCTTTCTTTCTCTTCTTTCTCTCTTTCTTTCCTTCCATCCATCTTTCTTTCTCTTTCTTTCCTTCCATCCATCTTTCTTTCTTTTCTTTCTCTCTTTCTTTCCTTCCATCCATCTTTCTTTCTCTTTCTTTCTTTCCTTCCATCCATCTTTCTTTCTTTTCTTTCTCTTTCTTTCTTTCCTTCCATCCATCTTTCTTTCTCTTTCTTTCTTTCCTTCCTTCCATCTTTCTTTCTCTTTCTTTCTTTCCTTCCATCTTTCTCTTTCTTTCCTTCCATCCATCTTTCTTTCTCTTTCTTTCTTTCCTTCCTTCCATCTTTCTTTCTCTTTCTTTCTTTCCTTCCATCTTTCTCTTTCTTTCCTTCCATCCATCTTTCTTTCTCTTCTTTCTCTCTTTCTTTCCTTCCATCCATCTTTCTTTCTCTTTCTTTCCTTCCATCCATCTTTCTTTCTTTTCTTTCTCTCTTTCTTTCCTTCCATCCATCTTTCTTTCTCTTTCTTTCCTTCCATCCATCTTTCTTTTCTTTTCTTTCTCTCTTTCTTTCCTTCCATCCATCTTTCTTTCTCTTTCTTTCTTTCCTTCCATCCATCTTTCTTTTCTTTCTCTCTTTCTTTCCTTCCATCCATCTTTCTTTCTCTTTCTTTCTTTCCTTCCTTCCATCTTTCTTTCTCTTTCTTTCTTTCCTTCCTTCCATCTTTCTTTCTTTCTTTCTTTCTTTCTTTCTTTCTTTCTTTCTTTCTTTCTTTCTTTCTTTCTTTCTTTCTTTCTTTCTTTCTTTCTTTCTTTCTTTCTTTCTTTCTTTCCTTCCATCTTTCTCTTTCTTTCCTTCCATCCATCTTTCTTTCTCTTTCTTACTTTCCTTCCATCTTTCTTTCTCTCTTTTTCTCTTTCCTTCCTTCCTTCTCCACCCATCCCCCTTTATTGCTCTCTTTGTGACAGCCTACCAGAATAGGTAGGATCTGTGAGAGCAGCTTCCCTGTGCAGCTCTGCTTGAGGAAAATATATCTTTATTTTGCCCACTTACCTACCCCCTGTACAGTCCACTCCCCTATACTGTACACTCCTAATACAGTTCATTTTCATCCCTTTAATTATTTTTCCCATTATGGGAGTGAGAGGGGCCTCATGTCTAAGTTTTGCCTAAGGCCTCACAAAGTCTAGAGCCGCCTCTGTATGGAGGTGAGTGACCCTCAAGGTACTGAGTCCCCGAACACCCGAAGTCACATCATACTTTAACGTAGGGCTTGACAAATTTGCTTAGAGTCTAGGAGCCAGCTGAAAAAGTTAGGAGCCAGTTTCTTAAATCCTCTGCCCAGCACCCAGAACTGCATGTCTGGGGCATCGGGCAATAAGAATTGCTCATGCATGATGCCAAGCGAAAAAAGAACAATATTTTAAAAATACCTAAAAAATCAACTTTTGTTTTGTTTGTTATAAGATTTTGCAAATACGATTTTTTTTCTCCTTCACTGATGTGCTCTAGGCTGCACTAATGAGCACTGATGAGGTGGCATTGAGGTTGGAACTGATGGGCACCAATAGGCAGCACTAAGGTGCCACTGATGGGAACTGGCAGGTGGTACTAATGGGCACTGATATGTGGCACGAATGGGCATTGATAGGCTGCACAGACATGTGGCACTGATGGGCAGCACTGACAGGTGGCACTGATGGGCACTGGCAGATGGCACTGGTTGGCACTGACAGGCGACACTGGCAAGTGGTACTAATTGGCATTGGCAGGTGGCACTGGCTGATGGCACTGATTGGCACTTGCAGGTGGCACTGTTTGTCACTGGCAGGTGCCACTGGATGGCAGTAATTGGCACTGGCAGGTGGCACTGGTTGGGACTGGCAGGTGGCACTGGCAGGTTACACAGCCGATAGTCTGTGTGAACCTAAATGCTCTCTGCAGCGCCACAGTGTGTGAAACTATGGATAGAGAGAAGAGCTGACAAATTCAGCATGATGTCGGAGGTGGGCGAGACCCAGCAACTATCCAGCCAATGATTGGGCTTTTTGAGAAAGGGGCGGGGCCACATACACCTAGTGGCCCGCCCAGATCCCATCCCATTGCCTGGTGTTGGATAGCTGGGTTCTGCCCACCCTCGACATCCAACCTCAATTTTGACAGCTCCTCTCTCACTATATACAGTTTTACACTCTGCGGCACTGCTCTGCCAACAGAGTGTGGAGAAGGGAGGAGGAACCTCTCAACATGTCAGCGGCTGCTGCGCCCCTCTTTTCCTGCTCCTTCTCCACTACCGCCGTGAGGCGCCTTCACTTTCCCGGCCAAGACCCCACAGCCCGCCCTGTAGCAGAGGCACCTGTCACTGACAAAAGCCCAGGCGCCAGGGCACAATTTCTAGTTGCAACGGCGACCTGGCGCCTGGGATTTTTCAAGCCCTGCTTTAACGCGTTAGTGGACTCTCACTTGTCACAACAAGAGGTCATCTCCAAAATCCAATTGAAATTGGCCGATCTTGAAGATCGTTCCCGCAGAAACAATTAAAAAATGTGCGGTATACTAAAATCCATTTCAGCGCAGCAACTACATCACTTTGCTTGTGACCTCTTCAAAGCAGTTATCCCATCAGTCTCCAGCGGACCTCACCATCGACAGGATACATAGAGTACCTAAACTGTCCTTCCTGCCTCTCGAGGTTCCAAGGGATGTGTTGCTGAGAGTTCACTTTTTTCAAGTTAAAGAAAAAAATCCTTGATGCGTTTCGCAAAGCAAACCACCTTCCAGAACACGCTACTAACCTGCAAGTGCTTCCTGACCTATCGCAACACACACTTCAACGTTGCAACCTGACAACACTTACCAAAGCATTGAGAAACCACAATATAGTATACCGCTGGAAATATAGGGCCAAACTTAACATCTCCTACAATGGCTCCAACCATCTTGTTAACTCCCTAGAGGATGGCCTCCGCCACCTGAAATAATGGCACATCTTACCACCTAATCCGGGTCATGGCCCTTTTCCGCAGCATTCCTCTTCTCCAGACAAAGTCCACCAAGATTGGCAGATCATGCCCCAACGGAAATCGTCAAAGAACACCTGAGGCTTCCTATATCTGACTTTCCTTCTATATTTCAATAGGATTCCCCCAGTGCCTGTGGTACCTGACACTGTACCTTAAAGCCCCATTGGTATTGGCAGTTATTGCTGTCTTGTCCTTTTGAACCCTTTTTCTTAAATTTTTGTTAAGAAAAAGAGTCCAAATAATTGTCACTCCAATTATCTTGTTCCCCGTTGGGAACATTGAAGTACTTGTTCACATTGAACAATCTCATCAAACGTTGCTTTTGGTTGCTTTGGATGTACTCATCCAGCAGCTCTCTGATCACCCTGCTCAGCACTTTACTGTCCTTTCCTCAAACCTTTCTGGAACTCTGTGCGCCTTCACTACCATATTCATGCACCTACCATGAGAGCTCTATCCTCTGACCAAGCACAAGCTTTCTGCCTCCATGGATCTCCATATCATTTGGAACTTTAGACATGGGACTTAAATTTCTTTTTATAAACGTCCAGCCAAACGAAGATCCCTATTGAAGGAAACCCTGCAACATAAGGCGGATGTATTAGCAGTGCAAGAAACTCACTTCCACAAGTCAGCTTCCCCTAAATGTTCCCATATAAACTTCCCTCATGTTTTTATGGCTTCTATCTAAGCGAAGAAGAGGGGACTAATGCTGGCCATAAGGGACACAGTGTCCTTTGAACTCAAAGTCTCCTTCATTGATCCAGATGGATGCTATATCATATTGGTTTGTATCATTAACAAAATGCCTATCACCTTGATGAATGTTTATGCTACCACACACACCAAACTAAGTTTATCAAAAAAGTTATCAAAAAGATTTCCCAGATGCGTGTTGGAAGCATGTTAATTTGCAGAGACTTCAACACTATTGTCGATAGCAACCTAGACACTGCCGCTTTGATCAGGAGTCACTCCCCTGTTTTCTGGGACCTCCTCATCAAAGAGGAACTTTACGATGTCTGGCGATGTCAGAATGCCAGTGAAAAATCATTTACTTACTATTCCCCTCGATACAATTCTATTCTAGGTTAGATCTTTTTCTGTCAGACAAGCTGATGTTACAGAGAATTTCCAGCTCCTCTATTCAAGACATTACCTGGTCCGACCACGCTCTGGCCACAATTCAAATAGAGGGGGAATGCCTTTGCAACATCACGCATTTGGGGATGCAATGAGTCGGTGATTCAAGACCCACAGTCACAAAAAGATGTTACACAGCATCTAGATTTTTTTTTCATTTTAACGACCCACAGGTCACGGGCATCTTCACCAACTGGAACGGCCACAAGGCTTATGTATGTGGCGTCCTTACCAAATTAAATTCTAGGTTACAATGCTCTCGATCTGCTAAAATAGCGGCTGTTCTTACCGAAATCCGCATACTAGAATCGCAAAACCAGTCAAATCCCTCTTCATGTTTGGCCTTGAAGCTATCTGAACTCCGCTATATTCTGAGAGAAACGCTTTGCACCCAACATGACTATTATATGCAGAAGCATGAATTAAATTACTATGCTAATAACAATAAGGCAGGCAAGTTCTTAGCCAATCGCCTTAAAATTCAGAGAACCAAAACTAGAATTCCCCACATCTTCCACCCCACAACATCTGCCAAAGTGGAGAACCCACAGACAATAGCGGATGCGTTCACCAACTTTTACTCTTCACTTTACAATCTGAAGGATGGTGCCACAACTCCACCACTGGCAAGGGAGGATATAGCTTTTTGGCCAAAAATAACACCCTCTCTTTCTAAATCTCACCTCCAAATGCTGAACGCCACAGTTTCCTCGGAAGAATTAGAACAAACTATTGTCTCTCTTCCTATAGATAAAGCCCCAGGTCCAGATGGACTTTCAAATGCTTACAATAACATTTTTAGACATATCTTGATACCCAACTTATTACCTATATTCAGTGAGGCCATGTCCGCGGGCACCTTCCCAGTAGAAATGCTTAAAGCCTATGTCATCACCCAGCCTGGTAAATCCCCTGACAAGCCATCCAACTTTCGCCCTACATCTCTATTAAATGTGGACATCAAACTTTATGCCAAACTACTAGCCAATAGATTATTCAACATCAAACTGTTGCTCAAAAAACAGGACCAACCCGGTTTTACTAAGGGGCATAAAGCTTCTGATGCCACAAGACATCTGCTAAACATTGTCCACTATGCTGAATCTTGCTAAACACCCTCTCTGCTTCTTTCTATTGATGCAGAGAAGGCGTTTGATATAGTTCACTGGGGATACATGAAAGCGGTGATACACAAATTTGGATTTCAAGGTCAATTTCTCTCCGCCGTACTCTCCCTTTATATCAACCCCTCTGCACAGGTCTTCACTTCAGGTCTACTGTCAAAAAACTTCACAATCACGAATGGCACCCGCCAGGGATGTCCACTCTCTCCTCCATCTTTAACCTGATGATGGAACCCTTGGAGGAGGCCATCCAATCGCATCCCCACATATCAGGCTTTAAATTTGAACAGAAATCACATGTAATCAACCTTTTCGCAGACAATGTTATACTTCTTCTTTCCAACCCTACTATTTCACTGCCATTCGCCCACAACATCCTGAATCATTTTAGCACCCTCTCATACTACAAAGTCAAATTCGGTAAATCCTTAAATTTAGACCTTGGCATTAGCTATCACGCTCACACACACTTAAAACAGACACTCACTTACACCTGGGCAGAACATTCCATCTCATACCCAGGTATTTTACTGACTGCAAAAATGTCCCTCCTGGCAGAGACTAATATCAAACCTCTTCTCTCAGACATTCGCAAGACCCTGACCCGTATAGCAAGACCTGAACTATCCTGGGTGGGGAAAATCGCCTCTTTCAAAATGCTGGTCCTACCAAAAATGTTATACATTTTTCACTCTCTCCCAGTCCCGCTTAAAACTTCCCATTTCTCTGAACTTCACAAAACGCTCAAACGTTTCCTTTTGCAGGGGAAGACCTTCTCATAAACACCTTATCCAACATAGAAGGGTAGGTGGAATGGGTCTCCCTGATCTAAAAGACAATTACTGGGCCACTATGCTAACACAAATCAAACACTGGTTTATGTCTCCCTCTGAAACCTTGTGTGCGGGTTTAGACGCTGCTCTTGCTAAAGTACCCAACATGAAACTTCTATTACTGGCAGATGCATGGAAGCCACTTCCCCTATCCACCCTTCCTCCAACAACCCAAGCCTCAATCCTGGCATGGAGATATTTACTCTCCCAATCACAACATGACAGCTCAATCACCACCCTAAGACTACCTATCGAAACTTTAGAAATACTGCTCCCTTACTGTTCTGTTATTCAATGGTCAGAATATGGTATCAAGTGGGTCGATGACCTTATGAAGCTTGGGTCTCCTAAGCCATTTGACTCCTTGCTGACTAAACGCAACCTCCTCAGCTCAAGTCACTTTCTATATAGGTGTGTTTCCTCTTTTCTGACTAAAACCCCCCCATCGATCAATCTAAACTCACGAGTGTAGCATTTCTACACAGCTATTAATGACAATTGTAAAGGTATCTCTCTTCTATACAATACACTTCAACTCAAACAAAAGTTAATTAAATCTCCACCCATGTTGTCCTGGGAAAAGGATTTGAACAGAGTTTTTTCGATTCCAAACAATGGTCATTAGTGCTCCGGTATAATTACACAGCTTCTCACTGCATTAACCATTGGGAACTCTCTCAGAAGGTTCTGGCTAGGTGGTATAGAACACCATACCAGTTAGCCAAAATGTTTCCTTCCCAATCCACACTGTGTTGGAGAGACTGTGGCAATCCTCCACATATTTTGGCATTGCAAGAACCTGTCTAGTTTCTGGAGAAAACTTTTCAGTATTATAGCAGACATCGCTGGAATTCTGCAAACTTCAGAACCATCCAGATATAGACAAATATCCTCTGACTTTTTGCATAATAGTTATCCATATGCTGATTACTGCAAAACTGGTTATTGCCAGACACTGGAGAAACACTTACTCTCTTAACCCCTCAGAAGTCCTAGCACAGGTTAATCTCAATTACCATTATGAAAGGCTCATCGCTATAAGGAAAGCCTCTTATTGTTTGATAAAAATTGGAAATGTTTGAAAGAATGGTATAGGCAGTAATCATATATATTGTGAATTGTTGCTCTTTCTTCTTCCTTTCTCTTTCTTGCTCTCTCTCTCAGTTCTTGTCCCTTCTTCTCCCTGCTCTCCTTATCCTTTCTTTAACGTATGATCTCTGTTGGTTTAGGCATACTTAGATATATCGGTGTTATGGTTTTTAGGATTCACCCTGCAAATAGTTGACCTTATGAGCCCTGCGCGGCACATTATTATTATTATTATTATTATTTATTATACGAGATTTATATAGCGCCAACAGTTTACGCAGCGCTTTACAATGTATAAGGGGGGACAACACAATTACAGTACAGTTCAATACAAAATGTACAGGAGGGCCCTGCTTGTAGAGCTTACATTCTAAAAGGGAGGGGGTGGTGGTACAAAAGGTAATAGCTGCAAAGAATGATTTGATGGGGGTGGCTCAGGGACAGTTATGTGGGTGTGGGATAGGCTTCCCTGAATAAATGAGTTTTCCGGGATCTCCTAAAGGTGGACAGGGTAGGGGCTGATCGGACATATTGGGGCAGGGAATTCCAGAGGATGGGAGAGGCTCTGGAGAAGTCCTGAAGGTGAGCATGGGAGGAGGTAACAAGGGAGATAGAGATCAGGAGGTCCTGGGAGGAGCGGAGGGGACGATTTGGGTGATATCTGCAGATGAGGTTGGTGATGTAGATGGGGGCGATGTTGTGAATGGCCTTGTATGTTATGGTTAGTATTTTGAATTTTACACGGTGGGGTAGGGGAAGCCAGTGAAGGGATTGGCAGAGAGGAGCAGCAGTCAGGGATCGATTAGTGAGGTATATTAGTCGAGCAGCAGCAGTCATAATAGACTGAAGGGGGAGGAGCCTGTGTAAGGGTCGGCCATTAAGGAGAGAGTTGCCGTAGTCAGTGTGGGAAATAATCAAGGAGTGAAGAAGTTGCTTTGTGGTGTCATTAGTCAGGAAGGGTGGAATTCTGGAAATGTTGCGGAGGGTAAGGCGGCAGGATTTAGCCAGTGATTGGATGTGGGGGCTGAAGGAGAGGTCAGAGTCAAGGATTACACCCAGGACCCTGGCATTTGTGGAGGGACCAATGGTTGTGTTGTTGATATTAATGGTGAAGTCACAGGAGGGGACCGGGAAGGAGGAAATATAACAAGCTCAGTTTTAGAAAGATTAAGTTTGAGGAAGTGGTGTGACATCCATACCGATATGTCATTCAGCAAGTTTAAGATCTGTGAGGAGATAGTGGGGGTGAGTTGAGGAGTGGAGAGATAGATCTGTGTGTCATCGGCATAGAGGTGGTATTGGAAGCCATGGGAGGTTATCAACTGGCCCAGGGAAGAAGTATAGAGTGAGAATAGGAAAGGCCCAAGGACAGAGCCTTGGGGTACCTCAACAGAAAGAGGAAGGGGAGCGGAGGAAATGGAGTTGTAAGTGAGACTGAAAGTGCGCTGAGATAGGTAGGAGGAGAACCAGGATAATGCAGAATCACGGAGGCCAAGGGAGTGTAATTTGCTGAGGAGGAGCAGTTGGTCAACTGTGTGGAAAGCAGCAGAGAGGTCTAAAAGTATGAGTATGGAGTAATGGCCATTGGTTTTGGCAGTTATTAGGTCATTGGTGAGTTTGATTAGGGCAGTTTCAGTGGAATGTTGTGGGCGGAAGCCGGACTGTAGGGGGTCAAAGGTTGTTGTCCGTGAGGTAGCGACTCATTCGGTCATGGACAAGGCGTTCGATGAGCTTGGAGGCAAACGGGAGCAGAGAGAGAGGTCTTAAGTTATTCAAACAGGTGGGGTCTAGTGAGGGTTTTTTGAGTATGGGGGTAACCAGTGCATGTTTGAGCGGGGAAGGAAAGGTGCCGAAGCAGACAGAGAGGTTGAAGATGTGGGTTAGGGAGTTGAGGCACATAATTCTAACTGCAGTTTACCTGTTTATACACAGTGCTGTACTCACTGTTATTTACACACTATGCACCAGTGGTATCTGTATATCAATGGTTTGTGCTGCCCAGTCTCCCCCCAACACAGTTTGATCCCAGTTGGGGTGCGGGGGGTGGCGGGGCATTGACTTGTAATCTATTCCTGATACCTGGTATAACTTATACTGTTCATTTTTGTTTGATTCTCACCCTTGTGTTTATAACACGACAAAGTTTGTTCAATGTACTTTGTTTATGCAAAATATTAATTAAAAACTATTGAGGGAAAAAAAAGTTGAGGGGAGTATCTGGTCAAAGTTGTTCAATATATGTCTGCTGCTGATAGATCATGTGGTGATCTAGAAGTTTTAGATATTCTAGGCTTCCTACAGTTGGATTTAGTTCTGGCTCTATCGGTCAGCTCCCTCTGAGTTCAAGTGTCAGCTTTATCGGCCTTTACAGGTGTTTTCCAGTCTAGACATCTTTCCTGTCCAACAATTCTTCAAGGAAGTAGCTAGGCTCAGACCTCGGAGTAAGCGGAGGTTTTCCTTTGGAGTCTCCCTCTTGTTCTCACAACTCCCTCTTGGGAATTGGAGCAGAGTGTTCTAGGGCTGTCTCCATTAGAGGCCTTCCTGTGAAGTTCGCATTTTCCCGGTTATCACTTTGGCATAAAAAGGCTTAGGGATTGGTTCACTGGTCATGGAGAACTTTCTTTCCAGTCGAGCGGTGCTGTTACCTATGCTTGACTAGATTCCCAAGGGTGCATCAGTCTTCGTGGGAGCCAAGAAATGGTTCTGCCAACCTTAGAGTTCTAACGTGCGTGGGAGAAAGTGCACTGTGGCTTAGTTTGTTTAAGTGCAATTTCTGTTAAACGGGGAATCCTGATTTGACTTCCAGCAGTAGTGCCTTCCTTCAATTTTAAGAAAACCCTCAGATATTGTCAAGTCATATCTACAAGCTACAGCTTCCTTCAGGCTTCAGAATGCCTGTTAATTCTTTTTCCAAAGGACAGAGAAACATGCCTCATCTAGGGTGATTGTGGCACAGATTGTCATGGATGTTTCTTTAAATGCAACTCTGTGGTGCATATCTGTTGTACTCACTTCCTGTGTGGTGTTTCCTGTTCCTGCAGGTTATTATTCAATGAGCATGGTCTCTGTACAGTAATGGCTTGTGCTCTCTTTACTTACATCACATCAAACATTGATTGCCTAGGTCATCCAACAGGCTCACAAAGCCAAGGGCTTGGCTCCTTTTAGGGGTAGTGTCTACTCACTCCACCAGGAGTGGGTCTACATCTTGGGCTGCTTTGTATCATGTACCTCCTGAAGTAATTTGCGGGGTGTCTTCCTGGTCTTCTATGAACACGTTTATGTCCCATTACTGTGATGAACCAGCTGCCCTATCTTCAGTTAAATTTGGTTTACAAGTACTGTCGGTTGACGGTGTTAAACTTTGTTTGCTCAACATTTGCCCACCTGGGTGTGTACGGTGAGTTAATTTCCACACTTATACTGCCATGGAGTCTGTCATGAAAATGGAAAATTTCCTATCAAATACTTAACGTAATTTCTTTATCATACATAATGGGATACAGAGCCTCAAGTACTTAATGGGTTATGGGCCTACCTTCAGGTGTTGACACTGGTATACCCAATATAGGAAGTAGACTCCCCTATAAAACCCCTCCTCCTTTCAGGAGTACCTCAGTTTTTCGCCAGTGTCTTAAGGTGTTGGTCACGAGTGAAGATGTGCTCTGAGGAGCACCTAGAGGGATCCATGCTGGATTTAAACAACCTCCACAGCCCATCCTCGCCCCTGAGGCCATAGGATGGTGCCCGGGCATCGCAGAACGAGGTTTTGCCTGTAATCTTCTCTTTGAGAGCTGGACCCTAGGAACCAGAACTCTTTTTGGTCTTGCTACATTACCTAAAGCTGTTCCTGAGGGGTGCTTCGAAGGTTTCCTAACACAGCCCACCGTGATGGGTGAAGTTTGGATCTGTCTGTTTACAGCAGTATCCTGCAGCGAGGACAAGGTAAGGGAAGAAGCTAATGCTTTTTTCTTCCATATACCTTGTATGCCTTTTAAAATGCTCCCTATAGGGAGTAATTTACACGACCTAGGTACGATGTTTTACAGCAGCTCTGTCTCCAGGCTATATAGCATGTGTGGTCCCAGTGGAGGGGGTTCTTAGTTACCGTATATACTCGAGTATAAGTCGTTCCGAGTATAAGTCGAGGCCCCTAATTTACTACAAAAAAAATGGGAAAACTTATTGACCCGAGTATAAGACGAGGGTGAGAAATGCACAGCTACTGTAAGTGGAAAAGAGGGTCAACAATGCCCATTTGCAGCATCACTGTGCCCATTTGCATGCCTCACTGTGCCCATTTGCAGCCATAGGTCCCCTGAACTTCAAACTCGGTAGTTAAGGGTTCCTAGATGCCCCCTAGCTGCAGCCAAAATTTGGGGTCTCTGAACCCAAAGGGTCCTGAAATGACATTGCTGCAGATGGACACAGTTGACCAAATTTGGGGCCCTGTATCTTGGGGCCACTTAGTGCTAGGAACCCCAAATTTGGTGTGCAAACCCAGTGGAACTAGCACCATAAAATTTCAAAAGCTGGGGTTTCTAGCACCAAGTGGCCCCGAGATACAGGGCCCCAAAAATCAGTTCAGAAAATGTCAAGCACTTTTCTGCAGCAGAAAATGACATTTTCCGAATCAGTTTTGGGGCCCCGTATCTCAGGGCCACTTAGTGCTAGGAACCCCAGCTTTGCAAATGTTATGGTACCAGTTCCAATGGGTTTGCACACCAAATTTGGGGTTCCTAGCACCAAGTGGCCCTGAGATATGGGGCCCCAAAGTCGGTTCAGAAAATGTCAAGCACTTTTCTTCAGCAGAGAATGACATTTTCCGAACCGATTTTGGGGCCCCGTATCTCGGGGCCACTTAGTGCTAGGAACTTCATCTTTGGATATGTTGTGGTGCCAGTTCCACTGTGTATGCATACCAAATTTGGGGTTCCTAGCACTAAGTGGCCCTGAGATATGGGGCCCCAAAGTCGGTTCGGAAAATGAATTTTTTTGCTGCAGAAAAGTGCTCGACTCGAGTATAAGTCGAGGGGGGCACTTTCAGCACAAAAAAATGTGCTGAAAAATTCGACTTATACTCGAGTATATATGGTAATAATCCTCTTTTAAGGGATTTAAATAAAATACAGCAGTTGCTAAAACAAATCTGTATATATACTTCGGTGGCTAGAAGGTTGGCGCAGCTGCCTGGCCACTGACAAGGTCAAAACATTTTGATCTCTAACCATGGCCCCCATGTCTGCACGGTTTTAAGCTTAGCCACTTCCGCCTAGCAGCATTGGGATTCCCTGTGCCTCTGTAGTTTAACTCTTTCATGACTAAGCCTATTTTTGAAATTTGGTGTTTACAAGTTAAAATCCGTATTTTTTGCTAGAAAATTACTTATAGTTCCCAAACATTATATATATATATATTTTTATCAGAGAATCTAGCGAATAAAATGGCAATTGTTGCAATATTTTATATCACACGGTATTTGTGTAGCAGTGTTTTAACCACTTGAGCCCCGGACCATTATGCTGCCTAAGGACCAGAGGTCTTTTTCCAATTTGGCACTGCGTCGCTTTAACTGCTAATTGCGCGGTCATGCAATGCTGTACCCAAACGAAATTTGCGTCCTTTTCTTCCCACAAATAGAGCTTTCTTTTGATGGTATTTGATCACCTCTGCGGTTTTTATTTTTTGCGCTATAAACGGAAAAAGACCGAAAATTTTGAAAAAAAATGATATTTTCTACTTTTTGTTATAAAAAAAATCCAATAAACTAAATTTTAGTCATACATTTAGGCCAAAATGTATTCGGCCACATGTCTTTGGTAAAAAAAATGTCAATAAGCGTATATTTATTGGTTTGCGCAAAAGTTATAGCGTCTACAAACTAGGGTACATTTTCTGGAATTTACACAGCTTTTAGTTTATGACTGCCTATGTCATTTCTTGAGGTGCTAAAATGGCAGGGCAGTACAAAACCCCCCCAAATGACCCCATTTTGGAAAGTAGACACCCCAAGGAAATTGCTGAGAGGCATGTTGAACCCATTGAATATTTATTTTTTTTGTCCCAAGTGATTGAAAAATGACAAAAAAAAAAAATATTTACAAAAAGTCGTCACTAAATGATATATTGCTCACACAGGCCATGGGCATATGTGGAATTGCACCCCAAAATACATTTAGCTGCTTCTCCTGAGTATGGGGATACCACATGTGTGGGACTTTTTGGGAGCCTAGCCGCGTACTGGACCCCGAAAACCAATCACTGCCTTCAGGATTTCTAAGGGTAAAAATTTTTGATTTCACTCTTTACTTGATACTCACTATACCTCTCAGCAAATAGCTTGGGGTGTCTACTTTCCAAAATGGGGTCATTTGGGGGGGTTTTGTGCCACCTGGGCATTCCATGGCCTCCGAAACTGTGATAGGCAGTGAAGAGTGAAATCAAAAATTCACGCCCTTAGAAAGCCTGAAGGCGGTGCTTGGTTTTCGGGGTCCCCGTACGCGGCTAGGCTCCCAAAAAGTCTCACACATGTGGTATCCCCGTACTCAGGAGAAGCAGCAGAATGTATTTTGGGGTATAATTTCACATATTCCCATGGCATGTTTGAGCAATATATCATTTAGTGACAACTTTGTGCAAAAAAAAAAAATAACATTTGTCTCTTTCCCGCAACTTGTGTCGCAATATAAAATATTCCATGGACAAAACTTTGTGACAAAAAGTGAGGTCTGCAAAATACTCGACATGCCTCTCAGCAAATAGCTTGGGGTGTATACTTTCCAAAATGGGGTCATTTAGGGGGGTTTTGAACTGTCCTGGCCACTCTTCTAACCACTTGAAGACAAAGCCCTTTCTGACACTTATTGTTTACATGAAAAAGTTTTTTTTTTTTTGCAAAAAAATTACTTTGAACCCCCAAACATTATATATTTTTTTAAAGCAAATGCCCTACAGATTAAAATGGTGGGTGTTTCATTTTTTTTTTTCACACAGTAATTGCGCAGCGATTTTTTAAACGCATTTTTTGGGGAAAAAACACACTTTTTTTAATTTTAATGCACTAAAACACGCTATATTGCCCAAATGTTTGATGACATAAAAAAGATGATCTTAGGCCGAGTACATGGATACCAAACATGACATGCTTTACAATTGCGCACAAACGTGCAGTGGCAACAAAATAAATACATGTTTAAAAGCCTTCAAAAGCCTTTACAGGTTACCACTTTAGATTTACAGAGGAGGTCTACTGCTAAAATTACTGCCCTCGATCTGACCTTCGCGGTGATACCTCACATGCATGGTGCAATTGCTGTTTACGTTTGACGACAGACCGCCGCTTGCGTTCGCCTTAGCGCGAGAGCAGGGGGCGACAGGGGTGTTTTTTTTTTTTTGTTTTTTTTTCTTTATTATTTTTTTGCTTTTTTAATCTTACTTTTAAACTGTTCCTTTCATATTTTTTTTTTTAATCATTTTTATTGTTATCTCGGGGAATGTAAATATCCCCTATCATAGCAATAGGTAGTGACAGGTACTCTTTTTTGAAAAAATTGTGGTCTATTAGACCCTAGATCTCTCCTCTGCCCTCAAAGCATCTGACCACACCAAGATCGGTGTGATAAAATGCTTCCCCAATTTCCCATTGGCGCTATTTACATCCGGCGAAATCTAAGTCATGAAATACTCGTAGCTTCCGGTTTCTTAGGCCATAGAGATGTTTGGAGCCACTCTGGTCTCTGATCAGCTCTATGGTCAGCTGGCTGAATCACCGGCTGCATTCTCAGGTTCCCTGTTGAGACAGGAGAGCCAGAGAAAAAGACGGTGGGGGGGGGGGGGGGCATTCCCTCCCACGGCTTGTAAAAGCAGTCTAGAGGCTAATTAGCCGCTAGGATTGCTTTTACATGAAAGCCGACCGCTGGCTGAAAAGAATGATACCAAGATGATACCTAAACCTGCAGGCATCATTCTGGTATAACCACTCAAAGTCGTGAATGGCGTACCTGAAGACAAAAAAATGGTTAACAATGGTTAACAATAAAGCACAGTAAAGTGTAAATAATTACACACCTGAAAAACAAACATGATAAAACATAATAACAATAAAACATTGCAGAATAGAATACAGTAAAAAAGAGCAGAACAATAGAGAGAATAGAGAGAGAGAGAACAATAAAACAACAACTATTTTTTTTTATTTTTGTTTGTGGTTTTTTTTCAAACTTATAACTTTTATAACTGTAACCGGTTCCAGGTTCGGGTCTCTCAGAATGCGATGGCATCTTGGGAGACCCTGTGAAAGTGTGCCTAGTCTGTGCAATGCTGTACCCTACGCTAATACTCAACTAGTGAATGGTAGCGTTCAAAACATTCACCAATGCAAAGACCAGGATTGTCAGGACAGGAGGGACAATAATAGCGGGTGTCACGCCTATATCCGCGCTTGCTGCAGACACAACATCTTTTTTGGGGGGGTTCGTTGGGTAGGGGTACTCGGGAGGACATAAAGAAAATGCCTCTCATGCAGCCGACTGCATTTGGTTGGGGATGTGAATGGGGGAAGTACGGGCGCTGCAGAAGCGGTGGGTTCCCAATTAGGATTGGTGAATGCAGCAGGAAGGGCACTATGGGCACGACGGGCCTGTGTTTGTCTTCTTGGTGGCAGCGGGACACTACTTGTGCTTGCCACCTCACCAGCTTGAACTGCACTTATGGGACTCGCCACGTCACCAAGTGTTACTGCAGTGCTGGTTTGACTACGACCGGGGTGTACTAGGCCGCTGGTGCTTGCCAGTTCACCAAAACGCTACCAAAAAACTGTTAGCGATTGCAGGGATCAGGCCTGACTCTGTGAACGCTGCAGTTATCCGTTTAGTGCCTTGTAAGTGACAGTGATCGATCGATACTGCACTTGGGTGGGCTGGGCTGGGCCGGGCGGAGGGGCAAAACGCAGGTGCTAGCAGGTATCTGGGCTGATCCCGCTAACACTGCGTTTTTGGGAACCCTAAACTGCTGGGGACGCTAGTATAGAGCTGATCGGATCAGATATCGATCCGTACAGAAACTATACCACTAAGGGAGGCGTATGCTGCGTGCGTGGGTGTTAGCGGTACTGGCGCTAATCTGACGCTGCCTGGGGCGACGCATATCACCGCCGGGCGATCGGGGGGCTAAACCTTTATTCGGTAATAAACGGCGGGTGCCCTGACACTATAAAAAATAAACAAACTAACCAGCGTCAACCGTAACGGTTATACGGTGATCAGTGGTGAAAAGGTTAACTAGGGGGCAATCAAGGGGTTAAAACATTTATTAGATAGTATATGGGGGTCCCTGACGCTATAAAACGCTGACGGCGAACCTAAATATTTACCTCACTAACTAGCGTCACCAGCGACACTAATACAGCGATCAGAAAAATGATCGCTTAGCGACACTGGTGACAGGGGGTGATCAAGGGGTTAAAACTTTATTAGGGGGGGTTAGGGGGGTATCCTAGACCTAAAGGGGGGTAATACTCACTGTCCCAACACTGTCACTGTCACAAACTGACACTATGCAGTAATCAGAAAAAAAAAAAAAAAAACTGCTTGGTGTCAGTTTGTGACAGGGGGGGGGGGTGATTGGGGGGGGATCGGGGGGCGATCGGGGGGGGGATCGGGGTAATTTGTGTGCCTGGCATGTTCTACTGTGTGTGTAGTGTTGGTGCACTCACATTGATGTCTTCTCTCCTCGGGCCGGAACGGAAATTACCGAGCCGAGGAGAGATGACATCATTTCCTTTGCTGCTGTTTAGCATACAGCAGCAAAGGAATGATTCCATTGGCCGGCGGCGATCGCGAGGGGGGGGCCACGAACGGATGGTCTCCCCCTCTTCACCGATCGCCGCTGGACAAACGACGACCGCCTCGGGCACCGGGGGGGGGTCCGATCGGACCCCCCACCCGCGGAAGGCAAATCACGTACCCTGTACGTGATTTTGCCTGTCCGTGCCACTTTGCCGACGTACATCGGCGTGAGGCGGTCGTCAAGTGGTTAAACGCAAATTTTTGGAAAAGGGACACTTTCATGAATTTTAAAAAATCCAAACAGTAAAGTTACCCCAATTTTTTTGTATAATGTGAAAGATGATGTTACGCCGAGTAAATAGATACCAAACATGTCACCCGTTATAATTGCACGCACTCGTGGAATGGCGACAAACTACGGTACCTATGAATTTCCATAGGGGACGCTTTAAAAAATTTTTACGGTTACCAGGTTTGAGTTACAGAGGAGGTCTAGGGCTAGAATTATTGCTCTCGCTCTGACGATCGCGGCGATACCTCACATGTGTGGTTTGAACACTGTTTACATATGCGGGCGCGACGTATGCGTTTTCTTCGCTGCGCGAGCTCGCGGGGACAGGGGCACTTTAAAAAAAAAACTTTTTTTTATTTATTTTATTTATTTTTTTACTTTATAAATTGTGTTTTAAAAAAAAATTTTTTTTTTACTTTTATTGCTATCACAAGGAATGTAAACATCCCTTGTGACAGTAATAGGTGGTGACAGGTCCTCTTTATGGAGAGATCTGGGGTCTATAATGAATGTAAACATCCCATGTGACAGTAATATGTGGTGACAGGTCCTCTTTATGGAGAGATGTGGGGTCTATAATGAATGTAAACATCCCATGTGACAGTAATAGGAGGTGACGGGTCCTCTTTATGGAGAGATCTGGGGTCTCTAATGAATGTAAACATCCCATGTGACAGTAATAGACGGTGACAGGTCCTCTTTATGGAGAGATCTGGGGTCTATAATGAATGTAAACATCCCATGTGACAGGTCCTCTTTATGGAGAGATCTGGGGTCTATAATAAATGTAAACATCCCATGTGACAGTAATAGAAGGTGACAGGTCCTCTTTATGGAGAGATCTGGGGTCTATAATAAATGTAAACATCCCATGTGACAGTAATAGGAGGTGACAGGTCCTCTTTATGGAGAGATCTGGGGTCTATAATGAATGTAAACATCCCATGTGACAGTAATATGTGGTGACAGGTCCTCTTTATGGAGAGATCTGGGGTCTATAATGAATGTAAACATCCCATGTGACAGTAATAGGAGGTGACAGGTCCTCTTTATGGAGAGATCTGGGGTCTATAATGAATGTAAACATCCCATGTGACAGTAATAGACGGTGACAGGTCCTCTTTATGGAGAGATCTGGGGTCTATATTGAATGTAAACATCCCATGTGACAGGTCCTCTTTATGGAGAGATCTGGGGTCTATAATGAATGTAAACATCCCATGTGACAGTAATAGGAGGTGACAGGTCCTCTTTATGGAGAGATCTGGGGTCTATAATGAATGTAAACATCCCATGTGACAGTAATAGGAGGTGACAGGTCCTCTTTATGGAGAGATCTGGGGTCTATATTGAATGTAAACATCCCATGTGACAGGTCCTCTTTATGGAGAGATCTGGGGTCTATAATGAATGTAAACATCCCATGTGACAGTAATAGGAGGTGACAGGTACTCTTTATGGAGAGATCTGGGGTCTATAATGAATGTAAACATCCCATGTGACAGTAATAGGAGGTGACAGGTCCTCTTTATGGAGGGATCTGGGGTCTATAATAAATGTAAACATCCCATGTGACAGTAATAGAAGGTGACAGGTCCTCTTTATGGAGAGATCTGGGGTCTATAATAAATGTAAACATCCCATGTGACAGTAATAGGAGGTGACAGGTCCTCTTTATGGAGAGATCTGGGGTCTATAATGAATGTAAACATCCCATGTGACAGTAATAGGAGGTGACAGGTCCTCTTTATGAAGAGATCTGGGGTCTATAATGAATGTAAACATCCCATGTGACAGTAATAGGAGGTGACAGGTCCTCTTTATGGAGAGATCTGGGGTCTATAATGAATGTAAACATCCCATGTGACAGTAATAGGAGGTGACAGGTCCTCTTTATGGAGAGATCTGGGGTCTATAATGAATGTAAACATCCCATATGACAGTAATAGGGGGTGACAGGTCCTCTTTATGGAGAGATCTGGGGTCTATAATGAATGTAAACATCCCATGTGACAGTAATAGAAGGTGACAGGTCCTCTTTATGGAGAGATCTGGGGTCTATAATGAATGTAAACATCCCATGTGACAGTAATAGGTGGTGACAGGTCCTCTTTATGGAGAGATCTGGGGTCTATAATGAATGTAAACATCCCATGTGACAGTAATAGAGGTGACAGGTCCTCTTTATGGAGAGATCTGGGGTCTATAATGAATGTAAACATCCCATGTGACAGTAATAGGTGGTGACAGGTCCTCTTTATGGAGAAATCTGGGGTCTATAATGAATGTAAACATCCCATGTGACAGTAATAGGAGGTGACGAGTACTCTTTATGGAGAGATCTCGGGTCTATAATGAATGAAAACATGCCATGTGACAGTAATAGGAGGTGACAGGTCCTCTTTATGGAGAGATCTGGGGTCTATAATGAATGTAAACATCCCATGTGACAGTAATAGGTGGTGACAGGTCCTCTTTATGGAGAGATCTGGGGTCTATAATGAATGTAAACATCCTATGTGACAGTAATAGAAGGTGACAGGTCCTCTTTATGGAGAAATCTGGGGTCTATAATGAATGTAAACATCCCATGTGACAGTAATAGGTGGTGACAGGTCCTCTTTATGGAGAGATCTGGGGTCTATAATGAATGTAAACATCCCATGTGACAGTAATAGGAGGTGACAGGTCCTCTTTATGAAGAGATCTGGGGTCTATAATGAATGTAAACATCCCATGTGACAGTAATAGAGGTGACAGGTCCTCTTTATGGAGAGATCTGGGGTCTATAATGAATGTAAACATCCCATGTGACAGTAATAGGAGGTGACAGGTCCTCTTTATGGAGAGATCTGGGGTCTATAATGAATGTAAACATTCCATGTGACAGTAATAGGGGGTGACAGGTCCTCTTTATGGAGAGATCTGGGGTCTATAATGAATGTAAACATCCCATGTGACAGTAATAGAAGGTGACAGGTCCTCTTTATGGAGAGATCTGGGGTCTATAATGAAGGTAAACATCCCATGTGACAGTAATAGGAGGTGACGGGTCCTCTTTATGGAGAGATCTGGGGTCTATAATGAATGTAAACATCCCATGTGACAGTAATAGGAGGTGACAGGTCCTCTTTATGGAGAGTTCTGGGGTCTATAATGAATGTAAACATCCCATGTGACAGTAATAGAGGTGACAGGTCCTCTTTATGGAGAGATCTGGGGTCTATAATGAATGTAAACATCCTATGTGACAGTAATAGGTGGTGACAGGTCCTCTTTATGGAGAGATCTGGGGTCTATAATGAATGTAAACATCCCATGTGACAGTAATAGAGGTGACAGGTCCTCTTTATGGAGAGATCTGGGGTCTATAATGAATGTAAACATCCTATGTGACAGTAATAGGTGGTGACAGGTCCTCTTTATGGAGAAATCTGGGGTCTATAATGAATGTAAACATCCCATGTGACAGTAATAGGTGGTGACAGGTCCTCTTTATGGAGAGATCTGGGGTCTATAATGAATGTAAACATCCCATGTGACAGTAATAGGTGGTGACAGGTCCTCTTTATGGAGAGATCTGGGGTCTATAATGAATGTAAACATCCTATGTGACAGTAATAGGAGGTGACAGGTCCTCTTTATGGAGAGATCTGGGGTCTATAATGAATGTAAACATCCCATGTGACAGTAATAGAGGTGACAGGTCCTCTTTATGGAGAGATCTGGGGTCTATAATGAATGTAAACATCCTATGTGACAGTAATAGGTGGTGACAGGTCCTCTTTATGGAGAGATCTGGGGTCTATAATGAATGTAAACATCCCATGTGACAGTAATAGAGGTGACAGGTCCTCTTTATGGAGAGATCTGGGGTCTATAATGAATGTAAACATCCCATGTGACAGTAATAGGTGGTGACAGGTCCTCTTTATGGAGAAATCTGGGGTCTATAATGAATGTAAACATCCCATGTGACAGTAATAGGTGGTGACAGGTCCTCTTTATGGAGAGATCTGGGGTCTTTAATGAATGTAAACATCCTATGTGACAGTAATAGGAGGTGACAGGTCCTCTTTATGGAGAAATCTGGGGTCTATAATGAATGTAAACATCCCATGTGACAGTAATAGGAGGTGACAGGTCCTCTTTATGGAGAGATCTGGGGTCTATAATGAATGTAAACATCCCATGTGACAGTAATAGGAGGTGACAGGTCCTCTTTATGGAGAGATCTGGGGTCTATAATGAATGTAAACATCCCATGTGACAGTAATAGGTGGTGACAGGTCCTCTTTATGGAGAGATCTGGGGTCTATAATGAATGTAAACATCCCATGTGACAGTAATAGGTGGTGACAGGTCCTCTTTATGGAGAGATCTGGGGTCTATAATGAATATAAACATCCCATGTGACAGTAATAGGTGGTGACAGGTCCTCTTTATGGAGAGATCTGGGGTCTATAATGAATATAAACATCCCATGTGACAGTAATAGGAGGTGACAGGTCCTCTTTATGGAGAGATCTGGGGTCTATAATGAATGTAAACATACCATGTGACAGTAATAGGAGGTGACAGGTCCTCTTTATGGAGAAATCTGGGGTCTATAATGAATGTAAACATCCCATGTGACAGTAATAGGAGGTGACAGGTCCTCTTTATGGAGAGATCTGGGGTCTATAATGAATGTAAACATCCCATGTGACAGTAATAGGTGGTGACAGGTCCTCTTTATGGAGAGATCTGGGGTCTATAATGAATGTAAACATCCCATGTGACAGTAATAGGTGGTGACAGGTCCTCTTTATGGAGAGATCTGGGGTCTATAATGAATGTAAACATCCCATGTGACAGTAATAGGAGGTGACAGGTCCTCTTTATGGAGAGATCTGGGGTCTATAATGAATGTAAACATCCCATGTGACAGTAATAGGTGGTGACAGGTCCTCTTTATGGAGAGATCTGGGGTCTATAATGAATGTAAACTTCCCATGTGACAGTAATAGACGATGACAGGTCCTCTTTATGGAGAGATCTGGGGTCTATAATGAATGTAAACATCCCATGTGACAGTAATAGGTGGTGACAGGTCCTCTTTATGGAGAAATCTGGGGTCTATAATGAATGTAAACATCCCATGTGACAGTAATAGGTGGTGACAGGTCCTCTTTATGGAGAGATCTGGGGTCTATAATGAATGTAAACATCCCATGTGACAGTAATAGGTGGTGACAGGTCCTCTTTATGGAGAGATCTGGGGTCTATAATGAATGTAAACATCCTATGTGACAGTAATAGGAGGTGACAGGTCCTCTTTATGGAGAGATCTGGGGTCTATAATGAATGTAAACATCCCATGTGACAGTAATAGAGGTGACAGGTCCTCTTTATGGAGAGATCTGGGGTCTATAATGAATGTAAACATCCTATGTGACAGTAATAGGTGGTGACAGGTCCTCTTTATGGAGAGATCTGGGGTCTATAATGAATGTAAACATCCCATGTGACAGTAATAGAGGTGACAGGTCCTCTTTATGGAGAGATCTGGGGTCTATAATGAATGTAAACATCCCATGTGACAGTAATAGGTGGTGACAGGTCCTCTTTATGGAGAAATCTGGGGTCTATAATGAATGTAAACATCCCATGTGACAGTAATAGGTGGTGACAGGTCCTCTTTATGGAGAGATCTGGGGTCTTTAATGAATGTAAACATCCTATGTGACAGTAATAGGAGGTGACAGGTCCTCTTTATGGAGAAATCTGGGGTCTATAATGAATGTAAACATCCCATGTGACAGTAATAGGAGGTGACAGGTCCTCTTTATGGAGAGATCTGGGGTCTATAATGAATGTAAACATCCCATGTGACAGTAATAGGAGGTGACAGGTCCTCTTTATGGAGAGATCTGGGGTCTATAATGAATGTAAACATCCCATGTGACAGTAATAGGTGGTGACAGGTCCTCTTTATGGAGAGATCTGGGGTCTATAATGAATGTAAACATCCCATGTGACAGTAATAGGTGGTGACAGGTCCTCTTTATGGAGAGATCTGGGGTCTATAATGAATATAAACATCCCATGTGACAGTAATAGGTGGTGACAGGTCCTCTTTATGGAGAGATCTGGGGTCTATAATGAATATAAACATCCCATGTGACAGTAATAGGAGGTGACAGGTCCTCTTTATGGAGAGATCTGGGGTCTATAATGAATGTAAACATACCATGTGACAGTAATAGGAGGTGACAGGTCCTCTTTATGGAGAAATCTGGGGTCTATAATGAATGTAAACATCCCATGTGACAGTAATAGGAGGTGACAGGTCCTCTTTATGGAGAGATCTGGGGTCTATAATGAATGTAAACATCCCATGTGACAGTAATAGGTGGTGACAGGTCCTCTTTATGGAGAGATCTGGGGTCTATAATGAATATAAACATCCCATGTGACAGTAATAGGTGGTGACAGGTCCTCTTTATGGAGAGATCTGGGGTCTATAATGAATGTAAACATCCCATGTGACAGTAATAGGAGGTGACAGGTCCTCTTTATGGAGAGATCTGGGGTCTATAATGAATGTAAACATCCCATGTGACAGTAATAGGTGGTGACAGGTCCTCTTTATGGAGAGATCTGGGGTCTATAATGAATATAAACATCCCATGTGACAGTAATAGGTGGTGACAGGTCCTCTTTATGGAGAGATCTGGGGTCTATAATGAATGTAAACATCCCATGTGACAGTAATAGACGATGACAGGTCCTCTTTATGGAGAGATCTGGGGTCTATAATGAATGTAAACATCCCATGTGACAGTAATAGGTGGTGACAGGTCCTCTTTATGGAGAGATCTGGGGTCTATAATGAATGTAAACATCCCATGTGACAGTAATAGGAGGTGACAGGTCCTCTTTATGGAGAGATCTGGGGTCTATAATGAATGTAAACATCCCATGTGACAGTAATAGACGGCCCCACCTCTAGCCAGGTTAAGGGCACAGGGCATAACAGTCTTAGCGTACCTAGACAGTCTATTGATAATAAACCAGTCAGTGGCTCGCTTGGAGCAAAGTGTATGCATTACAAGCAGTTACCTGAAAGATCTGGGTTGGATTCTCAACCTAAAGAAGTCAGTGAAGATTATAAGGTCACTGAGTATTCAGTTGATGAGGTCACTGAGGGATCAGATGGTGAGGTCACTGAGGGATCTGATGGTGAGGACTGAGGGGTCTGATGATGAGGTCACTGAGGAGTCAGATGGTGAGGTCACTGAGGAGTCAGATGGTGAGGTCACTGAGGAGTCATATGGTGAGGTCACTGACGAGTCACATGGTGAGGTCACTGACGAGTCAGATGGTGAGGTCACTGAGGAGTCAGATGATGACACTGAGGAGTCACATGATGAGGTCACTGATGAGTCAGATGATGACGACACTGAGAAGTCACATGGTGAGGTCACTGAGGAGTCAGATGGTGAGGTCACTGAGGAGTCAGATGATGACACTGAGGAGTCACATGGTGAGGTCACTGAGGAGTCACATGGTGAGGTCACTGAGGAGTCAGATGATGAGGACACTGAGAAGTCACATGGTGAGGTCACTGAGGAGTCAGATGGTGAGGTCACTGAGGAGTCAGATGGTGAGGTCACTGAGGAGTCAGATGGTGAGGTCACTGAGGAGTCACATGGTGAGGACACTGAGGAGTCAGATGATGAGGACACTGAGAAGTCACATGGTGAGGTCACTGAGGAGTCAGATGGTGAGGTCACTGAGGAGTCAGATGGTGAGGTCACTGAGGAGTCACATGGTGAGGTCACTGAGGAGTCAGATGATGAGGACACTGAGAAGTCACACGGTGAGGTCACTTAGGAGTCAGATGGTGAGGTCACTGAGGAGTCAGATGGTGAGGACACTGAGGAGTCACATGGTGAGGTCACTGAGGAGTCAGATGAGGACACTGAGAAGTCACATGGTGAGGTCACTGAGGAGTCAGATGGTGAGGTCACTGAGGAGTCAGATGGTGAGGTCACTGAGGAGTCAGATGGTGAGGTCACTGAGGAGTCAGATGGTGAAGTCACTGAGGAGTCAGATGATGAGGACACTGAGGAGTCAGATGATGACGTCACTGAGGAGTCACATGGTGAGGTCACTGAGGAGTCACATGGTGAGGTCACTGAGGAGTCAGATGGTGAGGTCACTGAGGAGTCAGATGGTGAGGTCACTGACGAGTCAGATGATGACACTGAGGAGTCAGATGGTGAGGTCACTGACGAGTCAGATGGTGAGGTCACTGAGGAGTCAGATGGTGAGCTCACTGAGGAGTCAGATGGTGAGGTCACTGAGGAGTCAGATGGTGAGGTCACTGAGGAGTCAGATGGTGAGGTCACTGAGGAGTCAGATGATGACACTGAGGAGTCAGATGGTGAGGTCACTGAGGAGTCAGATGGTGAGGTCACTGAGGAGTCAGATGGTGAGGTCACTGAGGAGTCAGATGATGACACTGAGGAGTCAGATGGTGAGGTCACTGACGAGTCAGATGGTGAGGTCACTGACGAGTCAGATGGTGAGGTCACTGACGAGTCAGATGGTGAGGTCACTGAGGAGTCAGATGGTGAGGTCACTGAGGAGTCAGATGGTGAGGTCACTGAGGAGTCAGATGGTGAGGTCACTGAGGAATCAGATGATGTGACCACTGAGGAGTGAGATGATGTGACTGAGGGGTCAGATGATGTGACTGAGGGGTCAGATGGTCAGGTCACTGAGGGATAAGATGAGGTTAATGAGGAGTCATATGGTGAGGTCACTGAGTAGTCAGATGATGACACTGAGAGGGGTCAGATGGTTTGGTATGTGAGAAGGCGAGCCTCAAACATCTCACAGAGATGGCTTCATGGCCAGCAGTTACATGAATGGAGGGAACTTCACTTCATGAGGAATAAGTATTACACCTTCTCCCTGTATCCGTAGACTACACATGCAGTGCGGGGGAAGGGGGGCACTGCAAGGGTAGATTTAGCTTTAGGCTGTAAACTAAACTTTAGTCTGTGTTGTGATCTTTGAGAGTGAATTTCTTCCCAGTACAAAAGCAGCTATTCAGGTCGGGGAGGGCAGCTATAGAGGTCAGGGAGAGCTGCTATAGAGGTCAGGTAGGGCTGCTATAGAGGTCAGGGAGGGCAGCGGGCAGCTATGGAGGTCAGCTATAAAGGTCAGGGAAGGCAACGGGCAGCTGTGGAGGACAGCTGTAGAGATCAGCAAGGGCAGCTATGAAGGTCCGGGAGGACAGCGGGCATCTATGGAGGTCAGGAAGGGCAGCTGTGGAGGTCAGGGAGGAAAGTGGGCCGCTATGGAGGTCAGGGAGGACAATGGGCAGCTATGGAGGACAGCTTTAGAGGTCAGGGAGGACAGTGGGCAGCTATGGCGGTCAGGGAGGACAGCTATAGAGGACAGCGGGCAGCTATGGAGGTCTGGGAAAACAGCGGGCAGCTATGGAGGTCTGGGAGAACAGCGGGCAGCTATGGAGGTCTGGGAGAACACCGGGCAGCTATGGAGGTCAGGGAGGGCAGCTGTAGAGGTCAGGGAAGATAGCGGGTAGCTATGAAGGTCAGGGAAGATAGCGAGCAGCTATGGAGGTCAGGGAGATTAGCGGGCAGCTATGGAGGTCAGGGAGAACAGCGGGCAGCTATGGAGGTCAGGGAGAATAGCGGGCAGCTATGGAGGTCAGGGAGAACAGCGGGCAGCTATGGAGGTCAGGGAGAACAGCAGGCAGCTATGGAGGTCAGGGAGGGCAGCAGGCAGCTATGGAGGTCAGGGAGAACAGCGGGCAGCTATGGAGGTCAGGGAGAACAGCTATGGAGGTCAGGGAGAACAACGGGCAGCTATGGAGGTAAGGGAGAACAGCGGGCAGCTATGGAGGTCAGGGAAGATAGCGGGCAGCTATGGAGGTCAGGGAAGATAGCGGGCAGCTATGGAGGTCAGGGAGAACAGCTGTGAAGGTCAGGGAAGATAGCTGGCAGCCATGGAGGTCAGGGAGAACAGCAGGCAGCTATGGAGGTCAGGGAGAACAGCGGGCAGCTATGGAGGTCAGGGAGAACAGCGGGCAGCTATGGAGGTCAGGGAGAACAGCGGGCAGCTATGGAGATCAGGGAGAATAGCGGGCAGCTATGGAGGTCAGGGAGAACAGCGGGCAGCTATGGAGGTCAGGGAGAACAGCGGGCAGCTATGGAGATCAGGGAGAATAGCGGGCAGCTATGGAGGTAAGGGAGAACAGCGGGCAGCTATGGAGGTCAGGGAGATTAGCGGGCAGCTATGGAGATCAGGGAGAACAGCGGGCAGCTATGGAGGTCAGGGAGAATAGCGGGCAGTTATGGAGGTCAGGGAAAACAGCTGTGAAGGTCAGGGAAGATAGCTGGCAGCCATGGAGGTCAGGGAGAACAGCGGGCAGCTATGGAGGTCAGGGAGAACAGCGGGCAGCTATGGAGGTCAGGGAGAACAGCGGGCAGCTATGGAGGTCAGGGAGAACAACGGGCAGCTATGGAGGTAAGGGAGAACAGCGGGCAGCTATGGAGGTCAGGGAAGATAGCGGGCAGCTATGGAGGTCAGGGAGAACAGCGGGCAGCTATGGAGGTCAGGGAGAACAGTGGGCAGCTATGGAGGTCAGGGAGAACAGCAGGCAGCTATGGAGGTCAGGGAAGATAGCGGGCAGCTATGGAGGTCAGGGAGAACAGCTGTGAAGGTCAGGGAAGATAGCTGGCAGCCATGGAGGTCAGGGAGAACAGCGGGCAGCTATTTAGGTCAGGGAGAACAGCGGGCAGCTATGGAGGTCAGGGAGAACAGCGGGCAGCTATGGAGGTCAGGGAGAACAGCGGGCAGCTATGGAGGTCAGGGAGGGCAGCTGTAGAGGTCAGGGATGACATCAGGCACCTATAGACGTCGGGGAGGGCAGCTATGGAGGTCAGGGAGGGAAGCTGTAAAGAGCAGCTATGGAGGTCCGGGAGGGCAGCTATGGAGGTCAGGGAAGACAGTCGGCATCTATGGAGGGCAGCGGGCAGCTATGGAGATCAGGGAAAACAGCTGTGAAGGTCAGGGAAGATAGCTGGCAGCCATGGAGGTCAGGGAGAACAGCGGGCAGCTATGGAGGTCAGGGAGAACAGCGGGCAGCTATGGAGGTCAGGGAGAACAGCGGGCAGCTATGGAGGTCAGGGAGAACAACGGGCAGCTATGGAGGTAAGGGAGAACAGCGGGCAGCTATGGAGGTCAGGGAAGATAGCGGGCAGCTATGGAGGTCAGGGAGAACAGCGGGCAGCTATGGAGGTCAGGGAGAACAGCGGGCAGCTATGGAGGTCAGGGAGAACAGCGGGCAGCTATGGAGGTCAGAGAGAACAACGGGCAGCTATGGAGGTAAGGGAGAACAGCGGGCAGCTATGGAGGTCAGGGAAGATAGCGGGCAGCTATGGAGGTCAGGGAGAACAGCGGGCAGCTATGGAGGTCAGGGAGAACAGCGGGCAGCTATGGAGGTCAGGGAGAACAGCAGGCAGCTATGGAGGTCAGGGAAGATAGCGGGCAGCTATGGAGGTCAGGGAGAACAGCTGTGAAGGTCAGGGAAGATAGCTGGCAGCCATGGAGGTCAGGGAGAACAGCGGGCAGCTATTTAGGTCAGGGAGAACAGCGGGCAGCTATGGAGGTCAGGGAGAACAGCGGGCAGCTATGGAGGTCAGGGAGAACAGCGGGCAGCTATGGAGGTCAGGGAGGGCAGCTGTAGAGGTCAGGGATGACATCAGGCACCTATAGACGTCGGGGAGGGCAGCTATGGAGGTCAGGGAGGGAAGCTGTAAAGAGCAGCTATGGAGGTCCGGGAGGGCAGCTATGGAGGTCAGGGAAGACAGTCGGCATCTATGGAGGGCAGCGGGCAGCTATGGAGATCAGGGAAAACAGCTGTGAAGGTCAGGGAAGATAGCTGGCAGCCATGGAGGTCAGGGAGAACAGCGGGCAGCTATGGAGGTCAGGGAGAACAGCGGGCAGCTATGGAGGTCAGGGAGAACAGCGGGCAGCTATGGAGGTCAGGGAGAACAGCGGTCAGCTATGGAGGTCAGGGAGAACAACGGGCAGCTATGGAGGTAAGGGAGAACAGCGGGCAGCTATGGAGGTCAGGGAAGATAGCGGGCAGCTATGGAGGTAAGGGAGAACAGCGGGCAGCTATGGAGGTCAGGGAAGATAGCTGGCAGCCATGGAGGTCAGGGAGAACAGCGGGCAGCTATGGAGGTCAGGGAGAACAGCGGGCAGCTATGGAGGTCAGGGAGAACAACGGGCAGCTATGGAGGTAAGGGAGAACAGCGGGCAGCTATGGAGGTCAGGGAAGATAGCGGGCAGCTATGGAGGTCAGGGAGAACAGCGGGCAGCTATGGAGGTCAGGGAGAACAGCGGGCAGCTATGGAGGTCAGGGAGAACAGCGGGCAGCTATGGAGGTCAGGGAGAACAACGGGCAGCTATGGAGGTAAGGGAGAACAGCGGGCAGCTATGGAGGTCAGGGAAGATAGCGGGCAGCTATGGAGGTCAGGGAGAACAGCGGGCAGCTATGGAGGTCAGGGAGAACAGCGGGCAGCTATGGAGGTCAGGGAGAACAGCAGGCAGCTATGGAGGTCAGGGAAGATAGCGGGCAGCTATGGAGGTCAGGGAGAACAGCTGTGAAGGTCAGGGAAGATAGCTGGCAGCCATGGAGGTCAGGGAGAACAGCGGGCAGCTATTTAGGTCAGGGAGAACAGCGGGCAGCTATGGAGGTCAGGGAGAACAGCGGGCAGCTATGGAGGTCAGGGAGAACAGCGGGCAGCTATGGAGGTCAGGGAGGGCAGCTGTAGAGGTCAGGGATGACATCAGGCACCTATAGACGTCGGGGAGGGCAGCTATGGAGGTCAGGGAGGGAAGCTGTAAAGAGCAGCTATGGAGGTCCGGGAGGGCAGCTATGGAGGTCAGGGAGAACAGCGGGCAGCTATGGAGGTCAGGGAGAATAGCGGGCAGTTATGGAGGTCAGGGAGAACAGCTGTGAAGGTCAGGGAAGATAGCTGGCAGCCATGGAGGTCAGGGAGAACAGCGGGCAGCTATGGAGGTCAGGGAGAACAGCGGGCAGCTATGGAGGTCAGGGAGAACAGCGGGCAGCTATGGAGGTCAGGGAGAACAGTGGGCAGCTATGGAGGTCAGGGAGGGCAGCTGTAGAGGTCAGGGATGACATCAGGCACCTATAGACGTCGGGGAGGGCAGCTATGGAGGTCAGGGAGGGCAGCTGTAAAGAGCAGCTATGGAGGTCCGGGAGGGCAGCTATGGAGGTCAGGGAAGACAGTCGGCATCTATGGAGGGCAGCGGGCAGCTATGGAGGTCAGGGAGGGCTGACTTGAGATTAAAATCACATGGATTCCCCCATGCATACAAGTGACTGGATGGAGCAATCCTCTCGGCTGTGCTATTGTACTCTTCTAGCAGGATTTCACCCACTGTCAGAGTACATTGATTAGCGTTGCAGATAATTGGCTGCAGTTGCTGATCAAATGAAAGCTTTCTAACCACCCTGTTCATCAGAAGTTGATCAGGAATGGCCATAGATGGTTTAAAATTCGGCCAGTCCCTGCTGAATTACATTTCCTAAGAGCCCTATGTTATGCATACTGCTGTCCTCATCTTCTGAAAATGCTAATTTCTGGCTGCCATGTGAATCTATTTTCTTTTACTCGCGGCACAAATACTCCAAGTCAGTAAAAGAGCATTTAAAATTGGGTTGGTCATGTTAGCCATCACAATTCTTACTACTGGTTTCATTTAATAGACATCACAACAGCGAGCCTTCAATCTCCAGGTCATTGGTTATATTGGCAGGACTTGCTCCCATTATATCCTGTTATTTCTAGGTTTCAGCTCCCATCCCTCCCAGGCCATATGTAGTTGATGTGAGGAGTTTTGGGGACATTTTGGTCCATTCTGTTTCAGTCCATGTTTATATGAACTGCCTGCTTCTGACCACATTACAGCATTTCGTTTGGATTCAGGTCAGGACCCTGGCAGAACTATTCTAAATTTCAGAATGTCTGGAACAATTTAGAATTTTCTTATATATATATTTTCAATTGTGTTTATGCATGGAATTTTATCATCTGATTTTTTTCTTGTAGATGCTGCCAACAGATGTAACAATCATGCCACCCATTACAATCAGGGTGTTTGATCATCAATCTTTTGGAAGGACACCAGTGGTGGGAGAATGCACAATTCAGGATATTGACCAATTCAGGTGTAAACCATTTGCAGCTGATCCTTGTAAATTAATAGGTGAGAAGATATGATTTTCTCAGACTTGTGTATCTTGACATAGATGTCCTTGAATTAAAACCTAATTTCTTTATTGTACATCATACGACACAGAGTGACCATAATAATCCATACCTAATGTGTTATGTACCACCTATCAGTGAATGGACAGGACGTCCTCCTCCTATATAATCCCTCCCATCAATGAAGTGAGTTAGTTTTGTCACAAGTGTGCAGAGAGGCGTGTGCTCAAAATGGTTCCAGTAGGGTTGAAGAGTTTGGTGTTTTCTGGATCCATTCCTATGGCCCCTACGCAATAGAAACTGACCAAGGTAATTCTGGCAGAGTGCTACACAGGTCCAGGGTAGTGCACCCCAGGAAAGGGGAGTTTAGTTCCTGAAAGTCCTGAGTGACATTGCCCGCTGTGAAGGATGAAGATTGGTTCTTGTTTTTATGGCGAGATTGGGTAGCCATAGTTCTATGACTTTTTTCACCTTATTGTGTTGTATACTAGTCCTTTCTATGTGTTCCCCTAGATAGTGATGTTTGAAGGATGGAAGTTGCCTGTCCCTTCCTCAGGTGCCTCTGGAGGGCAGTATGGTGCATATCTGTCTCTACTAGCTGTGCTGATCTGTGATAGGGTGTCTCTGGCTGCAGGAAGTATCCCTGGGTGTCCTTGCTCTTGCTATGAGATAAGTGCATAGTGTGGCCTGTATTCAGGCTGCGGAGAATGTGCAAATGTCTCACATTTTTGATACGTAGGTTGGGTCTCAACAGCAATTTTAAATGTAAGAGACAGCCAACATGTGTTGCGGTCCTTGCAGTTGAGCACCTCATGGGGCAATTTTGCACTTTTGGGTAAGACACCTATCCAAGAAGGAACACTGGTAGCTGGAGGTGGAAGTATCCTGTGGTAACCTTCCACTTGTTTTAAGTGTCCTCTCAACTGATTAGGACTCCCTGCATTTCGGGCACAGGTCCCAGGTGTCAGCAAATTAAAGGGGTAAAAGATCCCCTAACACTTTGAGCCCCTACACTTGTCTGTTGGTGTGGCTACTACAGGGACTTGAGGATTTGTCAGCCTCTTTAGCTGACTTCTGCTGGGATATTGCCTCTATAGGGCATGGCAATCACCTTTCCCAGTATCCTCTCCTGTGTACTTCAAGAAATTAATTTTACAGGTAAGTACAAAAATCCAGCTTTTATACAATTATTCACTTTTAGGCCCCTTTCGTATGAAGTATCTGATCAGGTGAACCTGATCAAAAGGTGCATTTACCCATTATAGACCGGTCGGTGTAACCGAACTTGTGCCTGTTTTACACCCGCCTATCTCCAGTCCAATCTGGTCCAGTAAAATAAAGGGGATCTGTTCTCCTCCATCTAGACAGATTGATTCACAGGGCAGTTGGGAATAACCTGACAGCCAGGGTTGCCAACTGTCATTAAATTTACTGAAAGTTTGTATAAATCGGTGACTTTTTCAACTGTCCATAAATCTCGGGGCTGATAATGTGTCATGTTGTGTTGACTTGTTATGTGCATTGATATGTCTCGTACACACGGTCAGATTTTCTGACAGAAAATGTTTGATGGGAGCCTTTTGTCACAAATTCCAACTGTGTGTAGGCTCCATCGGAATTTCCGTTGCACAAAATTTCAGATCTGGTTCTCAAATTTTCTGACAACAAAATCTGTTGTCGTAAATTCCGATCGTGTGTACACAATTCCAACGCACAAAGTTCCACGCATGCTTGGAATCAAGCAGAAGAGCCGCACTGGCTATTGAACTTAATTTTTCTTGGCTCGTCGTACGTGTTGTACGTCACCGCGTTCTGGACGTTTGGAATTTCCGACCAACTTTGTGTGACCGTGTGTATGCAAGACAAGATTGAGCCAACATCCGTCGGGAAAATAATCCATGGATTTTGTTGTTGGAATGTCCGATCGTGTGTAAGCGGCAGAAGTGTTTCCATATTGTGTTTATACTGTTTATATATTGATTGTCCTAGTTTTAAATAGAGTTCCGTCACTCTTCAGGTTGTCAGTAAAAAAATGTGCTCCGTCAGAATTTTTTGTCCATGTTTTGTCATAAAAAAAATGCAGCGGGAGGTTGGCAACCCTGCTGACTGCAATGTCTTCTTTTCTCCCAGCCACCCATAGAGCAGAACATGCCCTGTCCTTGTCAGCCCTTTATAAGCCGAGTGAAAAATATTTTGTTCTTTTTATAAACTGAGTGGACACGGATCTGTCATATGCTCACTCTGGGCCTTATGGCTTTTTCCTGTTTGCTAGAACAATAGAAACAATTAATTAATTCTTATTTCTCAGTTTGTTAAACACTTCAGTCCCAGAAGATTTGGCTGCTCAATGACCAGGCTATTTTTTTTGCGATTCGGCACTGCGTCGCTTTAACTGACAATTGCGCGGTCGTGCGACATTACACCCAAACAAAATTGATGCCCTTTTTTTCCAACATTTCTTTTAGTGGTATTTAATCACCTCTGCGGTTTTTATTTTTTGCGTTATAAACAAAAGAAGAACAAAAATTTTGAAAAAAAAACACATCCTTTACCTTTTGCTATAATAAATATCCCCAATTTAAAAACAAAAACGAATTTCTTCCTCAGTTTAGGCCGATATGTATTCTTCTACATATTTTTGGTAAAATCGCAATAAGCGTATATTTATTGGTTTGCACAAAAGTTATCGTGTCTACAAAATGGGGGATAGATTTATTGCATTTTTATTATTATTTTTTTTTTTTTTTTACTAGTAATGGCGGCGATGTGCGATTTTTATCAGGACTGCTATATTGCGGTGGACAAATTGGACACTTTTGGGACCATTGACAATTATCCAGCGATTAGTGCTATAATAATGCACTGATTACTGTGTAAATGACATAGGCAGTGAAGGGATTAACACTAGGGGGCAATCAAGGGGTTAAATGTGTTCCCTCACTGTGTGTTCTAACTGTAGGGGGATGGGACTTACTAGGGGAGATGACAGATTGCTGTCCATATTTCATATGAACACACAATCTCTCTCTTCTCCCCTGACAGAACCGGGATTTGTGTGTTTTAGACACAGTTCCCGGTTCTCGCTCTGTCACGAGCGATCTCGGGTGCCCGGCGGTCATCGCGCCAACCTGGCACTCGCATCGGCAACCCGTAAACGCTGCTGGCGCGCACCGCACTTAGTGGTCAAAAGGAGAAGCAGCGTACGGTAACGTTGTTTCCCCAGCCGTGCCATTCTGCCGCAGTAAAGCTGTATACCCATATTTTGGATGTACCATGTTGTAACAGCATGCCAGGGTTTTTCTTCCCCACAGCTGCTGTCACCTTTAAAAATTGTAGTGGCTGAGCAGGGCTCCTCCCACATAGCCGCATCATTCATTTCCATCTGTGAATGAATAAATAAATAAATAAATATAAGGGATTTATAAATGTACCCGCTGGCTCGGTCGCAAAGTTTGTACATTTTTGCCCCATATCGGGCCCTTTTGCTGGGGATAAATTGTTTGATGCCGAGCCTGCCGGAGAATTTTACAAGGGACTCATCCACGGAAATATTCTGTTCGGGGTATATAATTGGGGAAATTTTTCAGCGAAATAATTTAGGAGTGGTCGAAGTTTGAATAATTTGTCAAATGCTGGGTCATTTCGGGGAGAGCACTGGGTGTTGTCATTGTAGTGAAGGAAGCGTAAAATCATAAGGTATCTTGATCTTGGCATTATCGAAGAGAAGAGTGGCATGTGGTGGACGGGGTTAGTTGACCAATATGAGTACATTTCGTTTTTTTTTTGTGAGTCCCATTGTAAAAGTTAGGCCTAAGAAAATTTTAAATTCCTCTATGGTAAGCTCTCTCCACTCAAAGGGACGGGAATAACTAGAGCCAGGGTTGCTTACTATGTACTGCTGTGCATAGAGGTTGCACTGGGCCACAATGGACGATAGTAAATCTTTGGTGAAAATCAAATAAAAAAAATCAAGCATGACAAAATTATCGGTGTTCACCTGGACACCTGGCTGGGTGGTAAAAGGGGGGGTATTTGTTGCTCCAGAATGAGGGGGAAGCCACAGGGGGTTTCGAAGGGCATAGGGAAGGGTGGCATGGCCTCTATCCTTTTGAGGCTGAGAGGACACCCTACTGGTACCTGGCCTTTGTTGGAGTAGCACTGCGCTTGAGGTGGACGGCACTGCGCTCGAGGTGGTAGTAGGCTGCTGCTCCACGCCAGAACACCTTCTTTTCACGGGCACACGTTCCTCTTCCGATTCCGTATCAGACCCGCTGCTTGTCACAGGTTCATAGGCTGAATCCGAATTGGACAGAGACTCAGAGAGCTCCCCGCTGCTCTCATTGGTCATGCTGAGACACTGGTAGGCCTCCTCGGCCGTAAATAATTTTTTTGCCATACTGGTGGCTGGTGAGATTGATGTGGCGCAGATGAGCACTGTTGGGCACAGTTGGCACTGGAGTGGGACTGGTGTGGCTCTGGTTGCACTGTAGTGGGACTGGTGTGGCTCTGGTTGCACTGTAGTGTGACTGGTGTGGCTCTGGATGCACTGGTGGGCACAGGCAGCATTGGTGGGCACAGGCGACACTGATGTGGCACTGCAGTGGCGCAGATGAGCACAAGTGGCACTGATGGGCACAGTTGGCATTGATGGGCACTGGTGTGCACTGTGGTTGCACTGGTGTGGCTCTGGTTGCACTGGTGTGGCTCTGGGGGGCTCAGGCGGCACTGATGAGCACAAGTGGCACTGATGGGCACAGGTGGCACTGATGGGCACTGGTGTGCACTGTATTATCACTGGTGTGGCTCTGGTGGCACAGGTGGTACTTATGGCACAGATGTGGCACAGTTGTGGAACAGATGACACTGTTGTGACACAGATGACGCTGTTGGGCACTGCTGTGGCACTGTTGGGCACTGATAAACTGATAAAAACTCACTGATTGGCACCGTAAGGCTCTCCTCTCACGCTGCATCGGTGTGAGGAGAGGAGAGCTGTAACCTCCTGATGACCCTGCTTTCCCTGTTTGTTTACATTTGTGATCGCTCCTTGGTGTGAGTATCTGAGTGTTTTCTGAGTAGTGTGTGTGGATCGTTAGTACTTGTGTATTGTGTACTGTATACTTGAGTATTGCGAGTGCACGTAGGTCTGCGACTGTTCTGCGATTGCACGTAGGTCTGTGAGTACATGTGTATTGTCTTGTTGTGTACCTGTGTATTGTCTTGTTGTGTACCTGTGTATTATCTTGTTGTGTACCTGTGTATTGTCTTGAGTATTAGTGCCAGGAAGCTAGCTGTTAGGTAATTTGGACAGGGTAAAATCCCCAAATCCTCACTAAATTTAATAGGTACGATGCCCAGCGGGTGTGGAGAGGCGACTCTTGCCGCATGTATGCTTTCCTTGATCATCCGATCGAGGGTGAATACTGCTGTGCAAAATGTTAGCACATTGTTTCCCTGGAAGCCCAGGTTCTGAATCTGGGGAAGCAACTGTCAGCACTGAGAAGTCCCTCCATACTAAAGGAGAGCCAGGAACGTACATGACAAGGGCCGGCAGGGGTCAGCACAGAGGCGGGTGGAGACAAAGAGGTGCAGGCACTAGCAAAGAGTAGATGGGTGACAGTCAGGAGGGGTAGAGGGGGAAGTGCCAGAGAGGCCGATCCAGGACTGGAGCATCCCAATAAGTACGCTCCATTGAGTGTCATTGGTGAAACCAGTCAGGGACCAGCACTGCTGGAGATGAGGGACTCTCCTAGCTGCCAGGGGAAGAACTCCTCCAGTGAGAGTGGGGGGACAGCAAAGGGAAAGGAAAGACAGATTCTGGTGGTAGGGGACTCAATTCTTAGAAGGACAGAGAGGGCAATCTGTAACCAAGATCTGAAGCGCCGAACAGTATGTTGTCTACCGGGCGCTCGGGTTCGGCACATCACGGATCTTGTGGACAGATTACTGGGAGGGGCTGGGGAAGACCCGGCTGTCATGGTGCACGTTGGCACCAATGACAAAGTCAGAGGCAGATGAAGTGTCCTAAAGAACGATTTTAGGGACTTAGGAGCTAAATTGAGGAAAAGGACCTCCAAGGTAGTGTTCTCAGGAATACTACCGGTACATCGAGCCACACCAGAAAGGCAGAGGGAGATTAGGGAAGTAAACAAGTGGCTGAAGAGCTGGTGTAGTAAGGAGGGGTTTGGATTCCTGGAGGACTGGGCCGACTTCTCAGTCGGTAAACGGTACTATAGAAGGGACGGACTGCACCTAAATGAGGAGGGTGCAGATCTGCTGGGAATGAAGATGTCCAAAAAGTTAGAGGGGTTTTTAAACTAGGCGATGGGGGGGAGGGTCCAGAGACAGTGATAGCCAGCGCGGAAGATGTTCCAGAGGGTAGTGTTGGGGGCATTAGTGGTAGGTTAACCAAAGCACAAAAACACAAGGTGAGTATAGTAGCAAGTCCTAGTTGCAATTTTGAAACACCCAATACGAGGACAATATGCGACTGGTCTAAACTATGTGGCATGTTCACCAATGCCAGGAGCATGGCAGACAAGATGGGTGAACTAGAGATACTGTTATACAAGGAGGATTTGGATTTTGTGGGAATTTCAGAGACCTGGTTCAACAGCTCTCATGATTGGCTGGCAAACATTCAAGGGTATTCCCTATACCGCAAGGATAGAGAGGGTAAAAAAGGGGGAGGGGTATGCCTATATATCAAGAATAATGTACAAGCGAATGTGAGAGATGACATCACTGAGGGAGCTAGAGAGGAGGTGGAATCTTTATGGGTAGAGCTCCAAAGGGATGAAGCTAAGGGGAAAATAATACTGGGAGTATGTACTGATTACCAACAATACAGACCTGATCACAGATGTGGAAATACGGGGCAATTTAGGTAACAGCGATCACAGGTCAATTAGTTTCAGTATAAATCACACAAATAGGAAACATGAAGGGAACACAAAGACACTGAATTTCAAAAGAGCCAGCTTCCCTAAACTACAAACCTTGCTAAAAGGCATAAATTGGGATAAAATATTAGGAACAAAGAATACGGAGGAGAGATGGGTTTGCTTTAAGAGCATATTAAATAAGGGCATTAGCCAATGTATCCCATTGGGTAATAAATTTAAAAGAGCGAACAAAAATCCTGGATGGCTTAACTCCAATGTAAAAATGCATATAAAAGCAAAGGAGAAGGCCTTCAGAAAATACAGGGTTGAGGGATCATCCTCAGCATTCAGAATTTATAAAGAATGCAACAAGAAATGTAAGGGTGCAATTAGGACGGCTAAGATAGAACATGAAAGACACATAGCGGAGGAGAGCAAAAAAAATCCCAAGAAATTCTTTAAGTATGTAAACAGTAAAAAAGGGAGGACAAACCTTATTGTCCCCATAAAGAATGAGGAAGGACATCTGGTTACAAAGGATGGGGAGATGGCAAAGGTATTGAATTTATTCTTCTCCTCAGTCTTCACGAGTGAATAGGGGGGCTTCAGTAACCAAAACTGCAGTGTTTATCCTCATGACACATCACAGGAAGCACCTCCATGGTTAACAGAGGACGGAATTAAAATTAGACTTGAGAAACTTAACATTAATAAATCACCGGGACCAGATGGCTTGCATCCGAGGGTACTTAGGGAACTCAGTCAAGTGATTGCCAGACCGTTGTTCCTAATTTTTACAGTCTATTGACTGGAATGGTACCAGCTGATTGGAGAAAAGCCAATGTAGCACCTATATTTAAAAAGGGCCCAAAATACATCCCTGGGAATTACAGACCAGTTAGCCTAACATCAATAGTATGTAAACTCTTGGAGGGGATGATAAGGGACTATATACAAGATTTTAGTAATAAGAACGATATCATTAGCAGTAATCAGCATGGATTCATGAAGAATCGTTCTTGCCAAACCAATCTATTAACCTTCTATGAGGAGGTGAGTTGCCATCTAGATAAAGGAAGGCCCGTAGACGTGGTGTATCTGGATTTTGCAAAAGCATTTGACACAGTTCCCCATAAACGTTTACTGTACAAAATAGGGTCCGTTGGCATGGACCATAGGGTGAGTACATGGATTGAAAACTGGCTACAAGGGCGTGTTCAGAGGGTGGTGATAAATGGGGAGTACTCAGAATGGTCAGGGGTGGGTAGTGGGGTTCCCCAGGGTTCTGTGCTGGGACCAATCCTATTTAATTTGTTTATAAACGATCTGGAGGATGGGATAAACAGTTCAATCTCTGTATTTGCAGACGATACTAAGCTAAGCAGGGCAATAACTTCTCCGCAGGATGTGGAAATCTTGCAAAAAGACCTGAACAAATTAATGGGGTGGGCGACTACATGGCAAATGAGGTTCAATGTAGAAAAATGTAAAATAATGTATTTGGATGGCTATGGGCCGGTTGGCAAGTGGTTAAAGGTTAATATCAAGTTATTGTCTTAAAAAGTGTTTGGGGACCCGGGTCCTGCCCCAGGAGACATGTATCAATGCAAAAATGGAAAATTGTATCATACTTACCGTAATTTTCCTTTCCTGGTGCCTATCCATGGCAGCATACCGGTGATAAGCTCCGTCCCAGACTCCTCCCCTCAGGATAGTTAATACCTTATAAAAGTGACAACCACACCCCCCATTAGCATTCTCCTATTATATCGAATACCATGGGAGGGCATGTATGCTGCCATGGATAGGCACCAGGAAAGGAAAATTACGGTAAATATGATACAATTTTCTGTTTTTCTGGTGCCTCCATGGCAGCATACCTGTGATACAATACATAGCTACAAAAAACTGGGTGGGAAATGCATATAAGGAAAAAAATAATATATTAAGTAATCGAAAGAGCTGACTCAATTTTCCCCTTTCCAAAATCCACTGAGGAGAGTACCCTTGGAGCAAATGCTATAATGTCGTATGAACGTGAACTGAGATTTTTCAAGTAGCTGCTCTGCCCATTGTTTCCAGAGAGATGTTTTCGGGACAAAGAAGCTGCCCTTGATGAGTAGGTTCTAACCGCCGGAGGATCCAACCCTCTAGCCCTATACGCTCTTGAACCAGCTTACACCTCCAGGAAGCAATCGCTCTTGAAGCTGTTTCCTTCCTTCTGCTCTCACCCCAAGGGAGTATGAACACAAAGATTGATGCAGCTGAGGGTGCTGTAGGCTGTAGGTAACATCTTAGGACTCTGGAAAAGACCAAACCTTGCAAAGATCCTGATCATGGAACTGAAAAGGTAAGTAGGACCCAAGCTTCCAAGAGACCTCCCTCCTTGTCTCTCTTACTGTCAATTTGCTGTAAATCCGCTTGAATGTTAAGCCAAGAGTGTCAACTTTTCCTGGTATCCGGACAATGCCAAGGAAATAATGGGCACCGTTCAGGAAAGGAGTTTTTCATACAGGTATATGAGAATTTAACCATGGGCTTTTAACATTTAGTCGTTTTGGTTTGGCCACCATCAAACATTGGCTTAAATTGGTCCTGCGACATTTATTCCTTAGCTGGCAACGCCCCGAATGTATCTTGATGACCTGTAAAGGGTTGTGACACTTATTGAACATGTGGAAAACACCCTCTTGGGCCGCGTCTCCATTGGCGTGACTCCAAAGTCGCATCAAAGAAGTGGAGGCACCTTTTCCAAGACATTGAATTTCAAAGACGCCTAGATGGGAACGAGTTACATCGAGGACAATGGGCTATGACCGAGAGAGTAGCCCAGGAAGGTACCTTGGGGACACAATCTTGCACTGTGTGCAGTTCCACTTATAACCGGAAAAGGATATATGTACATCTCCTGCCTCTAAAAGGCTTGTACTTCCGTAGCCTTTCTTTCAGAAGCTACCGCAACTGAAAGGTAGTCTTGTGCGCCAGATTCCATTGATGGGAGAATTCTGTTGGGGCGAAAGGCTGAGCCATCCGACAGCCCAAGACAAAGGGTAGACCCCAAGAAGAAAAAGAAAACTTCACAGGTGGTCGAATTTTCTTAACTGCTTCGAAGAATTTGGATGAAAGGCAAGTCTTCTCCCCCATCTCTCTAGCGTCGCTATAAAAATAGCTGCAACCTGAACCTCCAGGGAACTTGGTCTTGAGACGAGGATATGTCCTGATTGTGTAAAAAAATTAGGAGGAGTGAGGAAGAAGGGACTGTGAGATCTGAACACCTGTAAGTTTCAAACAATTTGAATCCATTCCAGCCTTTTGTACTTGGAATTCGTGGACAGTTTTCTGGCCTCCACAAGTGTTGACATTACTTTCGCTGAGCCGCCTAGGGCCTTGGAAATTCCTCCCTCTCAGTATCCAACCATTCCGGCTCAATTTGTGAGGTGCTAAGCGAATAAACCTCTCGAGAGGATGGAGGTAGAATCGAAATCTTGATGATGCAACCAGCCCCGAGATACAATGGCCGGGGGAACCATGGCCTTTTTGGCCAGAAGGGGAATATTGCCATTGTCAATTTCTGAGGTGCTGAGCGAATAAACCTCTCTTGAGAGAGAGGATGGAGGTAAAATCTGAATCTTGATGATGCAACCGGCCCCAATATACAATGGCCGGGGGAACCGTGGCCTTTTTGGCCAGAAGGGGAGTATTGCCACCTCTTCGACCGGGTCCTCCAACAATTTGAGAAAAAAACCCAGAGAATACAGGTTTGGAAAAATGCCAAAGACTGACTTGCACCGTCCAGGACCCGAGAGGGTATCTCCCATATTCGCTTGAGGGTGAAGGCAGGCGCGAAAGTAAACTTGGTAACTTCCATTGATGAGGCAAAGAGAATGAATTCCAGAGGACCCTGGAGAGTCATGACCCAGCTGAATATCGAGGGGCGAAGAGACCACTCGCTGCTGTCTTGCCGATTCCAGAACAGATGAACTGCCTCCTCGTATTGGTGATCTGGAAGGTAAACTGCCCCTAATACCAGCAGCCCCCCCCCCCCCTAAAATAAAGGGATTTTGTGAGTACCCTGTCATTGGCTATATGGCACTGCCACCTTGTTGTTCAAGCGAAAAAAGGACCAGCCTCCGTTTAAGATAAACTCCCCAGTCCACTAGGGCTAGATAGGCCGCCCACCTCTTCCGGGCGTCCGAGGCTATTCTCGTAGTTGGAAAATCCCATCTTCCTAGTATTGGCCCTTCCTCTGTGACAAGAAGCCTCCCTGACAACAAAAAGTTCAGGAGCCATTGAGCCCAAGGCAGCATCAGGATGCAGAATGACATGGTCCCGAATCAACCTAAACAACCTGATGTCGAAAGGTAAGAGAGCGAGCAGACGAAAGGTATCTGCTGAAAAATAGTTGCTCCCCTCTGGGTGGGCAAACACAATGTTCTGGAAGAGGCGATGAGAAGAGCATTTAGGTAAATGAATGAGTGGCATGGGAAGAGAAGACTCTCCTTTCCCCATTTACTAGCCACCCGAATTCTGGAAGGGATGAAAGCAGGACTTCTCTTGTGAAGCAGAGGCTGCTGCAGATTGAGGAAGCCAATACGATGCCAAACAAATAGTGAAACACTCTCCTACCTCTCCTCCTGAGAAGTGCTAGGCCTGAGAACCCTATACAGGGATCTGCATCTTTGTAGCCTGGGTTAGAACATCATCCTCTTTTGGCATGTTCAAACTAAAGTGTCTTTGAAGTAATACAAGCATTGAAAATAGGTTCAAGGTTGAAGAGAAACCTAGAATTGACCCTTCTTCAAGGGGGACACGATAGGATCCGTAGGCCTAATGGCATCCAAAGAAGACAACCCTGTTCAGTGAAGAATTGAAGGCCCCCACTGGCAGAAGCAGAGGTCGAAAGGGAGGCACTGGAACTGGAGATGTGCAAAACCAACCATTACCCTTGGACAAAAACATCTTGAGGCTCTTCTGGGATCATGCAAAACTCACGGCTGCACTTGGATGATCGTTAGTAAGGATTCCAACTTGCAGATAATTAAGTGAATGAAGAAATAGAGGATTCAAATCCACTCCTGGACTTCATTCCCCATTCTATTGGGGAACACAACCAGAAGCGTTAAATAGAGCTCTTTGAGTCTCCTGCCCTTGCAGGGAGGCTGGGACTTTGCCCAGGAAACCAAACTTACGGGGAAGTCCAGAAATATCCAAAATGGACGCTGATACCATTCAGGAATCCTTGCAACGGCTGGACCAGACCCCAGAAAATTGACTCCACCTGGCCCCGACTGGAAATGCTTGAGGTGGCCCTGCCACTTACTAAATTTCAAGACAGTGGTTTGAGTGTTCCCAAATCTTTTTAGGATATCTGCCGGAACCGTGAGACATTCCTGTAGGAATGAATTGGAGGAAAACTCGAACGTCTGACCTCCTTCTTCTCGAGGAAGAAAACCCCGACTTCCTTCTCGTGACAGGAAACTTTGCATTTAGAGGATGCCTAAACAGCCCAAGGCTTCAGCCATAGGTCCTGCTTGGCCATAATCATATGCAGCATAGCCATTTTGAGCTTCCCCAGTGTCTCTAAGATATCATCCTTTGGCACCACTTGTCGAATTGCCGCCTCAATGTCCTCTGTCCAGATCCCTATGGTGTTTGCGACTGACATAAATGCCACCTAGTCCCTGATGACTTTCTTGAGTAAACCTGTTACTTGGACATCAGTGACATGGCTCCGAAACAGTCCTTGTAGACCAGTATATCTGCCACAGAGATGGCCCCGCAAGCTCGACACCTCTCAGAGCTTTCCCATCTGGGGGAATTTGATGACCAGTGTCTGTTAGATGTGGATTTTTCACCGGAATGTCTGTGTTTGGAGCTTGGCTGGGAATGACTGCTTCAGCGCGCAGAAGTCTTGTTAGACTTGTATTGGTGCATAGGGCTGAAACAAACGTAACAGCATAAGGCACTCTTTTAATTTCAAAACAAAAAGAAATCCAAAAGGAAAAAGGTTTTTTTTTTTTTTCAGGAACACGAGATTAAAGTGTATGTCCTTACCTAAGACAGCAAAAGTGTTAATTAAAAGGCGGCTGACTCATTACTGTGGGGTAGGCAGACTACAAGAGAGAAAATAACAGAAAAGGAAAAGTAAAAGAAAATCTTTCCCTTTTAAAACATACACAATACTGAGGCTCCAGAAGGAGTCAGGAGTCAGGTTCCTGCGCATGTGCCGTAAGGCCGACCGCGCCGCTCTGGACCCGCCCATGAATTCTGAAGACACGGCGAGCAGTCCAAGGGAGAGATCGGCGGCACGCCTGCGCTCGCCGCCGCACAAGGGATGCCAGTTACGCTAAACTGTCTAAACTTCGTTTTCCACAGCATCAAGCTGAATGTTAAACAGCTGATGCTGGAACACATCCAAAAAAAAAAATTTTAAGAGCTCCCTCCTTACAGTGGTCTTAAATATACACCCTCCAGTATGTGATGAGATGGAGTCATGTCACTATACCCAAAGAAAGCCATGCAGGATAGAGAAAACAAAAGACCAAAAGTAGTTGCCTTACCTGCCCCCACAGCGTGGTACTAGCCAAAACCAATAAGCAGAACTAATGCTCCAGGACAGGAGACAGCTACCACTCCAAAAGACCTTCAGAAGGAGCTCCCCACCTTAACAGCGTGTTTAGCAGCCCAAGGATAGGGACTGCGTCTGAGAGAGGCATGAACCCAGACGGAAGCTGCATGAAGCAGAGGCAAGGACACACATCACCACTATCCATCAGGTATGAGGAAAAAAAGGAGAATGCTAATGGGGTGTGGTTGTCACTTTTATAATGTATTAACTATCCTGAGGGGAGGAGGTTATCACAGGTATGCTGCCATGGAGGCACCAGGAAAAAGTTTTAAAAATTGTATGTTTTTTCGGGAGCAGTGATTTTAATAATGCTTAAAGAGGAGTTACCATTTAAAAAAATAAAATAAAAGTCAGCAGCTACAAATACTGCAGCTGCTGACTTTTAATAATCGGACACTTACCTGTCCCAGGGTCCAGCGATGTGGGAGATAGAAGCCCCGCTCGTCCCCTCCTCCGTTTGGCGGCGCTGCCACTGCAACTGTGGGCGCCGGGCTGTGGCTTCACTGCCTGGCACCCACTGCGAGAGCGGCGCCACGTGCCGTAATTGGCCGCTCAGTCATCTGGGACCTGTAATGTGTCCCAGATGATTGACGAGAGGGAGGGAGCAGAGCTGAGCCCTTCCTGCGCTGAGAGGAAGTGATGTCACCAGCCCAGGCACTGAAAGACGCAGACTACGAGGGACCCCTAGCAACAGACATTTAGAGGTGAGTTTAAAAAAAAAAATTCCAAATGTTTTATTTATTTTTTTAGGCACATGTTTTTTTTTTTTTTTTTTTTTTTTTTTTGGACAGGAACACCACTTTAAAGTGAAATATTCCTTTTAATTTATTACCTGGGGGGTGTCTATAGTATGCCTGTAAAGGGGCGCATGTTTCCCGTGTTTAGAACAGTCCGAGAGCAAAATGACATTTCAAAGGAAAAAAAGTCATTTAAAACTGATCGCTGCTATTAATGAATTGTCGGGTCTCGGCAATATGGATAAAAGTCATTGAAGGAAAAAAAAAGGCCCTTGAGGTATGCTATGGATATTAAGAGGAACCCCGCGCCAATTTTTTTTTTAATGGCGTAGGGGTCCCCCTCAAAATCCATACCAGGCCTCATTTTAAGGGGTACCCCGCGCCAAAATTTAAAAAAAAAATGGCGTGGGGTGCCCCCAAAAATCCATACCAGACTCTTATCCAAGCACACAACCTGGCAGGCAGCAGGAAAAGAGGGGGTGAGAGAGTGCCCCCCCTCCTGCACCATACCAGGCCACATGCTTTCAACATCGGGAGGATGTCCCCATGTTGATGGGGACAAGGGCCTCATCCCCACAACCCTTGCCTGGTGGTTGTGTGGGTGGGGGGGCTTATCGGAATCTGGAGGCAGGTGGCCCCGCCCTCAGCTATTTAAGAGCTGTCACGGCGGGTGTAGCGTCATTCGGCGGGTGCCTCCCACGGAATCAGATCTTTTTATTTATTTTTTGACATCTTATACAAAGAGGGACTCTTATGGGGACATCTGATGTAAAAGAGGACTCTGGGCACAGTGAGGCTGCATTTGATGGGCACAGTAAGGCTGCAATTGATGGACACAGTGAGGCTGCATTTGATGGACACAGTGAGGCCGCATTTAAAGAGGCACAGTGAGGCTGCATATGATGGGCACAGTGAGGCTGCATTTGATGGGCACAGTGAGGCTGCATTTGATGGGCACAGTGAGGCTGCATATGGTGGGCACAGGTGAGGCTGCATTTGATGGGCACAGTGAGACTGCAAATGATGGGCACAGTGAGGCTGTAAATGATGGACAGGGTGAGGCTGTAAATGATGGACAGGGTGAGGCTGCATTTGATGGGCACGGTGAGGCTGCATTTGATGGACAGAGTGAGGCTGCATATGATGGACAGGGTGAGGCTGCATATAATGGGGCACAGTGAAGCTGCATATGATGGACAGGGTGAGGCTGCATTTGATGGGCACAGTGAGGCTGTATTTGATGGGTAGTGTTATGTAGCAGTAATGATACATAATCACCTTATAAATGGCTATTTACAGTCCTGCATTACTAACAGTTTAACTTTTCAGTTTGTTTGTGCCCCCGCTAAAATTTTGAACACCAGCCACCACTGCCAGGATGATGCCTGTAGCTCCAGCCATCATCCCAGTATAACCACGGCAACATATGGCATCATCCCAGTATAACCTTGGCAACATATGGCTATGTCGCTGATGCTGAAGTAGGTCATAAAAACACCAGCTGCAGTGGATAAGGGCCTTAAAGTGGAGTTCCACCCAAAAGTGGAACTTCCGCTTTAAGCACTCCTCACCCCCTTACATGCACTTGGCATGTAATTGTTTTTTTTGAAAGGTAGGTTCTTGCCTTAGAGAGGGACTTCCTTGTTCAGTCTTCAGGCTCCTCCTCTACCCCTTGGTCCCTCCCTCTAGGCGATCTTCAGGGACATGTAACGGGTCCCCAGAAGATCGCCTGTCCACTCCGAGAGCGCAGCACGACTCGCGCATGAGCAGTGTGCGCCTGGCCGTGAAGCCACAAGCTGTCACGGCCGGGTGCCCACAGTTCCAATGACGGCAGAGAAGAGCGGGGCTCCGTGCGGCCGCATCGCTTGACTGTGGCACAGGTAAGTGTCGGTTTATTAAAAGTCAGCAGTTAAACTTTTTGTAGCTGCTGACTTTTAAACTAAAAATAGCCTTGAACTCCGCTTTAAGGACTTTTCAGTTGTGGACATCAGCTAAAGGGTGGCAAGGGCAATAATTTCAAAAGGACTTTTGATTTTTCACAATAGAATTTTACTTATCCTTTACTTAGATAAGATTTTTGGGGGATTATTTAAACTTTTTAATCCTGTCTGATCTTCTCTGATCCTCCCCTTCTTTCACTATTCACTAATAATTTCCTGATAACACAAGGTCTATTGAGTCAGGCTGCACAATGGTCAGTTTGGTGTGTATTGCTAGATAGTTTTTTTTTCTTGGGAAGCTGCAAGTGATCAGCCCAGGGCCAATCAGCACTGTCCAGGCAGAGGGTCAGGGGTTCTGCAGTCTAATAGGACAGTCAGAAAACTCCTCCTACAAGCTTTAATCAGTGCTTGGCTGGACGCTGATAGAAGCCAAAAGACTGCTATATACTGCTGATGAGAATAGATGTTTACTAAAATAATTGCATGTTCATGTTCTGTGTACTGTGGGAGAGCAGATATAGTGACTGCAGGTTCCTGGGGAGATCAGATATAGTGACTGCAGAGTCCTGGAGAGATCAGATATAGTGACTGCAGAGCCCTGGGGAGATCAGATATAGTGACTGCAGAGCCCTGGGGAGAGCAGATATAGTGACTGCAGAGTCCTGGGGAGAGCAGATATAGTGACTGCAGAGCCCTGGGGAGAGCAGATATAGTGACTGCAGAGTCCTGGGGAGACCAGATATAGTGACTGCCAAGTCCTGGGGAGACCAGATATAGTGAATGCAGGTTCCTGGGGAGATCAGATATAGTGACTGCAGAGCCCTGGGGAGAGCAGATATAGTGACTGCAGAGTCCTGGGGAGAGCAGATATAGTGACTGCAGAGCCCTGGGGAGAGCAGATATAGTGACTGCAGAGTCCTGGGGAGAGCAGATATAGTGACTGCCAAGTCCTGGGGAGACCAGATATAGTGAATGCAGAGTCCTGGGGAGACCAGATATAGTGACTGCAGGCTTCTGGGGAGACCAGATATAGTGACTGCAGGCTCCTGGGGGGATCAGATATAGTGACTGCAGAGTCCTGGGGAGAGCAGATATAGTGACTGCCAAGTCCTGGGGAGACCAGATATAGTGAATGCAGAGTCCTGGGGAGACCAGATATAGTGACTGCAGGCTTCTGGGGAGACCAGATATAGTGACTGCAGGCTCCTGGGGAGATCAGATATAGTGACTGCAGGTTCCTGGGGAGATCAGATATAGTGACTGCAGAGTCCTGGGGAGATCAGATATAGTGAATGCAGGCTCCTGGGGAGAGCAGATATAGTGACTGCAGAGTCCTGGGGAGATCAGATATAGTGACTGCAGGTTCCTGGGGAGATCAGATATAGTGACTGCAGGCTCCTGGGGAGACCAGGTATAGTGAATGCAGGTTCCTGGGGAGATCAGATATAGTGACTGCAGAGTCCTGGGGAGATCAGATATAGTGACTGCAGGTTCCTGGGGAGATCAGATATAGTGACTGCAGGCTCCTGGGGAGACCAGGTATAGTGAATGCAGGTTCCTGGGGAGATCAGATATAGTGACTGCAGAGTCCTGGGGAGATCAGATATAGTGAATGCAGGTTCCTGGGGAGATCAGATATAGTGACTGCAGAGCCCTGGGGAGATCAGATATAGTGACTGCAGGCTCCTGGGGAGATCAGATATAGTGACTGCAGAATCCTGGGGGGGGGGGGGTCAGATATAGTGACTGCAGAGTCCTGGGGAGATCAGATATAGTGAATGCAGGTTCCTGGGGAGATCAGATATAGTGACTGCAGAGTCCTGGGGAGATCAGATATAGTGAATGCAGGTTCCTGGGGAGATCAGATATAGTGACTGCAGTTCCTGGGGAGATCAGATATAGTGACTGCAGTTCCTGGGGAGATCAGATATAGTGACTGCGGAGTCCTGGGGAGATCAGATATAGTGACTGCAGTTCCTGGGGAGATCAGATATAGTGACTGCAGTTCCTGGGGAGATCAGATATAGTGAATGCAGGCTCCTGGGGGGATCAGATATAGTGACTGCAGGGTCCTGGGGAAATCAGATATAGTGGCTGCAGTTCCTGGGGAGATCAGATATAGTGACTGCAGGCTCCTGGGGAGATCAGATATAGTGAATGCAGGCTCCTGGGGAGATCAGATATAGTGACTGCAGAGTCCTGGGGAAATCAGATATAGTGACTGTAGTTCCTGGGGAGATCAGATATAGTGACTGCAGGCTCCTGGGGAGATCAGATATAGTGAATGCAGGCTCCTGGGGAGATCAGATATAGTGACTGCAGTTTCTGGGGAGATCAGATATAGTGACTGCAGTTCCTGGGGAGATCAGATATAGTGACTGCAGGTTCCTGGGGAGATCAGATATAGTGAGTGCAGAGTCCTGGGGAGAGCAGATATAGTGACTGCAGTTCCTGGGGAGATCAGATATAGTGACTGCAGAGCCCTGGGGAGATCAGATATAGTGACTGCAGGTTCCTGGGGAGATCAGATATAGTGAGTGCAGAGTCCTGGGGAGAGCAGATATAGTGACTGCAGTTCCTGGGGAGATCAGATATAGTGACTGCAGAGCCCTGGGGAGAACAGATATAGTGACTGCAGGGTCCTGGGGAGATCAGATATAGTGAATGCAGAGTCCTGGGGAGAGCAGATATAGTGACTGCAGAGTCCTGGGGAGAGCAGATATAGTGACTGCAGTTCCTGGGGAGATCAGATATAGTGACTGCAGGTTCCTGGGGAGATCAGATATAGTGAGTGCAGAGTCCTGGGGAGAGCAGATATAGTGACTGCAGTTCCTGGGGAGATCAGATATAGTGACTGCAGAGCCCTGGGGAGATCAGATATAGTGACTGCAGTTCCTGGGGAGATCAGATATAGTGAGTGCAGAGTCCTGGGGAGATCAGATATAGTGACTGCAGTTCCTGGGGAGATCAGATATAGTGACTGCAGGTTCCTGGGGAGATCAGATATAGTGAGTGCAGAGTCCTGGGGAGAGCAGATATAGTGACTGCAGTTCCTGGGGAGATCAGATATAGTGACTGCAGAGCCCTGGGGAGATCAGATATAGTGACTGCAGGGTCCTGGGGAGATCAGATATAGTGAATGCAGAGTCCTGGGGAGAGCAGATATAGTGACTGCAGTTCCTGGGGAGATCAGATATAGTGAATGCAGGCTCCTGGGGAGATCAGATATAGTGACTGCAGGTTCCTGGGGAGATCAGATATAGTGACTGCAGGTTCCTGGGGAGAGCAGATATAGTGACTGCAGTTCCTGGGGAGATCAAATATAGTGACTGCAGGTTCCTGGGGAGATCAGATATAGTGACTGCAGTTCCTGGGGAGATCAGATATAGTGACTGCAGGTTCCTGGGGAGATCAGATATAGTGACTGCAGGTTCCTGGGGAGATCAGATATAGTGACTGCAGGTTCCTGGGGAGAGCAGATATAGTGACTGCAGTTCCTGGGGAGATCAAATATAGTGACTGCAGGTTCCTGGGGAGATCAGATATAGTGACTGCAGTTCCTGGGGAGATCAGATATAGTGACTGCAGGTTCCTGGGGAGATCAGATATAGTGACTGCAGGTTCCTGGGGAGATCAGATATAGTGAGTGCAGAGTCCTGGGGAGAGCAGATATAGTGACTGCAGTTCCTGGGGAGATCAGATATAGTGACTACAGGCTCCTGGGGAGATCAGATATAGTGAGTGCAGAGTCCTGGGGAGATCAGATATAGTGAATGCAGGCTCCTGGGGAGATCAGATATAGTGACTGCAGAGTCCTGGGGAGATCAGATATAGTGAATGCAGGCTCCTGGGGAGATCAGATATAGTGACTGCAGGCTCCTGGGGAGATCAGATATAGTGAGTGCAGAGTCCTGGGGAGATCAGATATAGTGAATGCAGAGTCCTGGGGAGACCAGGTATAGTGACTGCAGAGTCCTGGGGAGATCAGATATAGTGACTGCAGGCTCCTGGGGAGATCAGATATAGTGAGTGCAGAGTCCTGGGGAGATCAGATATAGTGAATGCAGGCTCCTGGGGAGATCAGATATAGTGACTGCAGAGTCCTGGGGAGATCAGATATAGTGACTGCAGGCTCCTGGGGAGATCAGATATAGTGAATGCAGGCTCCTGGGGAGATCAGATATAGTGAATGCAGGCTCCTGGGGAGATCAGATATAGTGACTGCAGAGTCCTGGGGAGATCAGATATAGTGACTGCAGAGTCCTGGGGAGATCAGATATAGTGAATGCAGGCTCCTGGGGAGATCAGATATAGTGACTGCAGAGTCCTGGGGAGATCAGATATAGTGAATGCAGGCTCCTGGGGAGATCAGATATAGTGAATGCAGGCTCCTGGGGAGATCAGATATAGTGACTGCAGAGTCCTGGGGAGATCAGATATAGTGACTGCAGGCTCCTGGGGAGATCAGATGTAGTGACCCCGCCCCCTCAGTTTACTAACACTTTAAGTGGCCTTCGGTGCTGAAAGACTCATTGCCCATGGGGAATGAATTTTGGGAGAGTTTATTTTATTTTTTATTAACTTTTGTCACTCTGTGGTTATATTGATAACAAATTATCAGTGGTTGCAGTGGGTTAACTTACTTGACCCCTAGGCAAATTTTGACATATCTCTCATTCATGTTAAAATCATTTTTTTGCTAGAAAATTACTTAGAACCCCCAAAACATTGTATATATATTTTTTTTTTAAGCAGAGGCCCCAGAGAATAAAATGGTGGGTGTTGAAATATTGTATGTCATGCAGTATTTGCAAAGAGTTTTTTTAATTAGTTTTCAAAAAAATACAACTAATGAATTTTAACCGCTTGCCGGCGCTTTAAAGAGTGACGTAGGAGCTTGTGCACATGGCCGGCGGCCCCGATGGCCACCAGCTAATTGCGATTGCTCCTGAGCAGGACTGAACAGAGATCTGTCATTTTAAACAAACAGTTTTCTGTTCTATCAGGGGTGAGCGGAGAGATCCCATGTTCCTAATGCTTATGAACAGCAATCGGTCTCTTCCCTGAGGCAGTCCCATCCCCCCCCCACAGTTACAATCACTTACTAGGTAGCACACTTAACCCCTTGATCATCCCCTAGTGTTAACCCCTTACCTGCCAGTGTCATTTATACAGTAATCAGTGGCTATTTTTAGTTCTGTTCGCTCTATAAATGTCACTGGTCCCAAAATAGTTCCAAAAGTGTCCGATCTGTCTGCCACAATGTTGCCGTCCCGATAAAAAATCACAGATCACCGCCATTACTAGTAAAAAAAAAAAAAATAATAATAATAAAAATGCCATACATCTATCCCATAGTTTGTAGATGTGATAATTTTTGCGCAAACCAATCAATATACGCTTATTGCGATTTTATTTACCAAAAATATGTAGAAGACAGTTTTTTCAAAATAATACGCTTTTTTTGTTTATAGCGCAAAAAAATAAAAACCACAGAGGTGATTAAATACCACCAAAAGAAATCTCTATTTGTAGGGGAACAAAATTGGGTACAACTGCGCAACTGTTAGTTAAAGCGACGCAGTGTCGTATCGCAAAAAATTGCCTGTCAGGAAGGGGGCTGAAGTGGTTAAGGCACGCAAACACAATCTAATACTGATTTTTGGTAAAATATAAAAGGTGATGCTACTCCGAGTAAATTGATACCTAACATGCCACACTTTAAAATTACATATGCCCGTGGAATGGCGCCAAACTATGGTGCATTATATTATCTGTAGGCAACATTTTAAAAGCCTTTAGTTACCAGTTTAAGGTTACAGAGGAGGTTTGGTGCTCACATGTGTGGTGCAATTGCTATTTACATATGTGTGCCGGTGTTGTATCGGATAGTGCTCACTATCGAGACATGCCCAGGACGAACGGCGCAGGCGCTGTACGGAACAGCACAATAGCTGATTTTACGATCCGCTGTTGAGACGGCGCCTGCGCACAATAGCCAACGGAATACATTTTTGTGTTAGATTTTGCCACGTGCTGCCGAGGCGTGTTCATGTCGGTGAGAAGTGGATTAGTACATGATGGGGGCAGATTTTTAAATGATGGCCAGTGCTGCACCACACATATATTTCAGATAGAAAAATCCACCTTTCAGTTGACTAAACACCCCCCGCAAGCATCCAGGAAGAATAGCAGAAAAATATGTGCTTTGCAGCACTGCCCATTATTTGAAAACTTGTCCCCCTTCGTAGCAGCACTGGCCATCATTGAATAATCCGCCCCCATCATGTATTAATCCGTCCCTCACCGTCATGAACATGCCTCGGCAGCGTGAGCCACAATCTGACACAAAAATCTCTTCCGTCAACTGTTGTGCGTATGCGCCGTCACAACAGCTGATTGTAAAATCAGCTGTTGTGCAGTTCCATACACATAGCCGGGTTCTCGGCCCCGTTCACAGTCACGCCCAGTCCCGCCATTGGACCTGTGTTATGTCCATCATAGGGACTGGACGTGACTGTGAACGGCGCCGAGAACCATCGGTTATGTGTATCTCAGCTCCGCCCAGTCACTGTGTCCTCGGCAGCGCTCGTTCAGCTGAACGAGCGCCACCGAGTCCCTCCGAACTCCGCGGCGCCATGTTTAAAAATACAAACTAAACATTTGTATGTCGGCGGCGACAAGGCTGCACTGGGGACAAGGCTGCACTGGGGCAAAGCTGCACTGGGGACAAGGCTGCACTGGGGACAAGGCTGCACTGGTGACAAGGCTGCACTGGGGCAAAGCTGCACTGGGGACAAGGCTGCACTGGGGACAAGGCTGCACTGGGGACAAGGCTGCACTGGGGACAAGGCTGCACTAGGGACAAGGCTGCACTGGGGACAAGGCTGCACTGGGGCAAAGCTGCACTGGGGACAAGGCTGCACTGGGGCAAAGCTGCACTGGGGACAAGGCTGCACTGGGGACAAGGCTGCACTGGGGACAAGGCTGCACTGGGGACAAGGCTGCACTGGGGCAAAGCTGCACTGGGGACAAGGCTGCACTGGGGACAAGGCTGCACTGGGGACAAGGCTGCACTGGGGACAAGGCTGCACTGGGGACAAGGCTGCACTGGGGCAAAGCTGCACTGGGGACAAGGCTGCACTGGGGACAAGGCTGCACTGGGGCAAAGCTGCACTGGGGACAAGGCTGCACTGGGGACAAGGCTGCACTGGGGACAAGGCTGCACTGGGGCAAAGATGCACTGGGGACAAGGCTGCACTGGGGACAAGGCTGCACTGGGGACAAGGCTGCACTGGGGCAAAGATGCACTGGGGACAAGGCTGCACTGGGGACAAGGCTGCACTGGGGACAAGGCTGCACTGGGGCAAAGCTGTACTGGGGACAAGGCTGCACTGGGGACAAGGCTGCACTGGGGACAAGGCTGCACTGGGGCAAAGCTGCACTGGGGACAAGGCTGCACTGGGGACAAGGCTGCACTGGGGACAAGGCTGCACTGGGGACAAGGCTGCACTGGGGCAAAGCTGCACTGGGGACAAGGCTGCACTGGGGACAAGGCTGCACTGGGGACAAGGCTGCACTAGGGACAAGGCTGCACTGGGGACAAGGCTGCACTGGGGCAAAGCTGCACTGGGGACAAGGCTGCACTGGGGACAAGGCTGCACTGGGGACAAGGCTGCACTGGGGCAAAGATGCACTGGGGACAAGGCTGCACTGGGGACAAGGCTGCACTGGGGACAAGGCTGCACTGGGGACAAGGCTGCACTGGGGACAAGGCTGCACTGGGGCAAAGCTGCACTGGGGACAAGGCTGCACTGGGGACAAGGCTGCACTGGGGACAAGGCTGCACTGGGGACAAGGCTGCACTGGGGACAAGGCTGCACTGGGGCAAAGCTGCACTGGGGACAAGGCTGCACTGGGGACAAGGCTGCACTGGGGACAAGGCTGCACTGGGGACAAGGCTGCACTGGGGACAAGGCTGCACTGGGGACAAGGCTGCACTGGGGACAAGGCTGCACTGGGGCAAAGCTGCACTGGGGGCAAAGCTGCACTGGGGACAAGGCTGCACTGGGGACAAGGCTGCACTGGGGCAAAGCTGCACTGGGGACAAGGCTGCACTGGGGACAAGGCTGCACTGGGGACAAGGCTGCACTGGGGACAAGGCTGCACTAGGGACAAGGCTGCACTGGGGCAAAGCTGCACTGGGGACAAGGCTGCACTGGGGACAAGGCTGCACTGGGGCAAAGCTGCACTGGGGGCAAAGCTGCACTGGGGACAAGGCTGCACTGGGGACAAGGCTGCACTGGGGCAAAGCTGCACTGGGGACAAGGCTGCACTGGGGACAAGGCTGCACTGGGGACAAGGCTGCACTGGGGACAAGGCTGCACTAGGGACAAGGCTGCACTGGGGCAAAGCTGCACTGGGGACAAGGCTGCACTGGGGACAAGGCTGCACTGGGGACAAGGCTGCACTGGGGCAAAGCTGCACTGGGGGCAAAGCTGCACTGGGGACAAGGCTGCACTGGGGACAAGGCTGCACTGGGGCAAAGCTGCACTGGGGACAAGGCTGCACTGGGGACAAGGCTGCACTGGGGACAAGGCTGCACTGGGGACAAGGCTGCACTAGGGACAAGGCTGCACTGGGGACAAAGCTGCACTGGGGACAAGGCTGCACTGGGGACAAGGCTGCACTGGGGACAAGGCTGCACTAGGGACAAGGCTGCACTGGGGCAAAGCTGCACTGGGGACAAGGCTGCACTGGGGACAAGGCTGCACTGGGGACAAAGCTGCACTGGGGGCAAAGCTGCACTGGGGACAAGGCTGCACTGGGGACAAGGCTGCACTGGGGCAAAGCTGCACTGGGGACAAGGCTGCACTGGGGACAAGGCTGCACTGGGGACAAGGCTGCACTGGGGCAAGGCTGCACTGACAAGGCTGCACTGGACACTGAGGAAAGGCTGCAGATGAACACTGATGAGGCTGCATTGATGGGCATTTAAATGTAAGTTTTTTTCCTTAAACTTCCCTCCTAAGAGTTTTTTTCCTTAAAATTCCCTCCTAAACTTGGGGTGCGTGTTATACGCCGATAAATACGGTATTTGTTATTTATGCACTCAATACAGTTTGAACTTTCATATTTAGTAGCAATTTAGCAGGAATTTTGTAAAAAGTGCTATGTTGATATCTGCTAGTAATGATTTTAGTGTATTTTCAGGGAAAACATTGTTTTGATAAACATTTGCGCAAAAATATGATGAGGCCTTAAAAATCAGTAATACCTATTTTTTATTCTACTTGGTCATGTGCTTTGAGAAAATACATGGTTTGGAGGGTCTTTTACAAACTCTGAATGCAAAAAATGAAAACCTCCAGATTTTGAGAAATTTGGATTTACTACATTTTTGCATACAATTGTTTTTCACTATTTTGCAAAAAGGCACAATTTAAAATTTATAAAAACTTCAGAAAATTTTCCAAAAACTTACAGATTTCTTAATACCAGATGACCCCGCTTTTTTCTTGCTACACTGCTCACAGATCCCGATGCAAGTATATAAAAAGTCCGTGTTGTGCCACTTGGTAAATGCTGCTAAGACCTGTGTCACTATGTGTTGGAGAGATACAAGACCACCCTCTATTGCAAGGTGGCTTAATAAAGTCAGAGAAATTGGAGCCATAGAAGACTTGGTCCACGCAGCACAAAACAGAAAAGAACAATATGTACAAACTTGGTCAATATGGGACCGATTTGTATGTTCAGAAGAAGGGAAGAGAAAGATGGAAGATAGAACAGAAGAATGAGAATGTCTTAGGTAGAACTACTTTATATCTCGCTGTGTAGAGGGGAATAGGATGAGGAGGAGGAGGAGATTGGGTTTTTTTTTTTTTTTTTTTTGGGTATAGGTAGGGCCTGGGGTATTTAATAAAAGGAACTAAAGGGAGGATTGGAGAAATAAATAAGGAATAAGATATTGGGAATAAGCCGGGTAGTACCGAGGTCCTAATTTAGGTAAAATTATAAGGGTATAATCTATGAATGCTTATGTAGAGACTAAGGAACTTTAAGGAAATACTAGAAGCAAATATTAAGTACCGAATAGATGTATTTGTAAATGTTTAAATGTGATGTAACTATGTATTCTCCAACACCCTTTATATGAATAAATAAAGAATTGTTAAAAAAAAAAAAAAAAATTTTTTATAAAAACTGAGTTTCCCCTACGGTAGAGATGGAAAAGTGGCACTGGCCCTACTACTTGTGGGATGATCACTAGTGATGTTTAAAATGCTAAGATAGTGATTGAAACAATACCAAAATTTGCAACAGTGGGTGTAATGGATAACATCTCTACATTCGCATCTTAGTGTAAATTAGCACAAACCATATAGTGACCTAATCAGTGAATAATTAATATACCCTTAATGAGTGTAGCATCAAAAACCTGAATAAACAATGATAAAGTCACATAACATAACTCAAAATAATATTCTTGACACCCCGTGATAACTAAGTGCACTGGTGTCACGCTTACAGCACACCAGAAATCTCACAGCACAAAAATATACATATAATGAAAAAACTGAAGAAACAAAATATAGTAAGTCAATATGAAATGTGTAGAAAATACAAAAAATATATAAAAAAAGTGAGAAGTGAAAGTCTACATTTAATGTGAAAAATGAGAAGGCAATTCCAAAAATAAAAGTGTCTCCACTTGATAGTGCTGCAAATCCAAGTGTCCAGCACACCTCAGTGACGTGATTCCACTCCCTTGTGAATTTCAAACTCACCAGCTGTAAAAGCCTCCCACTCTCGTGTTTAGCCCACTCTTATAGGGGTTAAACAGCGCCACTGTTATCCACTGCTATATATTCCAGACTCTCTCCTCAGGGTGATGTTTCACATAAAGGATGAGTAAAAATGCAGAACAGAGTAACAGATTGACCAGCTGGAGACTGAGATGAGGATAGAGGCTGCTGCAATCAGCAGTGAGCATTCTAGTTTTGCTAGACAAACCAAAGAGGAAGCTGCCAGGTGCAGGTGAGATCAGAGGGAGTCTTTTACAAACTCTAAAAGCTGTAAGGAAAAAATAAAAACGCAATGGAAAAACTGATAATGACATCCTGATGAAGCAGCGGGAGTTCAGTCCATGGTCAGCTTTACTCCACAGTTGTCGTTTGTACTAGGCAGATAAATCCCTTATTGTGTATTGTATCTTTCAGGCGCATGGTTTTCTTCTGCCCATCCTGAGTATACCTCAGTTACTATGGAAGAAATCGAACCACTACTGGGAACACCGGTAATAAGCTTTCACTTGAGTGTCAATGTATTTCTGTTAGAATAGAGGGCTTACAATGCCTTGAAAAAGTATTCATACCCCTTGAAATTCTCCACATTTTGTTACAACCAAACACGTAAATGTATTTTATTGGGATTTTATGTGATAGACCAACACAAAGTGTCACATAATTGTGAAGTGGAAGGAAAATGATAAATGATACAAATAAATATGTGAAAAGTGTGGGGGGGGACATTTGTATGGCGCCCCCCGGAGTCAATACTTTGTAGAACCCCCTTTCTCTACAAGTCTTTTTGGGGGTGTCTCTACCAGCTTTGCACATCTAGAGAGGACATTTCTGCCCATTCTTCTTTGTAAAATATCTCAAGCTCTGTCAGATTGGATGGAGAGCGTCTGTGAACAGCAATTTTCAAGTCTTGCCACAGATTCTCAATGTGATTTAGGTCTGGACTGTGACTGGGCCATTCTAACACATGAATATGCTTTGATGTAAACCATTCCATTGTAGCTCTGGCTGGATGTTTCGGGTCGTTGTCCTGCTGGAAGGTGAACCTCCGCCCCGGTCTCAAGTCTTTTGTAGACTCTAACAGGTTTTCTTCTAAGATTGTCCTGTATTTGTCTCCATCCATCTTCCCATCAACTCTGACCAGCTTCCCTGTCCCTGCTGAAGAAAACCATCCCCACCACGTGATGCTGCCACCACCATGTTTCACGGTGGGGATGGTGTGTTCAGGGTGATGCGCAGTGTTAGTTTCCCCCACACATAGTGTTTTACTTTTAGGCCATAAAGTTGAATTTTGGTCTCCTCTGACCAGATCACCTTCTTCCACATGTTTGCTGTGTCCTCCACATGGCTTCTCACAAACTACAAACAGGACTTCTTATGACTTTCTTTCACCAATGTCTTTCTTCTTGTCACTCTTCCATAAAGGGCAGATTTGTTGAGAACACGACTAATAGTTGTCCTGTGGACAGATTCTCCCACCTGAGCTGTGGAGCTCCTCCAGAGTTACCATGGACCTCTTGGCTCTTCTCTGATGAATGCTCTCCTTGCCCGGCCGGTCAGTTTAGGTGGACGGCCATGTCTTGGTAGGTTTGCAGTTGTGCCATACTCTTTCCATTTTCCGATGATGGATTGAACAGAGCTCCGTGAGATGTTCAAAGCTTGGGAGATCTTAGTATAACCTAACCCTGCTTTATACTTCTCCACAACTTTATCCCTGACCTGTCTGGTGTGTTCCTTGGCCTTCATGATGCTGTTTGTTCACTAAGGTTCTCTAACAAACCTCTGAGGGCTTCACAGAACAGCTGTATTTATACTGAGATTACATGACACACAGGTGGACTCTATTTACTTATTAGGTGACTTCTGAAGGCAATTGGTTCCCCTAGATTTTAGTTATCAGAGTAAAGGGGGCTGAATACAAATGCCCCCTCCCCCACACTTTTCACATATTTATTTGTATCATTTATCATTTTCCTTCCACTTCGCAATTATGTGACACTTTGTGTTGGTCTATCACATAAAATCCCAATAAAATACGTTTATGTTTTTGGTTGTAACAAAATGTGGAGAATTTCGGGGGATATGAATACTTTTTCAAGGCACTGTAGTTGTACATGTGCAAATCTATGTGTAAGCCGCACTGCCAGGGGCATTGTTGGGTCTACAAAATATCTGGGGCTAGGGACCATAGCAGCGAAGTAAAGAAAGTGTCATACACTTGTGTGGGCATACACATGTATATAATGTACGTGTGTGTGTATATATATATATATATATATATACACATATTATGATTATATCAGGGTCCCCAGAGAGCCCCCCTCCTTGACACAGAGTCCCCAGAGAGCTGCTCCTTACATCAGAGATAGTGAGAGATGATGTCATCTATCTGCTGGCCACCGCTGCACAGTGAGAGTGGAACAGCGGTGATGCAGGGGGGGCAGTGAGAAATTAGTCTCTCTCGGCTGCCCGACTCTCCGGTTCTGCCCACCTTATTAGCGGCCCGGCTGCAGAGAGGCCATGGTCTTCTCTGAGAGACACAAGGCTATAGCCCAAAAGCCACACCTTAGAGATGCCACTGCATACGGCCTTGCCAAGGCTCCCCTGTAAAGTGTACTCATAGCTCCTAGCTCGCCCCCAAAAGATATTACAATGCACAGTGGGTTGTACATAACCCTGAAGCCTCCTGAAATGGGTGGTGTGGAGGCTTCAGGCAGGGGGAGCCATTCCATATTGGAAAGTGAAAAGGAAAATGATTTTAATAGAGATGTCTGCTCCTCCTGTGTTTGACCAGTGGTTTTATCACCTTCATGTATCCTGGGGGGAGGGAAACTGGATTGGGTAGTTAAAGGGGATGTAAACCCTCTCCTATACCCAGTGAAGTGAACAGCCTCAGATGATACAGACAAATCTCCCTAGATAAGTTTTACATACATATCTGCTGTCTTCAGCTTTCCAGACTCTTTGAAAAGTGCTGATTGTGTTAAAAATCTTTCTTCCTCTTTCAGCAGTACATAAGGGGTGGGTGGGGAGCATGGGTTTACGCTGTGTGAGAGCTGATTGGAGTAAAGGGACACCCCCCCTCCCCCTCCACATAGGCAGAGGATTGAAGGAATATGCAGAGCTTTGCTGTGAATAGACAAGCTCCCGGCTTATCTACCTCCAAGCTCCCTCCCCAATACAAATTTTTAGCTTCTGTTCTCTCGTGTGTCTGAGAACTTTTAAGAAGTGAACGAAGCACCAGAGAGAAACCACACTTAGATCTTTGAAGAGAAATAAGTAAACACTACAGATGTATGTGCATAGTTCAACTTTCATGAATGGGGTTTACAACCACTTTAAGGTGGTGCAGGGCCAGACATTATAGTACTGTATGTGGCCGGTCTACATTGATTGGTGTGATCAGCAATACCAACCAGACTGAACCCTGCTGACTCCAATTATTTCCTTTACAGGAGGAAGAAGCTTTAGATTGGTGGAGCAAATATTATACTTCAACAGGCGAAACCACAGGATGTCAGCTATACATGCAGCAGGGCTACGACCGGTTGAAGGTACAAAACCTACAGACTATCATTGTCTCTTCTTATAGTTCTGTTTACCAATATTAACCACTTGACGCCCACACTATAACTGAAAGATGGCTACAGCATGGGCCTCAAAAGCCAGGGCTATGTCTATTTACGGCGGTCCGGGAGGGCTCATTGGGGAAAACCTGTGATGGCCATGTCATTTGAGAGATGATCTCAAATATAAACATACAAGATCATCTCTCATTGATGTCTCTCCTTTCTCACACAGAAAGAAAGTTTGGTTGGCGGGACTTTGAATGAGGCCAATCACTATATAGAGTAAGCATGTGGGATATAAAACACAGTATTGATTATATGGGTTCCAACACAAAAGGGGGGATTTTCTTGGGGAGTTTGAATGAGAGATGTATACCAAAAAGCAGTCTTAGCAAAGAGCATTCTATTATACCTTGTGAGATCATGTACAGCATACTAAATGATAATAATACTAAAATAAAAAACATATTGATGCCATGGTACTTGGCATATCATAGAGTAAAGACAAGTCCTGCACAACATGGGCCAGTGGAAGGGCTGAATGGTGTTGGAAAATCTAGAGTAAATCTGTATAAAAGACATAAAATCATCTCTGTGGACATCATGGATCTATGTAAGTCTGACGCGTTTCATTGGGGTGTACCAACTCTTCAGGGGCAAATGCAATGATGATCTATAAAGAAACATAACCATATGGTATATAATATTGTAACTGAATAATAGGAATAAGTATTGAGTGTAAGGGACAAGATAGACATCCCTATAAATACTCATGTCAACTGCATAGATGTGAACAGAGGATCACTTTCTCTATATAGTGATTGGCCTCATTTAAAGTCCCGTCAACCAAACTTTCTTTGTGTTCAAATTTGGGATGGAGGCCAATTACCTATGGTGCCTTGGATCACATCATTCTCTCTTCCTCACACAGAGACCACATGTGAGGAAGGAGAGCCATCTGTAAACAAGTCATCTACGACTTTGTTAGATTGTCACAGTTTCCCTCAGTGTCCACTTGACATGTGAAAAGACTGAGGAGCACTACAAGAGGGAGGGGAGAGGTGGATGTGTATATACAGACAGGGGAGAACACTACAAGAGGGAGGGGAGAGGTGGGTGTGTATATACAGACAGGGGAGAACACTACAAGAGGGAGGGGAGAGGTGGGTGTGTATATACAGACAGGGGAGAACACTACAAGAGGGAGGGGAGAGGTGGGTGTGTATATACAGACAGGGGAGAACACTACAAGAGGGAGGGGAGAGGTGGGTGTGTATATACAGACAGGGGAGAACACTACAAGAGGGAGGGGAGAGGTGGGTGTGTATATACAGACAGGGGAGAACACTACAAGAGGGAGGGGAGAGGTGGGTGTGTATATACAGACAGGGGAGAACACTACAAGAGGGAGGGGAGAGGTGGGTGTGTATATACAGACAGGGGAGAACACTACAAGAGGGAGGGGAGAGGTGGGTGTGTATATACAGACAGGGGAGAACACTACAAGAGGGAGGGGAGAGGTGGGTGTGTATATACAGACAGGGGAGAACACTACAAGAGGGAGGGGAGAGGTGGGTGTGTATATACAGACAGGGGAGAACACTACAAGAGGGAGGGGAGAGGTGGGTGTGTATATACAGACAGGGGAGAACACTACAAGAGGGAGGGGAGAGGTGGATGTGTATATACAGACAGGGGAGAACACTACAAGAGGGAGGGGAGAGGTGGATGTGTAAGCAGTGGTTTGGCTTACAAAGAGACATATAGCCATTCCTGTTATTTTCACTGCCATGGACCCATCCGTTTAGGAACACGACCACCTAGGATATCCTTGTTTCTGTACATGATTATGATTATGATATTTCTGTACATCTGGGGCTCTATGATTAGAAAGTCTGTTTCTTCCTACACTGGCCTCATGACTCCAATCATGGGACACCTAGTCTTCCAACTACCCAAGAAAAAAGGAAATGGTCTGGTGCTGCCAGTAACACATCTCCATCCAAAAACCGAATACAACAAAACAGAAGTTAGCCCATGGGACTTTAAATGAGGTGAACACAGCGAGGACAATAAGAGTATATGAAGTAAACATGGTATAAATATATATATTTGATTATTCTCCACGCTTAGTTTAGGTGCTGCTGCCTCCCTTATGACAGTCTCGCTTGAACCCCTTTTAGAATTTTTTTTTATATAAAAGTCAGTGGTACTGCCCTTCACCCGAAGATTGATCCTTCACAGTGGGTCTCTCTACCCAGGTGAGTAAACAAGCAGGAAGGGTAATTTTTTACATCCGTCACCTAAAAAGTGAACCCCTATTTGGGTCGCTTATCCCCAGGTGGACCGTGGGGTAAGTTTTAAAATCTATAATTCCTTTACCAACAAGTCGTGCATTACTTTATGGTCCTGTTTAAGGAAGGCATGATGTGTTTATTTTATACTAAAAGTGCAAGTGCATGTACAAAGTGGAATATATGTCCTATGAGGTTCTGCATGTGTCTCAATTGACATTGGAAATCTACCACATGGAGACCCTGACAACCTTCTATGTGGTGCAAATCCAGAGTCTAGAAATCGATACACTTGTATATATATTGAACAGGAAATGTGGTAGAAGTGACAAATGTCCAATAAAAAGATCTTTTTTTCTTTTAAAACCACAGCAAGCTTATAGTCCAAAGGCTATTTCATCAAAAAACAAAACAAAATTCTGTGACTTTGGTGCTCTTGACCAGTGTGATCCGTGCCTTATTCAGGCTATATACATGCTTTATGGGTGGACCCTGCAGACTGCTTGCTATAACTAAAGGTGAGGTGCACCAAGATGGCACCGCATCAGACGACGTCCGATTACGAAACACGTAACGGGGCGCTTGGCATGCACATGCGTCACTTTCAGTTAGTGAAGTCTGGTCCGGGGAATGCACGCCAACTCGGAACTCACGCTGATAACTGGCTACTAGGAAATGCTAGCTGTTGTAATTGACTGACTGTGTTGTTTTGCAAAACCTTTTTAAATCAAATTTAAATAAAAACGGAACATTCAGATTTTCAATATGAGACATGCACTTTGTACATGCATTTGCACTTTTAGTATAAAATAAACACAGCATACCTCACTTAAACAGGACCATAAAATAGTGTACAATTTCTTCATAAAGGAATTATAGATTTTAATACTTACCCCACAATCCACTTGGGGATAAGTGACTCAAATAGGGGTTCACTTTTTAATTTCAAAAAGTTTTTATTTTGTAAACAATCATGTAAAAAACATGCGTTGCAGCAGGTTGACAGTGAAATAGAGTCAATAAACAATACAATCCTTAGAGATCAATATATAGCTGAACTTAGCTGTAGTGGAGAATAACAATAAAGATGAACTACTTCGGTTAGGGCCATGTCCTGTCTATGCATAGGATTGTTAGCAGCCTCTTGAACAGTTGTAACTTGCTAACTGGAAGGTGGGTTGTGTAACTGAGGAGCATGCCCTGATGGTATAGCTCTGGTAGAGGTAGGAAGGGCCAGGTCAGGCCCTTTTATCCACCCAGCACCCCCAAGGGGATCAGACTGTGCTGGGTGGGAGTCTCAATTCCTGAACCCCTCCCCCCACCATCATGCAGCCTAGGGTAGACCCAAAGCAGCCCTAGGGCTCCAACCAGCTCCTGGGACTCAGGGCTGGTGTGTAATATGAGATCCACTGTCACCCCATTTAGATAGGAGAGTGGAAGGTAGAGCATTGAGAAGGTAGAGGATAGAGGAGAGGACAGGAAAGGAGAGGGTGCAGCTTGTTGTTGTCTATCAATAATATTTATATATTATGGTTAAGAAGTCTCAAATTGGCCTATAGACAGGGAGGAGAGAAATGCCCATGGTTCCCATGTGGCTTCCAATTTAGTGCGGGTGTCTGACAGTATACTTGATAATTTTTCTTGGGACATAATCCATGAGATTTTCCTCTGGGCGGCTTTAATGGAGATGTTTGGCTGTTTCCAAGCTTTAGCCCTTGTAATTTTAGCACCCGCTAGTATAAAGTGGATTACCTTCCTAGTGTGAGCAGGGGTTTTTGGAATCTGTTCATTGAGAAGAGCTATCGTTGGGGATCTGGCGACCGACCAGCCTGTCAATTATGTTAAAGATTTTTCTCCAGAAAGGGCGTATCCTTGGGCACTCCCACCAGATGTGGGACATTGTGCCTGAGAGTTGGCATCCCCTGAAGCACAGAGAATCTGCAGAGGGAAACATGGACGCTAATCTGCAGGGGGTATAATACCACCTCCAGATTACTTTTATGATGGCCTCTGTGAGTGATGTGTTCAAGATACCCTTAAAGGATTTAAAGCAGGCCGATTTCCAGTCCTCCAGATCTGAATTGAACTGCAGCTCCTCTTCCCACCTCGTCTTAAATGGAGATTTAGAGGCTGGGAGTATCAGTGATGAGTAAATGATCGATATTCCCCCCCTCTGCTCAGGTCCCTGTCCACACCATTATTCATATGCTGTGTATCTAGGGGGGAGTTGTTTTTCTGACCAGATGGTGTGTAAAAAATGTGAGATTTGTTGAAATCTAAAGTGTTCTGTTGTGGGAAGCTCCAGCTTTTTGATGCAGTGCTTGAGGGAGAGAGAGCCTGTAGGAGAGAAAAAGTGCCCGATTCGGTACAGTCCCTTGTCCAGCCACCATTTGAATGCCACAATATTCTGGCCTGGGGGGGAAAAATCAGGATTGTTGAAAAGATGAGATAGGTTTGCTGACTAATGTTAGGGCTTTTGACTTGCATAACTTGTCCCAGAGCACTAGGGAGTGGGAAAGGGTCGGAGCCATAATCGGCGGACGGGATTTCGGGGGAGCCCAAATTAAGAAGTCTATAGTGTGGCGGGGAATTGCTTGTCTTTCAATTCGTACCCAGTCTGGTTTTTCGGATCTCGAATATATGATCAAGATTTGAGCTAATCTAGCAGCAAAGTAATATTGAAGAAGATTGGGAAGCCCTAAACCCCCCTTCTTTCTATGACTGTACATAGAGCTTTGTGGTAACCTGTATCCCACCTTGCCTCAAATGAATTTTTAGTATCTTGCTTTGAAAGGATTTGATGTGACTCCTATTGATTGGGATGGGGAGGGAGCGGAACAAATATAGGAGTTCGGGCAGTAGAGTCATCTTTATAGAGTTTATCTTTCCTATCCAGGAGAGGTTGTGGCTAGCCCATGCTTTGAGTTCTTTTTCGTGAACAATGGGGGAGTAATTGTTATTATAGAGAGATTCTATCTTGAGTGTTAAGTTGATTCCAAGATATTTAATAGACTTGTCGCTCCATTTAAAAGGGAAGGATGTTTGGAGCAGGTACACAGTTTGCGGTGGGAGCGAAATTTCGAAATGGCTAGAGACTTGGAGTAATTGACTTGAAGCCCTGAAATACTTGAAAATTCCTGTAGGGATTGTCTTAAATTTGGTAATGACGTGATGGGTGAGGTGATGAATAAGAGGATGTCATCTGCGTATAGTCCACATTAGAGGTCGACCGATATATCGGCCGATATTTGGCGTTTTTTACTTAATCGGCATCGGCTGATAAAAAAGGCCGATTATAACTTCAGCCGTGACTTGCAAATGACTTCTGTAATAGAAGTTAATGGAAGTTTCCCGAGGTTATCTGTGGAGAGGATTCTCTCCTCCTCTGGGCAGCCAAGTCTGATAAGAAGATACATTTGTATCTCTTCAGGTTCTTTTTATCAATAGACTGAACTCCCTGTGTGGGAGAAGTTCTCAGTTTAACCATTTAAAGACTAAATCTTTTCTGACACTTGTTGCTTACAAGTAAAAATCCTGTATTTTCTGCTAGAAAATCACTTAGAACCCCCAAACATTATATATATTTTTGTAGCAGAGACCCTAGGGAATAAAATGGTGATTGTTGCAATATTTTATGTCACACGGTATTTGCGCAGCGGTCTTTCAAACGCAATTAAAAAAAAAAAATACAGTAATGAATTAAAAAAAAAACCTAAGCAGTAAAGTTAGCCCATTTTTTTTCGTCCAAAAGTTTTGATTCCCTGTTTTTGTGTATTTAATATTTAAGATAGTTTTTTTTTTGTTTTCTGAATTCTACATACAAGTGAACTGATTGAAGATTTGTTTTGTTTAATGTTTAAATGAAAAAAAAATTCTGTATTACTTAAGGTTGCTTTCACACTGGAGCGGGCAGGCGTTGATGGTAAAACGCTGCTAGTTTTAGCGGCGCTTTACCGTCATTTTAGAGGCGCTATTCAGCTGCTAGCGGGGCGCTTATAACCCAGCTAGCGGCCGAGGAAGGGGTTAAAAGCGCCGCTGCCAAAACGCTTTGCAGGCGATTCGGCAGCGGTGCGCATTCATTTCAATGGGCAGGAGTGGTGGGGGAGGGGTATACACCGCTCCAAAGATGCCGCTTGCAGGACTTTTTTTTACATCCTGCCAGCGCATCGCCTCGGTGTGACAGCACTCGGGATATCACACTGAGACTGCAGGGGAGACGTTTTACAGGCACTTTACAGGCGCTATTTTTAGCCCAAAAGCGCCTGAAAAACGCCCCAGTGTGAAAGGGGTATAACTGTTAGATTTTATGAGATGAAGGGAAAAAAAAAAAAAAAATCGGCCAAATATATCGGCCCAAAAAAATCTGCATCACATATCGGCCATCGCGATTTCTAAATATCGGCATCGGCCAGAGAAAAACCCATATCGGTCGACCTCTAGTCCACATTTGTGAATCTGTGTGCCACATGTAACTCGTTTTATGTTAGGGTTTTCTCTAATCGAGATGGTGAGGGTTTCAATTGCCAAAGCAAAGATTAGGGGGGATAACGGACAGCTTTGCCTGGTACCTTTTGATAATATGGATGGGGTTTGAGTATTGTCCCTGGAGATGTATTCTCGCTTCAGGTTTAGAGTAGAGAGATCTGATTAGTCCCATAAATTTATCTCCAAACCCCCATCTTTGTAGCAAAGTGAATACATAAGGCCAGGAAACCGAGTCGAAGGCTTTTTTTTAAATCTAAAGAGAGTAGCATACCTTCCTGTTTGGGTCCCCTTCTCAGTTAGATTGCAGGATAGATACTATGTCGATAGCCCTCCTAATTTGATCTGGACCTTATCTACCTGGGATGAAACCTACTTGGTCTTTGTATATGTATTTAGATATGAAGGAGGCTAATCGGTTGGCTAGGATTTTGGTTAGAATTTTAAGGTCACAGTTAATAAGAGAGATTGGGCGATAGTTTCTGATTTTTTTCCGGGTTTTTATCTGGTTTGGGGATCACTGTTATAAATGCGGAGTTGGGCTGCAAGTCTAATGGGTCTCCCCAGGTCATAGCGTTGAAGAATTTGACTAAATGCGGAACTAGGGTGTTAGCAAAGGATTTATAGTAGGGGTTAGACAGACCTCCGGACCCGGGGCAGAGCCATTTTTTAGTTCCTTGATAACGCTAAGAACCTCCTCTTCGGTGAAGGGAGCTACCAATGAATCTCTATGATCCTGGGACAATAGCAGGATGGGTAGATTATCTAAGAAAGTTTTTATGTCCGCAGTGTCTTTTGGGGAGGAGGCTGTGTAGTGATTCGTGTAGAAGGACTGAAAAGCATCTAGGATTTTCACTGGGTTGTATTCTGGGGGATAATTTGGCTGCTAGCATGGGGCCGATCTTGTCCTTTTGTGTGTAGTATTTGTTTTTACTCCATCTTATGCTTTTCTCTGCCTGTGCTGTGAGGGCTAAATTAAGTTCCAGTTTGATTTTATCCAGTTGTGGTATGCTGTTATACAAAGGTTTTTCTTTATGTTGGGGTCTTAATTTTGCATACTCCCTTTCTAGTCTCTCCACCTCAGCGGTTCTCTCCTTTTTTATTTGAGTGGACATTTTTATGATTTCCCCCTAATGGAAGCTTTGTGAGCTGCCCACACAACTTCCATTGAGACATGTTCTGTCGTGTTGATTTTGAAGTATTCTGTTAGTGATTTTTCAAGCATAGTGACTCTGATAGGATCCGTTAGAAGGGATTCATTCAGTCTCCAAGGTTTCAGTCCTGATTTTGGACCAGCAAGTCGTAGTGACATGCTTACTTATGCGTGGTCTGAGAGGATCGTGTCTCGGATTCGTGATTGACTGACTCCGGGTATCGATTGTGTGTGCAATAGGATGTGATCTATTCTGGCAAATGTGTTATGAGGGGCTGAAAAATGTGTGTAGTCTCTGGTGGCTGGATTCAGTTCCCTCCATACGTCAGTCCCTGAGTTATTTTGTGGCTGGCCTTGAGGGGGTGTGTTAATTGTTGTCCCTGTGGTTTTGATCTATCTAAGCCTTGATCGAAGGCGATGTTGGAGTTGCCTCCAAAGATTACTGTTGCTTCTAGCATGTGGTTAGGGAGGGCAAAAAACAAAGCTTGTCCTTTATTAGGAGCATAGTAGGACACTAGGCAGTATATTTGTCCCTCTATCGTGCCTTTGACTAATATGAACCTGCCTTCCGTGTCTCTATAATCAGAGGTCCAGTTAAATTTGCAGGATTTTGAAAAGAGAATGGCTACACCTTTTTGTTTTGTTTTCTGCGTTTGTTAGAAAGAATTTAGGAAACCGCCTGTGGATGAACTTAGGACTGTACCGAATCAGGACATGCATCTCCTGTATCATAATAACGTCTAGTTTTAGGGATTTGTAGAAGTTGAAAATTTTCTTACGTTTCAGAGGTGAGTTTAAGCCTTGCACATTGTGGGAGGCGACCTTTAAAGTGTATGGTGTGTCACTAGCCATGGGAGCAGAGGGGAGAACAATGGAAACATTTACTATCACTTACCTTTGGAAGTCTTCGTATATTTTCGGAGGTGCTTGTGGAAACCTTATTGGGCCTTTTGGAGTGTTGCCTGTTCATAACCCATGGAGCGTGGATATCTGCTAGAGATATAGTGTTTAATGATGCTATGATAGACAGAGCATGAGGGTAAGTGAGAAGTAGGAAAGAAGAAAGAAAGGAAGGTCTTCTCCCAGAAGAGGTAGTGGATCCCAGGGGGAGAAGGCATCCCCGGGATCCAACGCGTCCAAAAAGTTTTGAAAAATGTCCGAGCTTGACATCTCGGATGTCCTAGCCCCTGAAAGCCAAATGGGTTGCAGGGGTTAGGCGGAGGCGCATGTGTACCGCCCCAGACCAGGGCACTTCATATACAGAAAAGAAAAACTATGTAGGTCGGCTATGGTACATACAAACACAGATATTCGACCGGAGGGTGAGCTGAAGTAAAACCTTTAAACCTGGGAACCTTAAAAGTTGGGGAAACAAAACAATGTATATTAAACCTTTGACTTTGGGCAGCTTGCCCCGTCAATTGTAACACCAGAGGGGGTTTTTGTTATTCCGGTTGTCCATTATATCCAGGAAGCATAACCTCCCTATTGTAGGAGGAAGTGCAAGTCCCCTGTGAAGAAGAGGGTAGAAGGTGGTGGGGAGGGGGAGTGGGAAGGAGGGTATAGAAGGGGGATTGGAGATGGGAAGCTGTATATTTTACGGGTTGAATTTCCCTATAGCAGAGATGCGCAGATTTCACAGTTTGTGCGTGACAAAAGCGTCCATTATGAAACCTGTTGAATAAACCGTTAGCCATAATAAAGGGATTGCAGGCTAAGGGGGGGGGGGATGACTAAAGAGTGTGCCGTAAAGCACATTCATGGGGAATCACCGGTAGTGTGGGAGTGGGTTGGGAACTTGTAATTTTGGGGTACCTTAAGTAAAGAGTCATAAGAACTCACAATCATTAAGACAAGTGGGTAAGTCCAGGATCAGTTGTTGAGTCTTTCAAGTGAGTCCGTTGTCCCCTGATCTTCTCGACTTCTGCTTTGACCATAGGGGCTGATGGGTGGGGGTCTTTTAGTTGAGCTGGTAGCTGCAGAAGATGTGTCCATTCTCGTTTCTTGTGAGATGATTTTCAAGCGTAGTAGAAGCTGTTCTCCCACAGCAAAGTTGGAAAAAGTGTGGTTTTGGTTTTTGTATGCAAATTTTAACGCAAACGGAAATGCCCATTTGTATTTTATGTCTTTCTGGGCCATGGTGATCAGCAGGGGCTTTAGGGTGTGTGTTCGTTGGGTGGTTGAAGGTGCAAGAGCTGCAAAGATCTGTATCGCGTGGCCTTGACATATCACCTGGGCCGAAGCGTTTCAACTGCTTCTTTCGCTGCATAGTGATGCGGTTTGACAATTATGTCTCTTGGCAAGCTGTCCTTCCTGGGGGACCCAGGGCTCTGTGGGCCCTGTCCAGTTCAAGGCGCTGTGGGCTGATTTTGGGCAACAGAGTCTTAATCAAATCTTGGGTCGCCGTGGAAACATCCGTCACAGTCTCTGGGAGTCCCCTAATCCTGAAATTATATCATCTGGACTTGTTTTCGAGGTCATCTATGTGAGATAAAGCAGTTTCTAATTGGTCTTGTAGGGTTTAAATCATGTCAGTATTTTGGTTAGATACTGCGGCAGTTAGTTCTAGCTTGTTTTCTATTGCCTCCATTCTGGTACCTATGTTTTGCACGTCAGATTTAATGTCCCCCATTATTTTAGCTGCCGTTGTGGCCAATCCTCTTTCCTGGAGGATGGAAAGCTTGTCATAAAGATCCGCTGTGGAGAGGCAGTGATCCTGTGGTTGCAGGCCTTGTGTGGGAGAGTCGGTGTGAAATGGCCTGTTCGGTCCAATGGGGGAGAATGCCTGATCTGCCATAGTGTGGCCTATGAGTGATTCCGTGGAGCTGGGTGAGGGGGTAGAGAACTGCTGGCAGTTACCAGGCAAGAGAGGGGTGTATGTCAGGGTAGCTGGGGTGAGGACTTGCCTGTATTCCGGGACTCCCTCTGTGCTGGAGGCATGAGGCTGCTTGCTTGCCCCAGCCGTGGCGGCCATCTTGGTACACCCGGCGCTGGAGGATGCCTCAAATTGCAGGCCCAAGTTGCATTGTTCATCCGTGGGGGGTCACCGGATGTTTGGGCAGCGGGTACCCTCTTTGTCGGCCCTCCTAGGGGGTGCAGAGCCGCTCTAGAAGCAATGTTGGTCTGATGTGGTGCGAAGGATCAGACACTCGCGGCCATCTTGGATTTCTCGTGCATGCGCACTGAGGGGTTCACTTTTTAGGTAACGAGTGTAAAAAAAATTACCCTTCCTGCTTGCATACTCACCCAGGTAGAGAGACCCACTGTGAAGGATCCCTCTTCGGGTGAAGGGTAGTGCCACTGACCCAAAACTTTTATATTAAAAACATGGAGATCCAGCACTCAATAGGTTAAAGCAGCAGCCCGCAACAAGTGAGGAATCTTTATGTACTGAATAATTTTATTCCAACTTGCAGCTAGCAGAAGGCAGCCGCCTGAACCCCTGCTATATGGAGGTACACTCACAGATGGACTAGCACTCATGGATGGACGAGCACACCGACATTGTCAGGTCACCTGAGTGCAGGTGACAGATGCACACCATTGGAGTCAGGAGTGCACTGCTAAGGTAGTGGTCCCTACAGCTGACTGCTGTGGATGGAACTCTGGGTGGTTCAGGAAGGCAGGTCCACTGCACACCATCATGAATCCCACTAAAAGCTAGAGCATAAGATTCCCCAGGGCGCGGAGTCTAAGAGCCAGCAGGTGTTCACCAGAGCCTCTAGTGTTGAGGGTGGTCTGGGCTGCAACTGGCTCCAGGTCGGGGCCCCCAGGGTCTCCCAGCTCACGGTAGGCTACAGGAGGACAGCAGCCCAGGACAACAAGGGATAGTAAGGAGATAAGCAAAAGGTCAGGGCGACTAGCAGACAAGGATAGACAGGGAACACGCCAAAAGGTCAGGGTCGTAAGCAGAGATAGTCAAGAACAAGCCAAGATCGGTAACTGGAATCAGACATAGAAGATCACACCCCTTACCCATGGGACCCAGACGATCCCCTCCAATATAGGTAAAAATTATGAAATCAGGCAGTTCATTACGTGTTCTGATTTTGTGATTTACGTCTTACGGTGCCTGTGCGGCCTCTTCTACGTGGGGCACAGTATTCGTGCATTACGAGCAAGGATAGGTGACCACCGCAGATTCATCACTAAGGGGTGTGATGAGCAAATAGCGTCCCCCGGCATTTCCATCGTTTTCACAATGAAGATATCAAATGGCTGGAGATTTTTGTTATAGGAACTATCCCCAAAGGAACACTAACTGTAAATGAGAGATTTTCCCTTTTATGTAAAAGGGAAGTGTTCTGGATCTATATGTTTGATTTGCTTGCCTCTAAAGGGTTAAACAATTTTATTTTATGTGTTTAAAGAATTTTTTTATATATAATTGCTGATATGCTCTTTCTGACTTAATATTGTATTTGTGTGTAGTGATATTTTTTAATTATTATTGAATTAGCATTGGTAGTGGAGTTGCTATAGGTTTTATCTCTATTAGACATGTGATAAATTGGACTTAATTATAATTTTATTAGTATTGTCTATTTATTTGTGAATCCACTGAGCAATGAGGGGTTAAGGATAGTGATACGATTTATCCCACCCCTTAACTCGGTTAATTTCCCGCCCATTATTAGTATTTAAATCCCCTGAGTTGACTGTGAAAAAGTGCATGTGTGCGAAACTGCGTCGTCAAGGCAACATTAATTTAGCTTACGGACCAGTTACTACGTCCCACTATCTATCATCGTATGGGACTTCCATCTCCGGCTAACATTGGTAGTCTATACAGCCATCCCAGCCTGTGAGCTCAGATCTCCCAGCAGTGAGAAACACATTCTCACAGTAATAACCAAGCAGTGGATTGCACCGTGGGTTAAGGAGCAACCATACAGCAGATCTAGTTCAGCAACGCCAGGTGGAGCTCCGTTTTATCTCCCCGCTGAGTGCTGCTGAAGTGTCCACCTCTCCACATGTTGGATTACTATCTGCACGTCTGTCATGGTTATGCAGTAGTGTTTGTTGGCTTACTCCTCCATGTGTTCAGATTTAGAGGCCACAAGAGTACGGCTCTGACTGGGACACTGTATAGCTCCTCATTGCACAGCAGACTGGAAACAACCATGTAAGCTTTTTCCTTTTTTCTTTTGATGTTATGGTGACTGAACAGGACTGTGTTTTTAATAGCTACAAGTTGGAATAAAATTATTCAGTACATAAAGACTTCTCACTTGTTGCAGACTGCTGCTTTAACTCATTGAGCGCTGGATCTCCATGTTTTAAACCGTATCTACCAGCTATGGTTTTCATCCAGCCGTGCTGAGCTTAGGACCCCCCTCCCCATTGAGTTTTACCTCCCCATTTCTGATTGTCACACGTTTCAACTTTTTAGTGCTGGTGTTTGTGTTTTTACCAAAACTTTTATATATAAAACATGGTATAAAGATTTATTAAAATATGATATACATCATATATAAAATACATAGACATGGGTGTCAATTCACTTGGTAACACCATAAAACAAAAGTACTGAGACATGTATGCATGAAAAATAGTAGGGGGTCTTCTAAGGCAATGTTTTTTTCAACGCCAGACCTCAAGGCGCACCAACAGGTCATGTTTTCAGGATTTCCCTCAAATGAAACAGCTGTGGTTATTACTAAGGCAGTGAAACTGATCAAATCACTTGTGCAAAATAATGAAAAGCCTGGAAACCTGACCTGTTGGGGCGCCTTGAGGACTGGAGTTGAGAAACCTTTTTAAGAGGATAACTCCCAGGGTTTCCCATGAGAAGACCCCCCACTATTTGTTCAATGGCATTTACCATCAAAATATATAATTCTAATTGACATTTCATTCTTAAGCTTCGTACACACGATTGGACTTCCATCAGACTTTTCCGTGGATTTTGGTATGAAGGGCGTTGGCTGTGAACTTGTTCTGCATACACATGGCCCAACATTTTCAGCCAACATACACCAAACTTTGTGGTTTTTCAGCTCTTTACCCCCACCCTTTGGGCAACTTCTGCTATTGTTGTCTGATGCTTAGCATTGGTTCCGAGCATGCGTGTTTGTACTTTGGATTTTAGTCCGACAGATTTGTGTACACACAATTGGATGATCCGACGTAACACATTTGTTGTCGGAAAATTTGAGAGCATGCACAGCCAACATTTGTTGTCGGAAATTCCGACGACAATTGTCCAATGGAGCATACAGACGGTCGGAATGTCCAATAAAAAATACACGTCCGTCAGACAATTGTTGTGGGAATATCCGATCACGTGTACGGGCCTTTAGATACCCTCTTTTTATTTTTTTTTATTTCTTTAGATACCCTGCCTATACATCTACTCCTGAAGAAGTGAAATGCGTCGAGTTTTATGATGTCTGTGTATAATTTCATATACTGTAACTCATGCAAACATGTCTCAGTAATTTTGTTTTACCAAGTGAATTGACATCCATGTCTATGTATTTTATATACGATGTATGTCATATTTTAATAACTCTTTATACCATGTCTACTTCATATACTCTTATTGGCCTCTCTGTGCTCACCTCATTTAAAGTCCCATGGGCTAACTTCTGTTTTGCGGTCTTCCAACTAAGGATGTATTGCAACAGCTTTTTTCAATAGCAAGCTTCAAAACCCTGACCATCCTACAGGTAACAAAAACCCTGCAAAAGCCGCTCCTCCTCTTCACATCATTGACAATGGCACTGGTACTTCATCTTTGACACTTTTATGAACAATGAGATTTCCAAGGGATGTGACCCCATTTAAGGCTCTATGCCTTTTTGACAGAGTGTTCACCTCTCATTCTCCTATCAAATGCTTTGCCCAGTTGTCCTGAGACTGGGTGCAGGAACTGGAACATGCTCTTCCATCAAAAGACTGGAGTAATGCTTTTCTCTTTGCCTGTAATCTAACCATAACCACCCAGTTACAAGAGAGACATTTCACAATGTTGGACAGATGGTAGATGAGTTCCGTTATATTGCAGAAGATCATCCCATCAATATCAGAGCGATGTTGGAGATGTCCAGGGGCAGGTAGTACACATCTTCACTTGTCATGGTCCTTTTCTAGGATCAGACTGTTGTAGAAATATGGATTTCAGTTGGTAGAATATGGCTGGAAACACCAGAAGTAGCCTTCCTGTCTGTGATCTCTGGGTCTATGACCAACATCAAGAAGGGCTTGTTTCCATTTCTAATCCTAGTGGGCCGTGCCTTGATCTACAGACATTGGAGGTCTTCCACCGTCCCTACAATTAGCGAATAAGTGACTAAATTCAAATCTATTGTGAGGATGGAAGAGCTACTTCCACATTCCAATGGAAGCTTCACAAGACTCCAGGACTTCCAGATTTCTCATGGAGTCACCCAAAATCCTTTATCCTCCAGGGAGAAGGACCGATGGCAATGCTTTGGTGGCAGAGATTTTCTAGGATGAACTTTCTCTGCAATACACATGCTACAAAATCTTACATTAACTCCTTCACTGCCTGATTTTAAAAAGCTAATTCTTGAATCCATTTCATTATGTATGAAACATTGTTCTGATACTGGGAGGTTAACTTCCAGTAACCAGTTCAAACATTTATTTTGTATAGGTAGACTGTCCAGGGAAATGGTCTTTATGACAGTTCAAATTCTGATCTTTATAGATATATGAAACCGAGCTGGAGAAGGTCCCCGAGTTCAATGGTCTGACTGATTTCTGTCTGACATTTCCACTGTATAGAGGGAAAGCAGATGCTGTTGGGGAATTTAAGGTAACAGAACTTATTATAAGGATACTGATGAACTTCTATAGTTTCTATTAGGTTTGTGTATGAAGCAGCATGAAAAGTTTAAAGGCTAAGTTCACCCTTTTTTTTTTTTTTTTAACCACATCAATAGCGGGCACTTTCCCCCCTTCCTGCCCAGGCCATTTTTCAGCTGTGTCATACTTTGAATGACAGTTGCGCGGTCATGTAACACTGTAACCATGTGACATTTTTATAATTTTCTTCAGACAAATAGAGCTTTCATTTGATCACTTCTGGGTTTTTTATCTTTTCCTAAAAAAAAAAAAAGACTGAAAATTTTGAAAAAAATAAAAAGTTTTTCTTAGTTTCTGTCAGTAAATTTTGTAAATAAGTAATTTTTCTCCTTCATTAATGAGGCAGCACTTATGAGGAGGCACAAATATGCCACACTAATGGGCACATATATGTGGCACTGATGAGCACTGATAGGCAGCACTGATGGGTGGCACTGGTGGGCACAGATAGGCAGCAAGGATGGGCGGCACTTATGGGCAGCACTGACTGGCATCACTAATGGCCACTGATTGGTGGCACTTTTGGGCACTGATTGATGGTACTTTTGGGCACTTATTGTTGCCAATTGTGGGCACTGATTGCTGACAGTGGTGGGCAGTCATTGCTAGCACTGGTGGGCACTTATCTGCAATCAGGGTAGTGATGAGCATTGCCCTCATTACATACCTAGCTGTCCACCTGTCAGGAGATGCTGCTGATTGGCTCTCCTCCCCTCACACTCTGTCAGTGTGAGGCGAGGATCGCCAATTACCGGCATCTCCGTGTTTACATGTGACCGGCTGTGATTGGACACATCCAGTCACATGGTTAAAGGGCCGCAGCTCTTTACACAGATTGGGGTCACGCTGTGTCCTTGCAACACAGCACTGCCACGAGAGCGGTCGTTCTGGACGGCCGTCATATGACGTCCACCCAGAACAAGAGGTGCAATGTCCAGTCGTCATTTAATGGTGGGCGGGCGGCAAGTGGTTATCCTTAGACTCTCCCAGGACAGAGGCTTTTGGAGGGGACTGAATGCTAGCCTCTTGCCTACCGATTATGGTCCCTGGCATTTGGGGGAACGGTGCTCTTTGTGAGCTGTATGCCTGGGGACCCTTGAGGTGGAGTTACTTGGGATTCAGGTCCATGTTCCTCAAGACACACAGACTCTGGGAACCCTGTATATGCCATATTAGAAAGAGTGACTGATTCATAATGTTGGGACTCCTACTGTTAGAAGATGCTGATGTCAACTCCAGCCACATCTCTGTCTGTCGTCTGCTATAATGTAAATGAGTCTGGTATGACTTCTAAGAGTCTTTCGCTTATTTCACTTATTGTTGGTTGTGCTAATTAACCCTGCAATTGTATGAAGGAGTTCTGTGTTGATATGTATGATAATGTGTATTGTAGTTAGGGAGTCACATTGGCTGCTTTAAGGGATTAGTTCATTAGCTCATGTTATTTTATGTTTCTGGTTAGAAGTGTATTGTTAGAGTAATATGAGCAGGAGGGAGGAACTCTTTAACTGTATATAAGAGTTGTATTCTTGTTCTAATAAACAGTCCATGTTCAGCAACCAAACGAGTATCGTCTTGTTTTGTGGTTGAAATATCTGATATCTATAGAAAGCGGTATATGACAAAAGCACTCAAGCGCAGTGTGGGTCATTTTGTTACAGAGTCCATGTACGTCCTCCCTAGCATGTGTTGCCTGCGTGCCTCCTGTGGGGCGCAGGCGACACGCTCTTTGAACAGCGAGTCCATGAGACTCGGCTGGTCAGAGTAAGAGGCCGATCAGAAACCGGCAATCTGCTTTTTTTTTTCCTCACGCTAATTGCATGAGGAGAAAATAAAAAAGCTGATTACCAGCTTTTGTAAAAAGGACCCATCTGTTCCACCTATCAGTGCCCATCAGTTCCACCTATCAGTGCCCATCAGTACCACCTATCAGTGTCGCTCATCAGTACCACCTATCAGTGCCCATCAGTACCACCTATCAGTGTCGCTCATCAGTACCACCTATCAGTGTCGCCCATCAGTACCACCTATCAGTGTCGCTCATCAGTACCACCTATCAGTGTCGCCCATCAGTACCACCTATCAGTGTCGCTCATCAGTACCACCTATCAGTGCCCATCAGTACCACCTATCAGTGTCGCTCATCAGTTCCACCTATCAGTGTCCATCAGTGTCGCCCATCAGTTCCACCTATCAGTGTCACTCATCAGTACCACCTATCAGTGCCCATCAGTTCCACATATCAGTGCCCATCAGTACCACCTATCAGTGCCCATCAGTTCCACCTATCAGTGCCCATCAGTTCCACCTATCAGTGCCCATCAGTTCCACCTATCAGTGTCCATCAGTGTCGCCCATCAGTTCCACCTATCAGTGCCCATCAGTGTCACTCATCAGTACCACCTATCAGTGCCCATCAGTACCACCTATCAGTGCCCATCAGTTCCACCTATCAGTGCCCATCAGTTCCACCTATCAGTGTCGCCCATCAGTTCCACCTATCAGTGTCGCCCATCAGTTCCACCTATCAGTGCCCATCAGTTCCACCTATCAGTGCCCATCAGTTCCACCTATCAGTGTCCATCAGTGTCGCCCATCAGTTCCACCTATCAGTGCCCATCAGTGTCACTCATCAGTACCACCTATCAGTGCCCATCAGTACCACCTATCAGTGCCCATCAGTTCCACCTATCAGTGCCCATCAGTTCCACCTATCAGTGTCGCCCATCAGTTCCACCTATCAGTGTCGCCCATCAGTTCCACCTATCAGTGCCCATCAGTACCACCTATCAGTGTCGCTCATCAGTACCACCTATCAGTGTCGCCCATCAGTACCACCTATCAGTGTCGTTCATCAGTACCACCTATCAGTGCCTATCAGTACCACCTATCAGTGTCGCTCATCAGTTCCACCTATCAGTGTCGCCCATCAGTACCACTTATCAATGTCGCCCATCAGTTCCACCTATCAGTGCCCATCAGTGTCACTCATCAGTACCACCTATCAGTGCCCATCAGTACCACCTATCAGTGCCCATCAGTTCCACCTATCAGTGCCCATCAGTTCCACCTATCAGTGCCCATCAGTTCCACCTATGAGTGCCCATCAGTTCCACCTATCAGTGTCCATCAGTGTCGCCCATCAGTTCCACCTATCAGTGCCCATCAGTGTCACTCATCAGTACCACCTATCAGTGCCCATCAGTTCCACATATCAGTGCCCATCAGTACCACCTATCAGTGCCCATCAGTTTCACCTATCAGTGCCCATCAGTATCACCTATCAGTGCCCATCAGTTCCACATATCAGTGCCCATCAGTACCACCTATCAGTGTCGCCCATCAGTTCCACCTATCAGTGTCGCCCATCAGTTCCACCTATCAGTGCCCATCAGTACCACCTATCAGTGTCGCTCATCAGTACCACCTATCAGTGTCGCCCATCAGTTCCACCTATCAGTGTCACCCATCAGTTCCACCCATCAGTGTCGCCCATCAGTACCACCTATCAGTTTCGCCCATCAGTATCACCTATCAGTGCCCATCAGTTTCACCTATCAGTGCCCATCAGTATCACCTATCAGTGCCCATCAGTTTCACCTATCAGTGCCCATCAGTATCACCTATCAGTGCCCATCAGTTCCACATATCAGTGCCCATCAGTACCACCTATCAGTGCCCATCAGTACCACCTATCAGTGCCCATCAGTATCACCTATCAGTGCCCATCAGTATCACCTATCAGTGCCCATCAGTACCACCTATCAGTGCCCATCATTTTCACCTATCAGTGCCCATCAGTATCACCTATCAGTGCCCATCAGTATCACCTATCAGTGCCCATCAGTTTCACCTATCAGTGCTCATCAGTACCACCTATCAGTGCCCATCAGTACCACCTATCAGTGTCGCCCATCAGTACCACCTATCAGTGCCCATCAGTATCACCTATCAGTGCCCATCAGTTTCACCTATCAGTGCTCATCAGTACCACCTATCAGTGCCCATCAGTACCACCTATCAGTGTTGCCCATCAGTACCACTTATCAATGTCGCTCATCAGTACCACCTATCAGTGTCGCCCATCAGTTCCACCTATCAGTGTCACCCATCAGTACCACCTATCAGTGCCCATCAGTACCACCTATCAGTGTCGCCCATCAGTTTCACCTATCAGTGTCGCTCATCAGTTCTGCCCATCAGTACCACCTATCAGTGTCGCCCATCAGTTCCACCTATCAGTGTCACCCATCAGTTCCACCTATCAGTTTCGCCCATCAGTATCACCTATCAGTGCCCATCAGTTCCACCTATCAGTGCCCATCAGTACCACCTATCAGTGTCGCTCATCAGTCCCACCTATCAGTGCCCATCAGTACCACCTATCAGTGCCCATCAGTACCACCTATCAGTGCCCATCAGTACCACCTATCAGTGTCGCTCATCAGTACCACCTATCAGTGCCCATCAGTGTCGCCCATCAGTACCACTTATCAATGTCGCCCATCAGTTCCACCTATCAGTGCCCATCAGTGTCACTCATCAGTACCACCTATCAGTGCCCATCAGTTCCACATATCAGTGCCCATCAGTTTCACCTATCAGTGCCCATCAGTTTCACCTATCAGTGCCCATCAGTTTCACCTATCAGTGCCCATCAGTTCCACCTATCAGTGCCCATCAGTACCACCTATCAGTGCCCATCAGTTTCACCTATCAGTGCCCATCAGTATCACCTATCAGTGCCCATCAGTTTCACCTATCAGTGCTCATCAGTACCACCTATCAGTGCCCATCAGTACCACCTATCAGTGTTGCCCATCAGTACCACTTATCAATGTCGCTCATCAGTACCACCTATCAGTGTCACCCATCAGTACCACCTATCAGTGCCCATCAGTACCACCTATCAGTGTCGCCCATCAGTTTCACCTATCAGTGTCGCTCATCAGTTCTGCCCATCAGTACCACCTATCAGTGTCGCCCATCAGTTCCACCTATCAGTGTCACCCATCAGTTCCACCTATCAGTTTCGCCCATCAGTATCACCTATCAGTGCCCATCAGTTCCACCTATCAGTGCCCATCAGTACCACCTATCAGTGCCCATCAGTACCACCTATCAGTGTCGCTCATCAGTACCACCTATCAGTGCCCATCAGTACCACCTATCAGTGCCCATCAGTACCACCTATCAGTGCCCATCAGTACCACCTATCAGTGTCGCTCATCAGTACCACCTATCAGTGCCCATCAGTGTCGCCCATCAGTACCACTTATCAATGTCGCCCATCAGTTCCACCTATCAGTGCCCATCAGTGTCACTCATCAGTACCACCTATCAGTGCCCATCAGTTCCACATATCAGTGCCCATCAGTACCACCTATCAGTGCCCATCAGTTTCACCTATCAGTGCCCATCAGTTCCACATATCAGTGCCCATCAGTACCACCTATCAGTGCCCATCAGTTTCACCTATCAGTGCCCATCAGTACCACCTATCAGTGCCCATCAGTTCCACATATCAGTGCCCATCAGTACCACCTATCAGTGCCCATCAGTTCCACCTATCAGTGTCGCCCATCAGTTCCACCTATCAGTGCCCATCAGTACCACCTATCAGTGTCGCTCATCAGTACCACCTATCAGTGTCGCCCATCAGTTCCACCTATCAGTGTCACCCATCAGTTCCACCCATCAGTGTCGCCCATCAGTACCACCTATCAGTTTCGCCCATCAGTATCACCTATCAGTGCCCATCAGTTTCACCTATCAGTGCCCATCAGTACCACCTATCAGTGTCGCCCATCAGTTCCACCTATCAGTGCCCATCAGTACCACCTATCAGTGCCCATCAGTTTCACCTATCAGTGCTCATCAGTATCACCTATCAGTGCCCATCAGTTTCACCTATCAGTGCCCATCAATACCACCTATCAGTGCCCATCAGTACCACCTATCAGTGCCCATCAGTTTCACCTATCAGTGCCCATCAGTATCACCTATCAGTGCCCATCAGTTTCACCTATCAGTGCCCATCAGTATCACCTATCAGTGCCCATCAGTTCCACCTATCAGTGCCCATCAGTACCACCTATCAGTGCCCATCAGTTTCACCTATCAGTGCCCATCAGTATCACCTATCAGTGCCCATCAGTTTCACCTATCAGTGCTCATCAGTATCACCTATCAGTGTCGCCCATCAGTTCCACCTATCAGTGCCCATCAGTACCACCTATCAGTGCCCATCAGTTTCACCTATCAGTGCTCATCAGTATCACCTATCAGTGCCCATCAGTTTCACCTATCAGTGCCCATCAGTACCACCTATCAGTGCCCATCAGTACCACCTATCAGTGCCCATCAGTACCACCTATCAGTGCCCATCAGTTTCACCTATCAGTGCCCATCAGTACCACCTATCAGTGCCCATCAGTTCCACATATCAGTGCCCATCAGTACCACCTATCAGTGCCCATCAGTTCCACCTATCAGTGCCCATCAGTTCCACCTATCAGTGTCGCCCATCAGTTCCACCTATCAGTGCCCATCAGTACCACCTATCAGTGTCGCTCATCAGTACCACCTATCAGTGTCGCCCATCAGTTCCACCTATCAGTGTCGCCCATCAGTTCCACCCATCAGTGTCGCCCATCAGTTCCACCTATCAGTGCCCATCAGTACCACCTATCAGTGTCGCCCATCAGTTCCACCTATCAGTGTCGCCCATCAGTTCCACCTATCAGTGTCGCCCATCAGTTCCACCTATCAGTGCCCATCAGTACCACCTATCAGTGTCGCTCATCAGTACCACCTATCAGTGTCGCCCATCAGTTCCACCTATCAGTGTCGCCCATCAGTTCCACCCATCAGTGTCGCCCATCAGTACCACCTATCAGTTTCACCCATCAGTATCACCTATCAGTGCCCATCAGTACCACCTATCAGTGTCGCCCATCAGTTCCACCTATCAGTGCCCATCAGTTTCACCTATCAGTGCCCATCAGTACCACCTATCAGTGTCGCCCATCAGTTCCACCTATCAGTGCCCATCAGTACCACCTATCAGTGCCCATCAGTTTCACCTATCAATGCTCATCAGTATCACCTATCAGTGCCCATCAGTTTCACCTATCAGTGCCCATCAGTACCACCTATCAGTGCCCATCAGTACCACCTATCAGTGCCCATCAGTTTCACCTATCAGTGCCCATCAGTATCACCTATCAGTGCCCATCAGTTTCACCTATCAGTGCTCATCAGTATCACCTATCAGTGTCGCCCATCAGTTCCACCTATCAGTGCCCATCAGTACCACCTATCAGTGCCCATCAGTTTCACCTATCAGTGCTCATCAGTATCACCTATCAGTGCCCATCAGTTTCACCTATCAGTGCCCATCAGTACCACCTATCAGTGCCCATCAGTACCACCTATCAGTGCCCATCAGTATCACCTATCAGTGCCCATCAGTTTCACCTATCAGTGCTCATCAGTACCACCTATCAGTGTCGCCCATCAGTTCCACCTATCAGTGCCCATCAGTACCACCTATCAGTGCCCATCAGTTTCACCTATCAGTGCTCATCAGTATCACCTATCAGTGCCCATCAGTTTCACCTATCAGTGCCCATCAGTACCACCTATCAGTGCCCATCAGTTTCACCTATCAGTGCCCATCAGTATCACCTATCAGTGCCCATCAGTTTCACCTATCAGTGCCCATCAGTATCACCTATCAGTGCCCATCAGTTTCACCTATCAGTGCCCATCAGTTTCACCTATCAGTGCCCATCAGTACCACCTATCAGTGCCCATCAGTACCACCTATCAGTGCCCATCAGTTTCACCTATCAGTGCTCATCAGTATCACCTATCAGTGCCCATCAGTTTCACCTATCAGTGCCCATCAGTACCACCTATCAGTGCCCATCAGTACCACCTATCAGTGCCCATCAGTTTCACCTATCAGTGCCCATCAGTATCACCTATCAGTGCCCATCAGTTTCACCTATCAGTGCTCATCAGTATCACCTATCAGTGCCCATCAGTTTCACCTATCAGTGCCCATCAGTTTCACCTATCAGTGCCCATCAGTACCACCTATCAGTGTCGCCCATCAGTACCACCTATCAGTGTCGCCCATCAGTTCCACCTATCAGTGTCACCCATCAGTACCACTTATCAATGTCGCTCATCAGTACCACCTATCAGTGTCGCCCATCAGTTCCACCTATCAGTGTCACCCATCAGTGTCACCCATCAGTTCCACCTATCAGTTTCACCCATCAGTATCACCTATCAGTGCCCATCAGTACCACCTATCAGTGCCCATCAGTTCCACCTATCAGTGCCCATCAGTTCCATCTATCAGTGTCGCCCATCAGTTCCACCTATCAGTGCCCATCAGTACCACCTATCAGTGCCCATCAGTACCACCTATTAGTGTCGCTCATCAGTACCACCTATCAGTGTCGCCCATCAGTTCCACCTATCAGTGTCGCCCATCAGTTCCACCTATCAGTGTCGCCCATCAGTACCACTTATCAATGTCGCTCATCAGTACCACCTATCAGTGTCGCCCATCAGTTCCACCTATCAGTGTCACCCATCAGTGTCACCCATCAGTTCCACCTATCAGTTTCACCCATCAGTATCACCTATCAGTGCCCATCAGTACCACCTATCAGTGCCCATCAGTTCCACCTATCAGTGCCCATCAGTTCCATCTATCAGTGTCGCCCATCAGTTCCACCTATCAGTGCCCATCAGTACCACCTATCAGTGCCCATCAGTACCACCTATTAGTGTCGCTCATCAGTACCACCTATCAGTGTCGCCCATCAGTTCCACCTATCAGTGTCACCCATCAGTTCCACCCATCAGTACCACCTATCAGTACCATCTATCAGTGTCGCCCATCAGTTACGCCCATCAGTACCATCTATCAGTGTCGCTCATCAGTTCCGCCCATCAGTACCACCTATCAGTACCACCTATCAGTGTCGCTCATCAGTTCCGCCCATCAGTTCCACCTATCAGTGTCACCCATCAGTTCCACCTATCAGTTTCGCCCATCAGTATCACCTATCAGTGCCCATCAGTTCCACCTATCAGTGCCCATCAGTACCACCTATCAGTGCCCATCAGTACCACCTATCAGTGTCGCTCATCAGTACCACCTATCAGTGTCGCCCATCAGTACCACCTATCAGTGTCGCTCATCAGTACCACCTATCAGTGCCCATCAGTACCACCTATCAGTGCCCATCAGTTTCACCTATCAGTGCCCATCAGTATCACCTATCAGTGCCCATCAGTTTCACCTATCAGTGCTCATCAGTATCACCTATCAGTGCCCATCAGTTTCACCTATCAGTGCCCATCAGTACCACCTATCAGTGCCCATCAGTTTCACCTATCAGTGCCCATCAGTTTCACCTATCAGTGCCCATCAGTATCACCTATCAGTGCCCATCAGTTTCACCTATCAGTGCCCATCAGTTTCACCTATCAGTGCCCATCAGTACCACCTATCAGTGCCCATCAGTACCACCTATCAGTGCCCATCAGTTTCACCTATCAGTGCTCATCAGTATCACCTATCAGTGCCCATCAGTTTCACCTATCAGTGCCCATCAGTTTCACCTATCAGTGCCCATCAGTACCACCTATCAGTGCCCATCAGTATCACCTATCAGTGCCCATCAGTACCACCTATCAGTGCCCATCAGTATCACCTATCAGTGCCCATCAGTACCACCTATCAGTGCCCATCAGTACCACCTATCAGTGCCCATCAGTTTCACCTATCAGTGCCCATCAGTATCACCTATCAGTGCCCATCAGTTTCACCTATCAGTGCCCATCAGTACCACCTATCAGTGCCCATCAGTTTCACCTATCAGTGCCCATCAGTATCACCTATCAGTGCCCATCAGTTTCACCTATCAGTGCCCATCAGTTTCACCTATCAGTGCCCATCAGTATCACCTATCAGTGCCCATCAGTTTCACCTATCAGTGCCCATCAGTTTCACCTATCAGTGCCCATCAGTACCACCTATCAGTGCCCATCAGTACCACCTATCAGTGCCCATCAGTTCCACCTATCAGTGCCCATCAGTTTCACCTATCAGTGCCCATCAGTATCACCTATCAGTGCCCATCAGTTTCACCTATCAGTGCCCATCAGTATCACCTATCAGTGCCCATCAGTTTCACCTATCAGTGCCCATCAGTTTCACCTATCAGTGCCCATCAGTACCACCTATCAGTGCCCATCAGTACCACCTATCAGTGCCCATCAGTGCCCATCAGTACCACCTATCAGTGTCGCTCATCAGTACCACCTATCAGTGTCGCCCATCAGTTCCACCTATCAGTGTCACCCATCAGTTCCACCCATCAGTGTCGCCCATCAGTATCACCTATCAGTGCCCATCAGTTTCACCTATCAGTGCCCATCAGTACCACCTATCAGTGCCCATCAGTACCACCTATCAGTGCCCATCAGTTTCACCTATCAGTGCCCATCAGTATCACCTATCAGTGCCCATCAGTTTCACCTATCAGTGCCCATCAGTACCACCTATCAGTGCCCATCAGTACCACCTATCAGTGCCCATCAGTTTCACCTATCAGTGCCCATCAGTACCACCTATCAGTGCCCATCAGTACCACCTATCAGTGCCCATCAGTATCACCTATCAGTGCCCATCAGTATCACCTATCAGTGCCCATCAGTACCACCTATCAGTGCCCATCAGTTTCACCTATCAGTGCCCATCAGTATCACCTATCAGTGCCCATCAGTATCACCTATCAGTGCCCATCAGTATCACCTATCAGTGCCCATCAGTTTCACCTATCAGTGCTCATCAGTACCACCTATCAGTGCCCATCAGTACCACCTATCAGTGTCGCCCATCAGTACCACCTATCAGTGCCCATCAGTACCACCTATCAGTGTCGCCCATCAGTTTCACCTATCAGTGTCGCTCATCAGTTCCGCCCATCAGTACCACCTATCAGTACCACCTATCAGTGTCACCCATCAGTTCCACCTATCAGTGCCCATCAGTACCACCTATCAGTGCCCATCAGTACCACCTATCAGTGTCGCTCATCAGTACCACCTATCAGTGCCCATCAGTACCACCTATCAGTGCCCATCAGTACCACCTATCAGTGTCGCTCATCAGTACCACCTATCAGTGCCCATCAGTGTCGCCCATCAGTACCACTTATCAATGTCGCCCATCAGTTCCACCTATCAGTGCCCATCAGTGTCACTCATCAGTACCACCTATCAGTGCCCATCAGTTCCACATATCAGTGCCCATCAGTTCCACCTATCAGTGCCCATCAGTTTCACCTATCAGTGCCCATCAGTATCACCTATCAGTGCCCATCAGTTCCACATATCAGTGCCCATCAGTACCACCTATCAGTGCCCATCAGTTTCACCTATCAGTGCCCATCAGTACCACCTATCAGTGCCCATCAGTTCCACATATCAGTGCCCATCAGTACCACCTATCAGTGCCCATCAGTTCCACCTATCAGTGCCCATCAGTTCCACCTATCAGTGTCGCCCATCAGTTCCACCTATCAGTGCCCATCAGTACCACCTATCAGTGTCGCTCATCAGTACCACCTATCAGTGTCGCCCATCAGTTCCACCTATCAGTGTCGCCCATCAGTTCCACCCATCAGTGTCGCCCATCAGTACCACCTATCAGTTTCGCCCATCAGTATCACCTATCAGTGCCCATCAGTTTCACCTATCAGTGCCCATCAGTACCACCTATCAGTGTCGCCCATCAGTTCCACCTATCAGTGCCCATCAGTTTCACCTATCAGTGCCCATCAGTACCACCTATCAGTGTCGCCCATCAGTTCCACCTATCAGTGCCCATCAGTACCACCTATCAGTGCCCATCAGTTTCACCTATCAGTGCCCATCAGTACCACCTATCAGTGCCCATCAGTACCACCTATCAGTGCCCATCAGTTTCACCTATCAGTGCCCATCAGTATCACCTATCAGTGCCCATCAGTTTCACCTATCAGTGCTCATCAGTATCACCTATCAGTGTCGCCCATCAGTTCCACCTATCAGTGCCCATCAGTACCACCTATCAGTGCCCATCAGTTTCACCTATCAGTGCTCATCAGTATCACCTATCAGTGCCCATCAGTTTCACCTATCAGTGCCCATCAGTACCACCTATCAGTGCCCATCAGTACCACCTATCAGTGCCCATCAGTATCACCTATCAGTGCCCATCAGTTTCACCTATCAGTGCCCATCAGTTTCACCTATCAGTGCCCATCAGTATCACCTATCAGTGCCCATCAGTTTCACCTATCAGTGCCCATCAGTTTCACCTATCAGTGCCCATCAGTACCACCTATCAGTGCCCATCAGTACCACCTATCAGTGCCCATCAGTTTCACCTATCAGTGCTCATCAGTATCACCTATCAGTGCCCATCAGTTTCACCTATCAGTGCCCATCAGTACCACCTATCAGTGCCCATCAGTACCACCTATCAGTGCCCATCCGTTTCACCTATCAGTGCCCATCAGTATCACCTATCAGTGCCCATCAGTTTCACCTATCAGTGCCCATCAGTATCACCTATCAGTGCCCATCAGTTCCACCTATCAGTGCCCATCAGTACCACCTATCAGTGCCCATCAGTTTCACCTATCAGTGCCCATCAGTATCACCTATCAGTGCCCATCAGTTTCACCTATCAGTGCTCATCAGTACCACCTATCAGTGTCGCCCATCAGTTCCACCTATCAGTGCCCATCAGTACCACCTATCAGTGCCCATCAGTTTCACCTATCAGTGCCCATCAGTTTCACCTATCAGTGCCCATCAGTATCACCTATCAGTGCCCATCAGTTTCACCTATCAGTGCCCATCAGTTTCACCTATCAGTGCCCATCAGTACCACCTATCAGTGCCCATCAGTACCACCTATCAGTGCCCATCAGTTCCACCTATCAGTGTCGCCCATCAGTTCCACCCATCAGTGCCCATCAGTACCACCTATCAGTGTCGCTCATCAGTACCACCTATCAGTGTCGCCCATCAGTTCCACCTATCAGTGCCCATCAGTACCACCTATCAGTGTCGCTCATCAGTACCACCTATCAGTGTCGCCCATCAGTTCCACCTATCAGTGTCACCCATCAGTTCCACCCATCAGTGTCGCCCATCAGTATCACCTATCAGTGCCCATCAGTTTCACCTATCAGTGCCCATCAGTACCACCTATCAGTGCCCATCAGTACCACCTATCAGTGCCCATCAGTTTCACCTATCAGTGCCCATCACTATCACCTATCAGTGCCCATCAGTTTCACCTATCAGTGCCCATCAGTACCACCTATCAGTGCCCATCAGTACCACCTATCAGTGCCCATCAGTTTCACCTATCAGTGCCCATCAGTACCACCTATCAGTGCCCATCAGTACCACCTATCAGTGCCCATCAGTATCACCTATCAGTGCCCATCAGTATCACCTATCAGTGCCCATCAGTACCACCTATCAGTGCCCATCAGTTTCACCTATCAGTGCCCATCAGTATCACCTATCAGTGCCCATCAGTATCACCTATCAGTGCCCATCAGTATCACCTATCAGTGCCCATCAGTTTCACCTATCAGTGCTCATCAGTACCACCTATCAGTGCCCATCAGTACCACCTATCAGTGTCGCCCATCAGTACCACCTATCAGTGCCCATCAGTACCACCTATCAGTGTCGCCCATCAGTTTCACCTATCAGTGTCGCTCATCAGTTCCGCCCATCAGTACCACCTATCAGTACCACCTATCAGTGTCGCCCATCAGTTCCACCTATCAGTGTCACCCATCAGTTCCACCTATCAGTGCCCATCAGTACCACCTATCAGTGCCCATCAGTACCACCTATCAGTGTCGCTCATCAGTACCACCTATCAGTGCCCATCAGTACCACCTATCAGTGCCCATCAGTACCACCTATCAGTGCCCATCAGTACCACCTATCAGTGTCGCTCATCAGTACCACCTATCAGTGCCCATCAGTGTCGCCCATCAGTACCACTTATCAATGTCGCCCATCAGTTCCACCTATCAGTGCCCATCAGTGTCACTCATCAGTACCACCTATCAGTGCCCATCAGTTCCACATATCAGTGCCCATCAGTTCCACCTATCAGTGCCCATCAGTTTCACCTATCAGTGCCCATCAGTATCACCTATCAGTGCCCATCAGTTCCACATATCAGTGCCCATCAGTACCACCTATCAGTGCCCATCAGTTTCACCTATCAGTGCCCATCAGTACCACCTATCAGTGCCCATCAGTTCCACATATCAGTGCCCATCAGTACCACCTATCAGTGCCCATCAGTTCCACCTATCAGTGCCCATCAGTTCCACCTATCAGTGTCGCCCATCAGTTCCACCTATCAGTGCCCATCAGTACCACCTATCAGTGTCGCTCATCAGTACCACCTATCAGTGTCGCCCATCAGTTCCACCTATCAGTGTCGCCCATCAGTTCCACCCATCAGTGTCGCCCATCAGTACCACCTATCAGTTTCGCCCATCAGTATCACCTATCAGTGCCCATCAGTTTCACCTATCAGTGCCCATCAGTACCACCTATCAGTGTCGCCCATCAGTTCCACCTATCAGTGCCCATCAGTTTCACCTATCAGTGCCCATCAGTACCACCTATCAGTGTCGCCCATCAGTTCCACCTATCAGTGCCCATCAGTACCACCTATCAGTGCCCATCAGTTTCACCTATCAATGCTCATCAGTATCACCTATCAGTGCCCATCAGTTTCACCTATCAGTGCCCATCAGTACCACCTATCAGTGCCCATCAGTACCACCTATCAGTGCCCATCAGTTTCACCTATCAGTGCCCATCAGTATCACCTATCAGTGCCCATCAGTTTCACCTATCAGTGCTCATCAGTATCACCTATCAGTGTCGCCCATCAGTTCCACCTATCAGTGCCCATCAGTACCACCTATCAGTGCCCATCAGTTTCACCTATCAGTGCTCATCAGTATCACCTATCAGTGCCCATCAGTTTCACCTATCAGTGCCCATCAGTACCACCTATCAGTGCCCATCAGTACCACCTATCAGTGCCCATCAGTATCACCTATCAGTGCCCATCAGTTTCACCTATCAGTGCCCATCAGTTTCACCTATCAGTGCCCATCAGTATCACCTATCAGTGCCCATCAGTTTCACCTATCAGTGCCCATCAGTTTCACCTATCAGTGCCCATCAGTACCACCTATCAGTGCCCATCAGTACCACCTATCAGTGCCCATCAGTTTCACCTATCAGTGCTCATCAGTATCACCTATCAGTGCCCATCAGTTTCACCTATCAGTGCCCATCAGTATCACCTATCAGTGCCCATCAGTTTCACCTATCAGTGCCCATCAGTTTCACCTATCAGTGCCCATCAGTACCACCTATCAGTGCCCATCAGTACCACCTATCAGTGCCCATCAGTTTCACCTATCAGTGCTCATCAGTATCACCTATCAGTGCCCATCAGTTTCACCTATCAGTGCCCATCAGTACCACCTATCAGTGCCCATCAGTACCACCTATCAGTGCCCATCCGTTTCACCTATCAGTGCCCATCAGTTTCACCTATCAGTGCTCATCAGTATCACCTATCAGTGCCCATCAGTACCACCTATCAGTGCCCATCAGTATCACCTATCAGTGCCCATCAGTACCACCTATCAGTGCCCATCAGTTTCACCTATCAGTGCTCATCAGTATCACCTATCAGTGCCCATCAGTTTCACCTATCAGTGCCCATCAGTTTCACCTATCAGTGCCCATCAGTACCACCTATCAGTGCCCATCAGTACCACCTATCAGTGCCCATCAGTTTCACCTATCAGTGCTCATCAGTATCACCTATCAGTGCCCATCAGTTTCACCTATCAGTGCCCATCAGTACCACCTATCAGTGCCCATCAGTACCACCTATCAGTGCCCATCCGTTTCACCTATCAGTGCCCATCAGTATCACCTATCAGTGCCCATCAGTTTCACCTATCAGTGCCCATCAGTATCACCTATCAGTGCCCATCAGTTCCACCTATCAGTGCCCATCAGTACCACCTATCAGTGCCCATCAGTTTCACCTATCAGTGCCCATCAGTATCACCTATCAGTGCCCATCAGTTTCACCTATCAGTGCTCATCAGTACCACCTATCAGTGTCGCCCATCAGTTCCACCTATCAGTGCCCATCAGTACCACCTATCAGTGCCCATCAGTTTCACCTATCAGTGCCCATCAGTTTCACCTATCAGTGCCCATCAGTATCACCTATCAGTGCCCATCAGTTTCACCTATCAGTGCCCATCAGTTTCACCTATCAGTGCCCATCAGTACCACCTATCAGTGCCCATCAGTACCACCTATCAGTGCCCATCAGTTCCACCTATCAGTGTCGCCCATCAGTTCCACCCATCAGTGCCCATCAGTACCACCTATCAGTGTCGCTCATCAGTACCACCTATCAGTGTCGCCCATCAGTTCCACCTATCAGTGCCCATCAGTACCACCTATCAGTGTCGCTCATCAGTACCACCTATCAGTGTCGCCCATCAGTTCCACCTATCAGTGTCACCCATCAGTTCCACCCATCAGTGTCGCCCATCAGTATCACCTATCAGTGCCCATCAGTTTCACCTATCAGTGCCCATCAGTACCACCTATCAGTGCCCATCAGTACCACCTATCAGTGCCCATCAGTTTCACCTATCAGTGCCCATCACTATCACCTATCAGTGCCCATCAGTTTCACCTATCAGTGCCCATCAGTACCACCTATCAGTGCCCATCAGTACCACCTATCAGTGCCCATCAGTTTCACCTATCAGTGCCCATCAGTACCACCTATCAGTGCCCATCAGTACCACCTATCAGTGCCCATCAGTATCACCTATCAGTGCCCATCAGTATCACCTATCAGTGCCCATCAGTACCACCTATCAGTGCCCATCAGTTTCACCTATCAGTGCCCATCAGTATCACCTATCAGTGCCCATCAGTATCACCTATCAGTGCCCATCAGTATCACCTATCAGTGCCCATCAGTTTCACCTATCAGTGCTCATCAGTACCACCTATCAGTGCCCATCAGTACCACCTATCAGTGTCGCCCATCAGTACCACCTATCAGTGCCCATCAGTACCACCTATCAGTGTCGCCCATCAGTTTCACCTATCAGTGTCGCTCATCAGTTCCGCCCATCAGTACCACCTATCAGTACCACCTATCAGTGTCGCCCATCAGTTCCACCTATCAGTGTCACCCATCAGTTCCACCTATCAGTGCCCATCAGTACCACCTATCAGTGCCCATCAGTACCACCTATCAGTGTCGCTCATCAGTACCACCTATCAGTGCCCATCAGTACCACCTATCAGTGCCCATCAGTACCACCTATCAGTGCCCATCAGTACCACCTATCAGTGTCGCTCATCAGTACCACCTATCAGTGCCCATCAGTGTCGCCCATCAGTACCACTTATCAATGTCGCCCATCAGTTCCACCTATCAGTGCCCATCAGTGTCACTCATCAGTACCACCTATCAGTGCCCATCAGTTCCACATATCAGTGCCCATCAGTTCCACCTATCAGTGCCCATCAGTTTCACCTATCAGTGCCCATCAGTATCACCTATCAGTGCCCATCAGTTCCACATATCAGTGCCCATCAGTACCACCTATCAGTGCCCATCAGTTTCACCTATCAGTGCCCATCAGTACCACCTATCAGTGCCCATCAGTTCCACATATCAGTGCCCATCAGTACCACCTATCAGTGCCCATCAGTTCCACCTATCAGTGCCCATCAGTTCCACCTATCAGTGTCGCCCATCAGTTCCACCTATCAGTGCCCATCAGTACCACCTATCAGTGTCGCTCATCAGTACCACCTATCAGTGTCGCCCATCAGTTCCACCTATCAGTGTCGCCCATCAGTTCCACCCATCAGTGTCGCCCATCAGTACCACCTATCAGTTTCGCCCATCAGTATCACCTATCAGTGCCCATCAGTTTCACCTATCAGTGCCCATCAGTACCACCTATCAGTGTCGCCCATCAGTTCCACCTATCAGTGCCCATCAGTTTCACCTATCAGTGCCCATCAGTACCACCTATCAGTGTCGCCCATCAGTTCCACCTATCAGTGCCCATCAGTACCACCTATCAGTGCCCATCAGTTTCACCTATCAATGCTCATCAGTATCACCTATCAGTGCCCATCAGTTTCACCTATCAGTGCCCATCAGTACCACCTATCAGTGCCCATCAGTACCACCTATCAGTGCCCATCAGTTTCACCTATCAGTGCCCATCAGTATCACCTATCAGTGCCCATCAGTTTCACCTATCAGTGCTCATCAGTATCACCTATCAGTGTCGCCCATCAGTTCCACCTATCAGTGCCCATCAGTACCACCTATCAGTGCCCATCAGTTTCACCTATCAGTGCTCATCAGTATCACCTATCAGTGCCCATCAGTTTCACCTATCAGTGCCCATCAGTACCACCTATCAGTGCCCATCAGTACCACCTATCAGTGCCCATCAGTATCACCTATCAGTGCCCATCAGTTTCACCTATCAGTGCCCATCAGTTTCACCTATCAGTGCCCATCAGTATCACCTATCAGTGCCCATCAGTTTCACCTATCAGTGCCCATCAGTTTCACCTATCAGTGCCCATCAGTACCACCTATCAGTGCCCATCAGTACCACCTATCAGTGCCCATCAGTTTCACCTATCAGTGCTCATCAGTATCACCTATCAGTGCCCATCAGTTTCACCTATCAGTGCCCATCAGTACCACCTATCAGTGCCCATCAGTACCACCTATCAGTGCCCATCCGTTTCACCTATCAGTGCCCATCAGTATCACCTATCAGTGCCCATCAGTTTCACCTATCAGTGCCCATCAGTATCACCTATCAGTGCCCATCAGTTCCACCTATCAGTGCCCATCAGTACCACCTATCAGTGCCCATCAGTTTCACCTATCAGTGCCCATCAGTATCACCTATCAGTGCCCATCAGTTTCACCTATCAGTGCTCATCAGTACCACCTATCAGTGTCGCCCATCAGTTCCACCTATCAGTACCACCTATCAGTGCCCATCAGTTTCACCTATCAGTGCTCATCAGTATCACCTATCAGTGCCCATCAGTTTTACCTATCAGTGCCCATCAGTACCACCTATCAGTGCCCATCAGTTTCACCTATCAGTGCCCATCAGTATCACCTATCAGTGCCCATCAGTTTCACCTATCAGTGCCCATCAGTTTCACCTATCAGTGCCCATCAGTATCACCTATCAGTGCCCATCAGTTTCACCTATCAGTGCCCATCAGTTTCACCTATCAGTGCCCATCAGTACCACCTATCAGTGCCCATCAGTACCACCTATCAGTGCCCATCAGTTTCACCTATCAGTGCTCATCAGTATCACCTATCAGTGCCCATCAGTTTCACCTATCAGTGCCCATCAGTACCACCTATCAGTGCCCATCAGTACCATCTATCAGTGCCCATCAGTTTCACCTATCAGTGCCCATCAGTACCACCTATCAGTGCCCATCAGTTTCACCTATCAGTGCCCATCAGTACCACCTATCAGTGTCGCCCATCAGTACCACCTATCAGTGTCGCCCATCAGTACCACTTATCAATGTCGCTCATCAGTACCACCTATCAGTGTCGCTCATCAGTTCCACCTATCAGTGTCACCCATCAGTGTCACCCATCAGTTCCACCTATCAGTTTCACCCATCAGTATCACCTATCAGTGCCCATCAGTTCCACCTATCAGTGCCCATCAGTTCCATCTATCAGTGTCGCCCATCAGTTCCACCTATCAGTGCCCATCAGTACCACCTATCAGTGCCCATCAGTACCACCTATTAGTGTCGCTCATCAGTACCACCTATCAGTGTCGCCCATCAGTTCCACCTATCAGTGTCACCCATCAGTTCCACCCATCAGTACCACCTATCAGTACCATCTATCAGTGTCGCTCATCAGTTCCGCCCATCAGTACCACCTATCAGTGTCGCTCATCAGTTCCGCCCATCAGTTCCACCTATCAGTGTCACCCATCAGTTCCACCTATCAGTTTCGCCCATCAGTATCACCTATCAGTGCCCATCAGTTCCACCTATCAGTGCCCATCAGTACCACCTATCAGTGCCCATCAGTACCACCTATCAGTGTCGCTCATCAGTACCACCTATCAGTGTCGCCCATCAGTACCACCTATCAGTGTCGCTCATCAGTACCACCTATCAGTGCCCATCAGTACCACCTATCAGTGCCCATCAGTTTCACCTATCAGTGCCCATCAGTATCACCTATCAGTGCCCATCAGTTTCACCTATCAGTGCTCATCAGTATCACCTATCAGTGCCCATCAGTTTCACCTATCAGTGCCCATCAGTACCACCTATCAGTGCCCATCAGTTTCACCTATCAGTGCCCATCAGTTTCACCTATCAGTGCCCATCAGTATCACCTATCAGTGCCCATCAGTTTCACCTATCAGTGCCCATCAGTTTCACCTATCAGTGCCCATCAGTACCACCTATCAGTGCCCATCAGTACCACCTATCAGTGCCCATCAGTTTCACCTATCAGTGCTCATCAGTATCACCTATCAGTGCCCATCAGTTTCACCTATCAGTGCCCATCAGTACCACCTATCAGTGCCCATCAGTACCACCTATCAGTGCCCATCAGTTTCACCTATCAGTGCCCATCAGTATCACCTATCAGTGCCCATCAGTTTCACCTATCAGTGCTCATCAGTATCACCTATCAGTGCCCATCAGTTTCACCTATCAGTGCCCATCAGTACCACCTATCAGTGCCCATCAGTACCACCTATCAGTGCCCATCAGTTTCACCTATCAGTGCTCATCAGTATCACCTATCAGTGCCCATCAGTTTCACCTATCAGTGCCCATCAGTACCACCTATCAGTGCCCATCAGTACCACCTATCAGTGCCCATCAGTTTCACCTATCAGTGCCCATCAGTATCACCTATCAGTGCCCATCAGTTTCACCTATCAGTGCTCATCAGTATCACCTATCAGTGCCCATCAGTTTCACCTATCAGTGCCCATCAGTACCACCTATCAGTGCCCATCAGTACCACCTATCAGTGCCCATCAGTACCACCTATCAGTGCCCATCAGTACCACCTATCAGTGCCCATCAGTTTCACCTATCAGTGCCCATCAGTATCACCTATCAGTGCCCATCAGTTTCACCTATCAGTGCTCATCAGTACCACCTATCAGTGCCCATCAGTACCACCTATCAGTGCCCATCAGTTCCACCTATCAGTGCCCATCAGTTCCATCTATCAGTGTCGCCCATCAGTTCCACCTATCAGTGCCCATCAGTACCACCTATCAGTGCCCATCAGTACCACCTATTAGTGTCGCTCATCAGTACCACCTATCAGTGTCGCCCATCAGTTCCACCTATCAGTGTCACCCATCAGTTCCACCCATCAGTACCACCTATCAGTACCATCTATCAGTGTCGCCCATCAGTTACGCCCATCAGTACCACCTATCAGTACCATCTATCAGTGTCGCTCATCAGTTCCGCCCATCAGTACCACCTATCAGTACCACCTATCAGTGTCGCTCATCAGTTCCGCCCATCAGTTCCACCTATCAGTGTCACCCATCAGTTCCACCTATCAGTGCCCATCAGTTCCACCTATCAGTTTCGCCCATCAGTATCACCTATCAGTGCCCATCAGTTCCACCTATCAGTGCCCATCAGTACCACCTATCAGTGCCCATCAGTACCACCTATCAGTGTCGCTCATCAGTACCACCTATCAGTGTCGCCCATCAGTACCACCTATCAGTGTCGCTCATCAGTACCACCTATCAGTGCCCATCAGTACCACCTATCAGTGCCCATCAGTTTCACCTATCAGTGCCCATCAGTATCACCTATCAGTGCCCATCAGTTTCACCTATCAGTGCTCATCAGTATCACCTATCAGTGCCCATCAGTTTCACCTATCAGTGCCCATCAGTACCACCTATCAGTGCCCATCAGTTTCACCTATCAGTGCCCATCAGTTTCACCTATCAGTGCCCATCAGTATCACCTATCAGTGCCCATCAGTTTCACCTATCAGTGCCCATCAGTTTCACCTATCAGTGCCCATCAGTACCACCTATCAGTGCCCATCAGTACCACCTATCAGTGCCCATCAGTTTCACCTATCAGTGCTCATCAGTATCACCTATCAGTGCCCATCAGTTTCACCTATCAGTGCCCATCAGTACCACCTATCAGTGCCCATCAGTACCACCTATCAGTGCCCATCAGTTTCACCTATCAGTGCCCATCAGTATCACCTATCAGTGCCCATCAGTTTCACCTATCAGTGCTCATCAGTATCACCTATCAGTGCCCATCAGTTTCACCTATCAGTGCCCATCAGTACCACCTATCAGTGCCCATCAGTACCACCTATCAGTGCCCATCAGTACCACCTATCAGTGCCCATCAGTTTCACCTATCAGTGCCCATCAGTATCACCTATCAGTGCCCATCAGTTTCACCTATCAGTGCTCATCAGTACCACCTATCAGTGCCCATCAGTACCACCTATCAGTGTCGCCCATCAGTACCACCTATCAGTGTCGCCCATCAGTACCACTTATCAATGTCGCTCATCAGTACCACCTATCAGTGTCGCCCATCAGTTCCACCTATCAGTGTCACCCATCAGTGTCACCCATCAGTTCCACCTATCAGTTTCGCCCATCAGTATCACCTATCAGTGCCCATCAGTTCCACCTATCAGTGCCCATCAGTTCCATCTATCAGTGTCACCCATCAGTTCCACCTATCAGTGCCCATCAGTACCACCTATCAGTGCCCATCAGTACCACCTATTAGTGTCGCTCATCAGTACCACCTATCAGTGTCGCCCATCAGTTCCACCTATCAGTGTCACCCATCAGTTCCACCCATCAGTACCACCTATCAGTACCATCTATCAGTGTCGCCCATCAGTTACGCCCATCAGTACCACCTATCAGTACCATCTATCAGTGTCGCTCATCAGTTCCGCCCATCAGTACCACCTATCAGTGTCGCTCATCAGTTCCGCCCATCAGTTCCACCTATCAGTGTCACCCATCAGTTCCACCTATCAGTTTCGCCCATCAGTATCACCTATCAGTGCCCATCAGTTCCACCTATCAGTGCCCATCAGTACCACCTATCAGTGCCCATCAGTACCACCTATCAGTGTCGCTCATCAGTACCACCTATCAGTGTCGCCCATCAGTACCACCTATCAGTGTCGCTCATCAGTACCACCTATCAGTGCCCATCAGTACCACCTATCAGTGTCGCTCATCAGTTCCACCTATCAGTGTCCATCAGTGTCGCCCATCAGTACCACTTATCAATGTCGCCCATCAGTTCCACCTATCAGTGCCCATCAGTGTCACTCATCAGTACCACCTATCAGTGCCCATCAGTTCCACATATCAGTGCCCATCAGTACCACCTATCAGTGCCCATCAGTTTCACCTATCAGTGCCCATCAGTATCACCTATCAGTGCCCATCAGTTTCACCTATCAGTGCTCATCAGTATCACCTATCAGTGCCCATCAGTTTCACCTATCAGTGCCCATCAGTACCACCTATCAGTGCCCATCAGTACCACCTATCAGTGCCCATCAGTACCACCTATCAGTGCCCATCAGTTTCACCTATCAGTGCCCATCAGTATCACCTATCAGTGCCCATCAGTTTCACCTATCAGTGCTCATCAGTACCACCTATCAGTGCCCATCAGTACCACCTATCAGTGTCGCCCATCAGTACCACCTATCAGTGTCGCCCATCAGTACCACTTATCAATGTCGCTCATCAGTACCACCTATCAGTGTCACCCATCAGTTCCACCTATCAGTTTCGCCCATCAGTATCACCTATCAGTGCCCATCAGTACCACCTATCAGTGCCCATCAGTTCCACCTATCAGTGCCCATCAGTTCCATCTATCAGTGTCGCCCATCAGTTCCACCTATCAGTGCCCATCAGTACCACCTATCAGTGCCCATCAGTACCACCTATCAGTGCCCATCAGTACCACCTATTAGTGTCGCTCATCAGTACCACCTATCAGTGTCGCCCATCAGTTCCACCTATCAGTGTCACCCATCAGTTCCACCCATCAGTACCACCTATCAGTACCATCTATCAGTGTCGCCCATCAGTTACGCCCATCAGTACCACCTATCAGTACCATCTAACAGTGTCGCTCATCAGTTCCGCCCATCAGTACCACCTATCAGTGTCGCTCATCAGTTCCGCCCATCAGTTCCACCTATCAGTGTCACCCATCAGTATCACCTATCAGTGCCCATCAGTTCCACCTATCAGTGCCCATCAGTACCACCTATCAGTGCCCATCAGTACCACCTATCAGTGTCGCTCATCAGTACCACCTATCAGTGTCGCCCATCAGTACCACCTATCAGTGTCGCTCATCAGTACCACCTATCAGTGCCCATCAGTACCACCTATCAGTGTCGCTCATCAGTTCCACCTATCAGTGTCCATCAGTGTCGCCCATCAGTACCACTTATCAATGTCGCCCATCAGTTCCACCTATCAGTGCCCATCAGTGTCACTCATCAGTACCACCTATCAGTGCCCATCAGTTCCACATATCAGTGCCCATCAGTACCACCTATCAGTGCCCATCAGTTCCACCTATCAGTGTCTATCAGTGTCGCCCATCAGTTCCACCTATCAGTGCCCATCAGTGTCACTCATCAGTACCACCTAACAGTGCCCATCAGTACCACCTATCAGTGCCCATCAGTTCCACCTATCAGTGCCCATCAGTTCCACCTATCAGTGTCGCCCATCAGTTCCACCTATCAGTGCCCATCAGTACCACCTATCAGTGTCGCTCATCAGTACCACCTATCAGTGTCGCCCATCAGTTCCACCTATCAGTGTCACCCATCAGTTCCACCCATCAGTGTCGCCCATCAGTACCACCTATCAGTTTCGCCCATCAGTACCACCTATCAGTGCCCATCAGTTTCACCTATCAGTGCCCATCAGTATCACCTATCAGTGCCCATCAGTTTCACCTATCAGTGCCCATCAGTACCACCTATCAGTGCCCATCAGTACCACCTATCAGTGCCCATCAGTTTCACCTATCAGTGCCCATCAGTATCACCTATCAGTGCCCATCAGTTTCACCTATCAGTGCTCATCAGTACCACCTATCAGTGCCCATCAGTACCACCTATCAGTGTCGCCCATCAGTACCACCTATCAGTGTCGCCCATCAGTACCACTTATCAGTGTCGCCCATCAGTTCCACCTATCAGTGTCACCCATCAGTTCCACCTATCAGTTTCGCCCATCAGTTCCACCTATCAGTGCCCATCAGTACCACCTATCAGTTTCGCCCATCAGTTCCACCTATCAGTGCCCATCAGTTCCACCTATCAGTGCCCATCAGTTCCACTTATCAGTGCCCATCCGTACCACCTATCAGTGTCGCTCATCAGTACCACCTATCAGTGTCGCCCATCAGTTTCACCTATCAGTGTCGCCCATCAGTTACGCCCATCAGTACCACCTATCAGTACCATCTATCAGTGTCGCTCATCAGTTCCACCTATCAGTGTCCATCAGTGTCGCCCATCAGTACCACTTATCAATGTCGCCCATCAGTTCCACCTATCAGTGCCCATCAGTGTCACTCATCAGTACCACCTATCAGTGCCCATCAGTTCCACCTATCAGTGTCCATCAGTGTCGCCCATCAGTTCCACCTATCAGTGCCCATCAGTGTCACTCATCAGTACCACCTATCAGTGCCCATCAGTTCCACCTATCAGTGCCCATCAGTTCCACCTATCAGTGTCGCCCATCAGTTCCACCTATCAGTGTCGCCCATCAGTTCCACCTATCAGTGCCCATCAGTACCACCTATCAGTGTCGCCCATCAGTTCCACCTATCAGTGTCACCCATCAGTTCCACCCATCAGTGTCGCCCATCAGTACCACCTATCAGTTTCGCCCATCAGTATCACCTATCAGTGCCCATCAGTTTCACCTATCAGTGCCCATCAGTACCACCTATCAGTGCCCATCAGTACCACCTATCAGTGCCCATCAGTTTCACCTATCAGTGCCCATCAGTATCACCTATCAGTGCCCATCAGTTTCACCTATCAGTGCCCATCAGTACCACCTATCAGTGCCCATCAGTACCACCTATCAGTGCCCATCAGTTTCACCTATCAGTGCCCATCAGTTTCACCTATCAGTGCCCATCAGTACCACCTATCAGTGCCCATCAGTGTCGCCCATCAGTACCACCTATCAGTGTCGCCCATCAGTACCACTTATCAATGTCGCTCATCAGTACCACCTATCAGTGTCACCCATCAGTTCCACCTATCAGTTTCGCCCATCAGTATCACCTATCAGTGCCCATCAGTTCCACCTATCAGTGCCCATCAGTACCACCTATCAGTGCCCATCAGTACCACCTATCAGTGCCCATCAGTACCACCTATCAGTGCCCATCAGTACCACCTATCAGTGTCGCTCATCAGTACCACCTATCGGTGTCGCCCATCAGTTTCACCTATCAGTGTCGCCCATCAGTTACGCCCATCAGTACCACCTATCAGTACCATCTATCAGTGTCGCTCATCAGTTCCGCCCATCAGTACCACCTATCAGTACCACCTATCAGTGTCGCCCATCAGTTCCACCCATCAGTACCATCTATCAGTGTCGCTCATCAGTTCCGCCCATCAGTACCACCTATCAGTACCACCTATCAGTGTCGCCCATCAGTTCCACCTATCAGTGTCGCCCATCAGTTCCACCTATCAGTTTCGCCCATCAGTATCACCTATCAGTGCCCATCAGTTCCACCTATCAGTGCCCATCAGTACCACCTATCAGTGCCCATCAGTACCACCTATCAGTGCCCATCAGTACCACCTATCAGTGTCGCTCATCAGTACCACCTATCAGTGTCGCCCATCAGTTTCACCTATCAGTGTCGCCCATCAGTTCCGCCCATCAGTACCACCTATCAGTACCACCTATCAGTGTCGCCCATCAGTACCACTTATCAATGTCGCCCATCAGTACCACCTATCAGTGTCGCCCATCAGTACCACCTATCAGTGTTGCCCATCAGTGTCACCTATCAGTGTCACCTATCAGTACCACCTTTTAGTGCCCATCAGTACCACCTATCAGTACCCATCAGTGTCGTCCATCAGAACCACCTATCAGTGCCCATCAGTGTCGCCCATCAGTACCACCTTTTAGTGCCCATCAGTTCCACCTATCAGTGCCCATCAGTACCACCTATCAGTGCCCTCCAGTACCACCTATCAGTGCCCAATAGTGTCGCCCATCAGTACCACCTATCAGTGCCCTCCAGTACCACCTATCAGTGCCCAATAGTGTCGCCCATCAGTACCACCTATCAGTGCCCTCCAGTACTACCTATCAGTGCCCATCAGTGTCGCCCATCAGTACCACCTTTTAGTGCCCATCAGTTCCACCTATCAGTGCCCATCAGTACCACCTATCAGTGCCCTCCAGTACCACCTATCAGTGCCCAATAGTGTCGCCCATCAGTACCACCTATCAGTGCCCTCCAGTACTACCTATCAGTGCCCATCAGTACTACCTATCAGTGCCCTCCAGTACTACCTATCAGTGCCCATCAGTACCACCTATCAGTGTCGCCCATCAGTACCACCTATCAGTGCCCATCGGTGTCTCCCATCAGTACCACCTATCAGTGCCCTCCAGTACCACCTATCAGTGCCCATCAGTGTCACCCATCAGTACCACCTATCAGTGCCCTCCAGTACCACCTATCAGTGCCCATCAGTGTCACCCATCAGTACCACCTATCAGTGCCCTCCAGTACCACCTATCAGTGTCGCCCATCAGTACCACCTATCAGTGCCCATTAGTGTTGCCCATCAGTTCCACCTATCAGTACCACCTATCAGTGCCCATCAGTGTCGCTCATCAGTACTACCTATCAGTGCCCTTCAGTACCACCTATCAGTGCCCATCAGTATCACCTATCAGTGTCGCCCATCAGTGCCCATCAGTATCACCTATCAGTGTTGCCCATCAGTGCCCATCAGTACCACCTATCAGTGTCGCCCATCAGTATCACCTATCAGTACCACCTATCAGTGCCCATCGGTGTCACTCATCAGTACCACCTATCAGTGGCCATCAGTGTCTCCCATCAGTACCACCTATCAGTGCCCTCCAGTACCACCTATCAGTGCCCATCAGTGTCACCCATCAGTACCACCTATCAGTGCCCTCCAGTACCACCTATCAGTTCCCATCAGTACCACCTATCAGTGTCGCCCATCAGTACCACCTATCAGTGTCGCCCATCAGTACCACCTATCAGTACCACCTATCAGTGCCCATCAGTACCACCTATCAGTGTCGCCCATCAGTACCACCTATCAGTGCCCATTAGTGTTGCCCATCAGTGCCCTTCAGTACCACCTATCAGTGCCACCTATCAGTGCCCATCAGTACCACCTATCAGTGCCCAGCAGTACCACCTATCAGTACCACCTATCAGTGTCGCCCATCAGTACCCCCTATCAGTGCCCATCAGTTTTGTCCATCAGTACCACCTATTAGTGCCAATCAGTGTCTCCCATCAGTACCACCTATCAGTGCCCTCCAGTACCACCTATCAGTGCCCATCAGTGTCGCCCATCAGTACCCCCTATCAGTGCCCATCAGTTTTGTCCATCAGTACCACCTATCAGTGCCCTTCAGTACCACCTATCAGTGCCCATCAGTACCACCTATCAGTGCCCATCAGTACCACCTATCAGTGCCCATCAGTTCCACCTATCAGTACCACCTATCAGTGCCCATCAGTGTCGCTCATCAGTACTACCTATCAGTGCCCTTCAGTACCACCTATCAGTGTCGCCCATCAGTGCCCATCAGTATCATCTATCAGTACCACCTATCAGTGCCCATCAGTGTCGCCCATCAGTACCACCTATCAGTGCCCATCAGTACCACCTATCAGTGCCCATCAGTGTCGCCCTCCAGTACCACTTATCAGTGCCCATCAGTGTCACCCATCAGTACCACCTATCAGTGTCGCCCATCAGTACCACCTATCAGTGTCGCCCATCAGTACCACCTATCAGTACCACCTATCAGTGCCCATCAGTACCACCTATCAGTGTCGCCCATCAGTACCACCTATCAGTGCCCATCAGCGTCGCCCATCAGTGCCCATCAGTTTTGTCCATCAGTACCACCTATTAGTGCCCATTAGTGTTGCCCATCAGTACTACCTATCAGTGCCCTTCAGTACCACCTATCAGTGCCACCTATCAGTGCCCATCAGTACCACCTATCAGTGCCCAGCAGTACCACCTATCAGTGTCGCCCATCAGTACCACCTATCAGTGCCCATCAGTACCACCCATCAGTGTCGCTCATCAGTACTACCTATCAGTGCTCATCAGTGCCCATCAGTGTCACCCATCAGTACCACCTATGAGTACCACCTATCAGTGCCCATCAGTACCACCTATCAGTGTCGCCCATCAGTACCACCTATCAGTGCCCATCAGCGTCGCCCATCAGTGCCCATCAGTTTTGTCCATCAGTACCACCTATTAGTGCCAATCAGTACCACCTATCAGTGCCCATCAGTGTCGTCCATCAGTACCACCTATCAGTGCCCTTCAGTAGTGCCCATTAGTGTCGCTCCATCAGTACTACCTATCAGTGCCCTTCAGTAGTGCCCATCAGTGTCACCCATCAGTACCACCTATCAGTGCCCATCAGTGTCACCCATCAGTACCACCTATCAGTGCCCATCAGTGTCACCCATCAGTACCACCTATCAGTGCCCATCAGTGTCGCCCATCAGTACCACCTATCAGTGTCGCCCATCAGTACCACCTATAAGTGCCCATCAGTGTCGTCCATCAGTACCACCTATCAGTGTCGTCCATCAGTACCAGCTATCAGTGCCCTTCAGTAGTGCCCATTAGTGTCGCCCATCAGTACTACCTATCAGTGCCCTTTAGTACCACCTATCAGTGTCGCCCATCAGTGCCCATCAGTATCACCTATCAGTACCAGCTTTTAGTGCCCATCAGTTCCACCTATCAGTGCCCATCAGTGTCGCCCATCAGTACCACCTATCAGTGCCCTCCAGTACCACCTATCAGTGCCCATCAGTACCACCTATCAGTGTCGCTCATCAGTACTACCTATCAGTGCCCATCAGTGTCACCCATCAGTACCACCCATCAGTGTCACCCATGAGTACCACCTATCAGTGCCCATCAGTACCACCCATCAGTGTCACCCATGAGTACCACCTATCAGTGCCCATCAGTACCACCTATCAGTGCCCAGCAGTACCACCTATCAGTGTCGCCCATCAGTACCACCTATCAGTGCCCATCAGTACCACCCATCAGTGTCGCTCATCAGTACTACCTATCAGTGCCCATCAGTGTCACCCATCAGTACCACCTATGAGTACCACCTATCAGTGCCCATCAGTACCACCTATCAGTGTCGCCCATCAGTACCACCTATCAGTGCCCATCAGCGTCGCCCATCAGTACCCCCTATCAGTGCCCATCAGTTTTGTCCATCAGTACCACCTATTAGTGCCAATCAGTACCACCTATCAGTGCCCATCAGTGTCGTCCATCAGTGCCCTTCAGTAGTGCCCATTAGTGTCGCTCCATCAGTACCACCTATCAGTGCCCTTCAGTACCACCCATCAGTGTCGCTCATCAGTACTACCTATCAGTGCCCATCAGTGTCACCCATGAGTACCACCTATCAGTGTCACCCATGAGTACCACCTATCAGTTTCACCTAACAGTGCCCATCAGTGTTGTCCATCAGTACCACCTATCAGTGCCCTCCAGTACCACCTATCAGTGTCCATCAGTGTCGCCCTTCAGTACCACCTATCAGTGCCCTTCAGTAGTGCCCATTAGTGTTGCCCTCCAGTACCACCTATCAGTGCCCATCAGCACCACCTATCAGTGCCCATCAGTACCACCTATCAGTGCCCATCAGTACCACCTATCAGTGCCCTTCAGTAGTGCCCATTAGTGTTGCCCATCAGTACTACCTATCAGTGCCCTTCAGTACCACCTATCAGTGCCCATCAGTGTTGTCCATCAGTACCACCTATCAGTGTCGCCCATCAGTACCACCTATCAGTGTCGCCCATCAGTACCACCTATCAGTGTCGCCCATCAGTACCACCTATCAGTGCCCTTCAGTACCACCTATCAGTGCCCATCAGTGTTGTCCATCAATGTCGCCCTTCAGTACCACCTATCAGTGCCCTTCAGTAGTGCCCATCAGTGTCGCTCATCAGTACTACCTATCAGTGCCCTTCAGTAGTGCCCATTAATGTTGCCCATCAGTACCACCTATCAGTGCCCTTCAGTACCACCTATCAGTGGCCATCAGTGTCGTCCATCAGTACCACCTATCAGTGCCCTTCAGTAGTGCCCATTAGTGTCGCTTCATCAGTACTACCTATCAGTGCCCTTCAGTAGTGCCCATCAGTGTCACCCATCAGTACCACCTATCAGTGCCCATCAGTGTCACCCATCAGTACCACCTATCAGTGCCCATCAGTGTCACCCATCAGTATCACCTATCAGTGCCCATCAGTTTCACCTATCAGTGCTCATCAGTATCACCTATCAGTGCCCATCAGTTTCACCTATCAGTGCCCATCAGTACCACCTATCAGTGCCCATCAGTTTCACCTATCAGTGCCCATCAGTTTCACCTATCAGTGCCCATCAGTATCACCTATCAGTGCCCATCAGTTTCACCTATCAGTGCCCATCAGTTTCACCTATCAGTGCCCATCAGTACCACCTATCAGTGCCCATCAGTACCACCTATCAGTGCCCATCAGTTTCACCTATCAGTGCTCATCAGTATCACCTATCAGTGCCCATCAGTTTCACCTATCAGTGCCCATCAGTACCACCTATCAGTGCCCATCAGTACCACCAATCAGTGCCCATCAGTTTCACCTATCAGTGCCCATCAGTATCACCTATCAGTGCCCATCAGTTTCACCTATCAGTGCTCATCAGTATCACCTATCAGTGCCCATCAGTTTCACCTATCAGTGCCCATCAGTACCACCTATCAGTGCCCATCAGTACCACCTATCAGTGCCCATCAGTACCACCTATCAGTGCCCATCAGTTTCACCTATCAGTGCCCATCAGTATCACCTATCAGTGCCCATCAGTTTCACCTATCAGTGCTCATCAGTACCACCTATCAGTGCCCATCAGTACCACCTATCAGTGCCCATCAGTTCCACCTATCAGTGCCCATCAGTTCCATCTATCAGTGTCGCCCATCAGTTCCACCTATCAGTGCCCATCAGTACCACCTATCAGTGCCCATCAGTACCACCTATTAGTGTCGCTCATCAGTACCACCTATCAGTGTCGCCCATCAGTTCCACCTATCAGTGTCACCCATCAGTTCCACCCATCAGTACCACCTATCAGTACCATCTATCAGTGTCGCCCATCAGTTACGCCCATCAGTACCACCTATCAGTACCATCTATCAGTGTCGCTCATCAGTTCCGCCCATCAGTACCACCTATCAGTACCACCTATCAGTGTCGCTCATCAGTTCCGCCCATCAGTACCACCTATCAGTACCACCTATCAGTGTCGCTCATCAGTTCCGCCCATCAGTTCCACCTATCAGTGTCACCCATCAGTTCCACCTATCAGTTTCGCCCATCAGTATCACCTATCAGTGCCCATCAGTTCCACCTATCAGTGCCCATCAGTACCACCTATCAGTGCCCATCAGTACCACCTATCAGTGTCGCCCATCAGTACCACCTATCAGTGTCGCTCATCAGTACCACCTATCAGTGTCGCTCATCAGTACCACCTATCAGTGCCCATCAGTACCACCTATCAGTGCCCATCAGTTTCACCTATCAGTGCCCATCAGTATCACCTATCAGTGCCCATCAGTTTCACCTATCAGTGCTCATCAGTATCACCTATCAGTGCCCATCAGTTTCACCTATCAGTGCCCATCAGTACCACCTATCAGTGCCCATCAGTTTCACCTATCAGTGCCCATCAGTTTCACCTATCAGTGCCCATCAGTATCACCTATCAGTGCCCATCAGTTTCACCTATCAGTGCCCATCAGTTTCACCTATCAGTGCCCATCAGTACCACCTATCAGTGCCCATCAGTACCACCTATCAGTGCCCATCAGTTTCACCTATCAGTGCTCATCAGTATCACCTATCAGTGCCCATCAGTTTCACCTATCAGTGCCCATCAGTACCACCTATCAGTGCCCATCAGTACCACCTATCAGTGCCCATCAGTTTCACCTATCAGTGCCCATCAGTATCACCTATCAGTGCCCATCAGTTCCACCTATCAGTGCCCATCAGTACCACCTATCAGTGCCCATCAGTACCACCTATCAGTGTCGCTCATCAGTACCACCTATCAGTGTCGCCCATCAGTACCACCTATCAGTGTCGCCCATCAGTACCACCTATCAGTGTCGCTCATCAGTACCACCTATCAGTGCCCATCAGTACCACCTATCAGTGCCCATCAGTACCACCTATCAGTGCCCATCAGTACCACCTATCAGTGTCGCTCATCAGTTCCACCTATCAGTGTCCATCAGTGTCGCCCATCAGTACCACTTATCAATGTCGCCCATCAGTTCCACCTATCAGTGCCCATCAGTGTCACTCATCAGTACCACCTATCAGTGCCCATCAGTTCCACATATCAGTGCCCATCAGTACCACCTATCAGTGCCCATCAGTTTCACCTATCAGTGCCCATCAGTATCACCTATCAGTGCCCATCAGTTTCACCTATCAGTGCTCATCAGTATCACCTATCAGTGCCCATCAGTTTCACCTATCAGTGCCCATCAGTACCACCTATCAGTGCCCATCAGTACCACCTATCAGTGCCCATCAGTACCACCTATCAGTGCCCATCAGTTTCACCTATCAGTGCCCATCAGTATCACCTATCAGTGCCCATCAGTTTCACCTATCAGTGCTCATCAGTACCACCTATCAGTGCCCATCAGTACCACCTATCAGTGTCGCCCATCAGTACCACCTATCAGTGTCGCCCATCAGTACCACTTATCAATGTCGCTCATCAGTACCACCTATCAGTGTCGCCCATCAGTTCCACCTATCAGTGTCACCCATCAGTTCCACCTATCAGTTTCGCCCATCAGTATCACCTATCAGTGCCCATCAGTACCACCTATCAGTGCCCATCAGTTCCACCTATCAGTGCCCATCAGTTCCATCTATCAGTGTCGCCCATCAGTTCCACCTATCAGTGCCCATCAGTACCACCTATCAGTGCCCATCAGTACCACCTATCAGTGCCCATCAGTACCACCTATTAGTGTCGCTCATCAGTACCACCTATCAGTGTCGCCCATCAGTTCCACCTATCAGTGTCACCCATCAGTTCCACCCATCAGTACCACCTATCAGTACCATCTATCAGTGTCGCCCATCAGTTACGCCCATCAGTACCACCTATCAGTACCATCTATCAGTGTCGCTCATCAGTTCCGCCCATCAGTACCACCTATCAGTACCACCTATCAGTGTCGCTCATCAGTTCCGCCCATCAGTTCCACCTATCAGTGTCACCCATCAGTATCACCTATCAGTGCCCATCAGTTCCACCTATCAGTGCCCATCAGTACCACCTATCAGTGCCCATCAGTACCACCTATCAGTGTCGCTCATCAGTACCACCTATCAGTGTCGCCCATCAGTACCACCTATCAGTGTCGCTCATCAGTACCACCTATCAGTGCCCATCAGTTCCACCTATCAGTGTCCATCAGTGTCGCCCATCAGTACCACTTATCAATGTCGCCCATCAGTTCCACCTATCAGTGCCCATCAGTGTCACTCATCAGTACCACCTATCAGTGCCCATCAGTTCCACATATCAGTGCCCATCAGTACCACCTATCAGTGCCCATCAGTTCCACCTATCAGTGCCCATCAGTTCCACCTATCAGTGCCCATCAGTTCCACCTATCAGTGTCTATCAGTGTCGCCCATCAGTTCCACCTATCAGTGCCCATCAGTGTCACTCATCAGTACCACCTAACAGTGCCCATCAGTACCACCTATCAGTGCCCATCAGTTCCACCTATCAGTGCCCATCAGTTCCACCTATCAGTGTCGCCCATCAGTTCCACCTATCAGTGCCCATCAGTACCACCTATCAGTGTCGCTCATCAGTACCACCTATCAGTGTCGCCCATCAGTTCCACCTATCAGTGTCACCCATCAGTTCCACCCATCAGTGTCGCCCATCAGTACCACCTATCAGTTTCGCCCATCAGTACCACCTATCAGTGCCCATCAGTATCACCTATCAGTGCCCATCAGTTTCACCTATCAGTGCCCATCAGTACCACCTATCAGTGCCCATCAGTACCACCTATCAGTGCCCATCAGTTTCACCTATCAGTGCCCATCAGTATCACCTATCAGTGCCCATCAGTACCACCTATCAGTGCCCATCAGTATCACCTATTAGTGCCCATCAGTTTCACCTATCAGTGCTCATCAGTACCACCTATCAGTGCCCATCAGTACCACCTATCAGTGTCGCCCATCAGTACCACCTATCAGTGTCGCCCATCAGTACCACTTATCAGTGTCGCCCATCAGTTCCACCTATCATTGTCACCCATCAGTACCACCTATCAGTTTCGCCCATCAGTTCCACCTATCAGTGCCCATCAGTTCCACCTATCAGTGCCCATCAGTTCCACTTATCAGTGCCCATCCGTACCACCTATCAGTGTCGCTCATCAGTACCACCTATCAGTGTCGCCCATCAGTTTCACCTATCAGTGTCGCCCATCAGTTACGCCCATCAGTACCACCTATCAGTACCATCTATCAGTGTCGCTCATCAGTTCCACCTATCAGTGTCCATCAGTGTCGCCCATCAGTACCACTTATCAATGTCGCCCATCAGTTCCACCTATCAGTGCCCATCAGTGTCACTCATCAGTACCACCTATCAGTGCCCATCAGTTCCACCTATCAGTGTCCATCAGTGTCGCCCATCAGTTCCACCTATCAGTGCCCATCAGTGTCACTCATCAGTACCACCTATCAGTGCCCATCAGTTCCACCTATCAGTGCCCATCAGTTCCACCTATCAGTGTCGCCCATCAGTTCCACCTATCAGTGTCGCCCATCAGTTCCACCTATCAGTGCCCATCAGTACCACCTATCAGTGTCGCCCATCAGTTCCACCTATCAGTGTCACCCATCAGTTCCACCCATCAGTGTCGCCCATCAGTACCACCTATCAGTTTCGCCCATCAGTATCACCTATCAGTGCCCATCAGTTTCACCTATCAGTGCCCATCAGTACCACCTATCAGTGCCCATCAGTACCACCTATCAGTGCCCATCAGTTTCACCTATCAGTGCCCATCAGTATCACCTATCAGTGCCCATCAGTTTCACCTATCAGTGCCCATCAGTACCACCTATCAGTGCCCATCAGTGTCGCCCATCAGTACCACCTATCAGTGTCGCCCATCAGTACCACTTATCAATGTCGCTCATCAGTACCACCTATCAGTGTCACCCATCAGTTCCACCTATCAGTTTCGCCCATCAGTATCACCTATCAGTGCCCATCAGTTCCACCTATCAGTGCCCATCAGTACCACCTATCAGTGCCCATCAGTACCACCTATCAGTGCCCATCAGTACCACCTATCAGTGTCGCTCATCAGTACCACCTATCGGTGTCGCCCATCAGTTTCACCTATCAGTGTCGCCCATCAGTTACGCCCATCAGTACCACCTATCAGTACCATCTATCAGTGTCGCTCATCAGTTCCGCCCATCAGTACCACCTATCAGTACCACCTATCAGTGTCGCCCATCAGTTCCACCTATCAGTGTCACCCATCAGTTCCACCTATCAGTTTCGCCCATCAGTATCACCTATCAGTGCCCATCAGTTCCACCTATCAGTGCCCATCAGTACCACCTATCAGTGCCCATCAGTACCACCTATCAGTGTCGCTCATCAGTACCACCTATCAGTGTCGCCCATCAGTTTCACCTATCAGTGTCGCCCATCAGTTCCGCCCATCAGTACCACCTATCAGTACCACCTATCAGTGTCGCCCATCAGTACCACTTATCAATGTCGCCCATCAGTACCACCTATCAGTGTCGCCCATCAGTACCACCTATCAGTGTTGCCCATCAGTGTCACCTATCAGTGTCACCTATCAGTACCACCTATCAGTACCCATCAGTGTCGTCCATCAGAACCACCTATCAGTGCCCATCAGTGTCGCCCATCAGTACCACCTTTTAGTGCCCATCAGTTCCACCTATCAGTGCCCATCAGTTCCACCTATCAGTGCCCATCAGTACCACCTATCAGTGCCCAATAGTGTCGCCCATCAGTACCACCTATCAGTGCCCTCCAGTACCACCTATCAGTGCCCAATAGTGTCGCCCATCAGTACCACCTATCAGCGCCCTCCAGTACCACCTATCAGTGCCCTCCAGTACTACCTATCAGTGCCCATCAGTACCACCTATCAGTGTCGCCCATCAGTACCACCTATCAGTGCCCATCGGTGTCTCCCATCAGTACCACCTATCAGTGCCCTCCAGTACCACCTATCAGTGCCCATCAGTGTCACCCATCAGTACCACCTATCAGTGCCCTCCAGTACCACCTATCAGTGCCCATCAGTGTCACCCATCAGTACCACCTATCAGTGCCCTCCAGTACCACCTATCAGTGTCGCCCATCAGTACCACCTATCAGTGCCCATTAGTGTTGCCCATCAGTTCCACCTATCAGTACCACCTATCAGTGCCCATCAGTGTCGCTCATCAGTACTACCTATCAGTGCCCTTCAGTACCACCTATCAGTGCCCATCAGTATCACCTATCAGTGTCGCCCATCAGTGCCCATCAGTATCACCTATCAGTGTCGCCCATCAGTGCCCATCAGTACCACCTATCAGTGTCGCCCATCAGTATCACCTATCAGTACCACCTATCAGTGCCCATCGGTGTCACTCATCAGTACCACCTATCAGTGGCCATCAGTGTCTCCCATCAGTACCACCTATCAGTGCCCTCCAGTACCACCTATCAGTGCCCATCAGTGTCACCCATCAGTACCACCTATCAGTGCCCTCCAGTACCACCTATCAGTTCCCATCAGTACCACCTATCAGTGTCGCCCATCAGTACCACCTATCAGTGTCGCCCATCAGTACCACCTATCAGTACCACCTATCAGTGCCCATCAGTACCACCTATCAGTGTCGCCCATCAGTACCACCTATCAGTGCCCATTAGTGTTGCCCATCAGTGCCCTTCAGTACCACCTATCAGTGCCACCTATCAGTGCCCATCAGTACCACCTATCAGTGCCCAGCAGTACCACCTATCAGTACCACCTATCAGTGTCGCCCATCAGTACCCCCTATCAGTGCCCATCAGTTTTGTCCATCAGTACCACCTATTAGTGCCAATCAGTGTCTCCCATCAGTACCACCTATCAGTGCCCTCCAGTACCACCTATCAGTGCCCATCAGTGTCGCCCATCAGTACCCCCTATCAGTGCCCATCAGTTTTGTCCATCAGTACCACCTATCAGTGCCCTTCAGTACCACCTATCAGTGCCCATCAGTACCACCTATCAGTGCCCATCAGTACCACCTATCAGTGCCCATCAGTTCCACCTATCAGTACCACCTATCAGTGCCCATCAGTGTCGCTCATCAGTACTACCTATCAGTGCCCTTCAGTACCACCTATCAGTGTCGCCCATCAGTGCCCATCAGTATCATCTATCAGTACCACCTATCAGTGCCCATCAGTGTCGCCCATCAGTACCACCTATCAGTGCCCATCAGTGTCGCCCTCCAGTACCACTTATCAGTGCCCATCAGTGTCACCCATCAGTACCACCTATCAGTGTCGCCCATCAGTACCACCTATCAGTGTCGCCCATCAGTACCACCTATCAGTACCACCTATCAGTGCCCATCAGTACCACCTATCAGTGTCGCCCATCAGTACCACCTATCAGTGCCCATCAGCGTCGCCCATCAGTGCCCATCAGTTTTGTCCATCAGTACCACCTATTAGTGCCCATTAGTGTTGCCCATCAGTACTACCTATCAGTGCCCTTCAGTACCACCTATCAGTGCCACCTATCAGTGCCCATCAGTACCACCTATCAGTGCCCAGCAGTACCACCTATCAGTGTCGCCCATCAGTACCACCTATCAGTGCCCATCAGTACCACCCATCAGTGTCGCTCATCAGTACTACCTATCAGTGCTCATCAGTGCCCATCAGTGTCACCCATCAGTACCACCTATGAGTACCACCTATCAGTGCCCATCAGTACCACCTATCAGTGTCGCCCATCAGTACCACCTATCAGTGCCCATCAGCGTCGCCCATCAGTGCCCATCAGTTTTGTCCATCAGTACCACCTATTAGTGCCAATCAGTACCACCTATCAGTGCCCATCAGTGTCGTCCATCAGTACCACCTATCAGTGCCCTTCAGTAGTGCCCATCAGTGTCACCCATCAGTACCACCTATCAGTGCCCATCAGTGTCACCCATCAGTACCACCTATCAGTGCCCATCAGTGTCGCCCATCAGTACCACCTATCAGTGTCGCCCATCAGTACCACCTATAAGTGCCCATCAGTGTCGTCCATCAGTACCACCTATCAGTGTCGTCCATCAGTACCACCTATCAGTGCCCATCAGTGTCGTCCATCAGTACCAGCTATCAGTGCCCTTCAGTAGTGCCCATTAGTGTCGCCCATCAGTACTACCTATCAGTGCCCTTTAGTACCACCTATCAGTGTCGCCCATCAGTGCCCATCAGTATCACCTATCAGTACCAGCTTTTAGTGCCCATCAGTTCCACCTATCAGTGCCCATCAGTGTCGCCCATCAGTACCACCTATCAGTGCCCTCCAGTACCACCTATCAGTGCCCATCAGTACCACCTATCAGTGTCGCTCATCAGTACTACCTATCAGTGCCCATCAGTGTCACCCATCAGTACCACCCATCAGTGTCACCCATGAGTACCACCTATCAGTGCCCATCAGTACCACCCATCAGTGTCACCCATGAGTACCACCTATCAGTGCTCATCAGTACCACCTATCAGTGCCCAGCAGTACCACCTATCAGTGCCCATCAGTACCACCCATCAGTGTCGCTCATCAGTACTACCTATCAGTGCCCATCAGTGTCACCCATCAGTACCACCTATGAGTACCACCTATCAGTGCCCATCAGTACCACCTATCAGTGTCGCCCATCAGTACCACCTATCAGTGCCCATCAGCGTCGCCCATCAGTACCCATCAGTTTTGTCCATCAGTACCACCTATTAGTGCCAATCAGTACCACCTATCAGTGCCCATCAGTGTCGTCCATCAGTACCACCTATCAGTGCCCTTCAGTAGTGCCCATTAGTGTCGCTCCATCAGTACCACCTATCAGTGCCCTTCAGTACCACCCATCAGTGTCGCTCATCAGTACTACCTATCAGTGCCCATCAGTGTCACCCATGAGTACCACCTATCAGTGTCACCCATGAGTACCACCTATCAGTTTCACCTAACAGTGCCCATCAGTGTTGTCCATCAGTACCACCTATCAGTGCCCTCCAGTACCACCTATCAGTGTCCATCAGTGTCGCCCTTCAGTACCACCTATCAGTGCCCTTCAGTAGTGCCCATTAGTGTTGCCCATCAGTACTACCTATCAGTGCCCTCCAGTACCACCTATCAGTGCCCATCAGCACCACCTATCAGTGCCCATCAGTACCACCTATCAGTGCCCATCAGTACCACCTATCAGTGCCCTTCAGTAGTGCCCATTAGTGTTGCCCATCAGTACTACCTATCAGTGCCCTTCAGTACCACCTATCAGTGCCCATCAGTGTTGTCCATCAGTACCACCTATCAGTGTCGCCCATCAGTACCACCTATCAGTGTCGCCCATCAGTACCACCTATCAGTGTCGCCCATCAGTACCACCTATCAGTGCCCTTCAGTACCACCTATCAGTGCCCATCAGTGTTGTCCATCAATGTCGCCCTTCAGTACCACCTATCAGTGCCCTTCAGTAGTGCCCATCAGTGTCGCTCATCAGTACTACCTATCAGTGCCCTTCAGTAGTGCCCATTAATGTTGCCCATCAGTACCACCTATCAGTGCCCTTCAGTACCACCTATTAGTGGCCATCAGTGTCGTCCATCAGTACCACCTATCAGTGCCCTTCAGTAGTGCCCATTAGTGTCGCTTCATCAGTACTACCTATCAGTGCCCTTCAGTAGTGCCCATCAGTGTCACCCATCAGTACCACCTATCAGTGCCCATCAGTGTCACCCATCAGTACCACCTATCAGTGCCCATCAGTGTCACCCATCAGTACCACCTATCAGTGCCCATCAGTGTCGCCCATCAGTACCACCTATCAGTGTCGCCCATCAGTACCACCTATCAGTGCCCATCAGTGTCGTCCATCAGTACCACCTATCAGTGTCGTCCATCAGTACCACCTATCAGTGCCCATCAGTGTCGTCCATCAGTGCCCTTCAGTAGTGCCCATTAGTGTCGCCCATCAGTACTACCTATCAGTGCCCTTTAGTACCACCTATCAGTGTCGCCCATCAGTGCCCATCAGTATCACCTATCAGTACCAGCTTTTAGTGCCCATCAGTTCCACCTATCAGTGCCCATCAGTGTCGCCCATCAGTACCACCTATCAGTGCCCTCCAGTACCACCTATCAGTGCCCATCAGTACCACCTATCAGTGCCCTTCAGTACCACCCATCAGTGCCGCTCATCAGTACTACCTATCAGTGCCCATCAGTGTCACCCATCAGTACCACCTATCAGTGTCACCCATGAGTACCACCTATCAGTGCCCATCAGTACCACCTATCAGTGCCCAGCAGTACCACCTATCAGTGTCACCCATCAGTACCACCTATCAGTGCCCATAAGTACCACCCATCAGTGTCGCTCATCAGTACTACCTATCAGTGCTCATCAGTGCCCATCAGTGTCGTCCATCAGTACCAGCTATCAGTGCCCTTCAGTAGTGCCCATTAGTGTCGCCCATCAGTACTACCTATCAGTGCCCTTTAGTACCACCTATCAGTGTCGCCCATCAGTGCCCATCAGTATCACCTATCAGTACCAGCTTTTAGTGCCCATCAGTTCCACCTATCAGTGTCGCCCATCAGTACCACCTATCAGTGCCCTCCAGTACCACCTATCAGTGCCCATCAGTACCACCTATCAGTGCCCTTCAGTACCACCCATCAGTGTCGCTCATCAGTACTACCTATCAGTGCCCATCAGTGTCACCCATCAGTACCACCTATCAGTGTCACCCATGAGTACCACCTATCAGTGTCACCCATGAGTACCACCTATCAGTGCCCATCAGTACCACCTATCAGTGTCACCCATGAGTACCACCTATCAGTGCCCATCAGTACCACCTATCAGTGCCCAGCAGTACCACCTATCAGTGTCGCCCATCAGTACCACCTATCAGTGCCCATCAGTACCACCCATCAGTGTCGCTCATCAGTACCACCTATCAGTGCCCATCAGTACCACCCATCAGTGTCGCTCATCAGTACTACCTATCAGTGCTCATCAGTGCCCATCAGTGTCACCCATCAGTACCACCTATGAGTACCACCTATCAGTGCCCATCAGTACCACCTATCAGTGTCGCCCATCAGTACCACCTATCAGTGCCCATCAGCGTCGCCCATCATGAATGAATGAATGATTTATAAAGCGCTGCAAATGCGAACTGAATCGCCTCAAGGCGCTGGATGCATTCTCTGATGTCAGCTTCTCAGAAAAGGAAGGTCTTTAGTTTTTTTCTGAAGGCCTGGTGGTTTTCTTCCATGCGGATGTTGGTAGGAAGAGAGTTCCATAGTTGAGGTCCTTGGACTGCGAATCTTCGTTCTCCCTTTGCTTTGTAGCGGTATTTGGGAATGGTAAGGAGGTTTTGGTTAGCTGATCGAAGACTGTGTGTAGTGTTTTATTTTCTCGCGGAGATATGGTGGGGCGTTTCCTTGTACGCATTTGTGGGTGATGCAGAGGGTCTTGAATGTGATCCGTTTCTTCACGGTTAGCCAGTGTAGGCTCTTTAGGGAGGGGGAGATGGATTCCCAGGGTTTTTTTCCTGTTAACAGTCTTGCCGCCGTGTTTTGGATGAGTTGTAAGCGCGCAAGCTGATATTGGGGTAGTCCTACGTAGAGCGAATTTGCGTAGTCGAGTCGGGAATTGATGATTGTTCCCACAACTGCCGCTTTGTCCTCTTCTGGGATGAAGGGGATTAGTCTGCGTAGTTGGCGGAGGAGATGGTGGGATCCGCTCACCACTGATCCTATTTGTGCATCCATTGTCATTCCTGAGTCAAAAATGACTCCAAGACTCTTGACTTTGGTGCTTGGGGAGATGGTCTGTCCAAGGATGGTGGGAGGTGTCCATGTAGTCTTTATTTTGGAATTTTTGTTAGCTTGTAGGAGAAGTAGTTCTGTTTTTGATCCATTGAGTTTGAGGGAGCTAGTGGTCATCCAGTCGTCTATTAAGGAGAGGCATTTCTGTAATTGCTGATGAAGGTCTTTTTGTCCGTTGATGTGAAGGTAGAGTTGGGTGTCGTCAGCGTATGAATGGAAACAAAGATCAGTTTTCCTGATGATATTGAGAAGTGGGCGGATGTAAATGTTGAATAGTACTGGTGACAAGGGTGATCCTTGAGGGACTCCGCAGGAGACTGCCCGGGTTTCCGAGGTGAATGTACCTAGTTTCACTGTCTGGGAGCGATTCTCTAGGAAGGATGTAAACCATTTTAGAGCAGAACCTGTAGCTCCTACTACTTCAGCGAGGCGGGCGAGTAAAGTATTGTGGTCTACTGTATCGAATGCTGCGCTGAGGTCTAACAGTACCAGGAGACTCTGTTCTCCGTCGTCTGCTGCTTCAAGGGCATCATCCCATATCTTCAGAAGTGCTGTTTCTGTGCCATGGCCTGGGCGGAAGCCTGATTGCAGAGGGTCCAGGAGTTGGTGTGTGTCCAGGTGGCGTTGTAGCTGTTGTACTACTGCTTTCTCCATAATCTTGGCGATGGTGTTGAGGCTTGTTATTGGTCTGCGGCAGTTAGGGTCCTTAGGGTCGAGATTGGCTTTCTTTAGGAGAGGTTTGACGATGCCTTGCTTGAGGGAGGTTGGCACAGTCCCTTCTTTGAATGATTGATTTATGAGCTGTGTTAGGATAGGAGCCAAGATGTCGGAACATTCTTTAAGCAGTTTAGTGGGGATGATGTCGTTCGGTGATGTGCTGTCTCGAAGGCTTCTGATGATGTTTTTGGTTGTGTCTATGGTGATTGGGGACAAAATGAAATTCGGTGGTTGAGTGATGTTAGTGTCGATATCCTCTTTTTGGTTTGGTTCAGTGAGGATGATCGTTGTTTTCTGATGGATTGATTTCCGAATGTTGTCGATTTTGTCGATGAAGAAATCTGATAACTCATTGCAGAATTCTTGAGTATCGTTTCCTGGGGGCTCTAAGCAGGTCGGGTTCATAGACTGAGCCACTATTTTGAACAGTTCCCGCGGACGGTTTAAGGCGGATGAGATGGTGTCTGAGAAATGTTCTTTTTTGGCTTTGAAGATTGCCTTGTGGTATTTCACCGTGAGTGCTTTGTAGTTAGCATGGTTTTCCTTGGTAGGATTTCTTCTCCATGCTCTTTCAGCTCTTCTACGTTCTTGCTTGAGTAGGGTGAGAGTACCATTGAACCAGCTTGAGTTTTTTTTTGCGGATGAGTGTTCTGCGTTTTGGCGCCACGAAGTCTGCTGTTTGTAGTAATACATTGTTTAGGGAGTTGAGCGTTTGTTCTGTTGAGAGGTTTGAGTTTAGCAAAAGAATTTTGCTCGATAATGTAGTTTTGAAGAGATCAGAGTGAAGTTTCTTCTGAGATCTATTCCAGTGTGTTGCTGTTACGTGTTTCTGTTTTTGGAGGATGGTGTTAGTGGTGATTTTAAATTTGATAGCGTGGTGGTCCGTCCATGGTAGTGGAGTGTTGTCAAAAACGTTGATGTCCATATTCTGTTTGAAGATGAGATCTAGGGTGTGTCCTGAACCATGCGTGGGAGAGTTTATCAGTTGTTGAAGGCCAAGTTCTTCCATTTGGTTGACGCAGGCGGTTGCGGTGGGGTCTTGGGCAGAGTTTGCCCACAGGTTAAAATCCCCAAGTACCAGCAGGTTTTTGGTTTTCAAGGTGTGCATCGAGAAGAATTCAGTGAGCAGCGTGAGGAGATTGGTCTTTGGTCCTGGTGGTCTGTAGCATAGTAGTATGTGAACGGTGTCTTGAGGTGTTGTTCGGAGGTGCAGTGAGAGTGTTTCCATGAAAGGCGCTGAGTTCTGTACGTTTGGTTTGGTGAACCCAAGATGAGATTTGAAGATCACTGCTAGGCCTCCTCCTTTTTTTCCGATTCTATGCTCGGTTAGGATCCTGTAGTTCTCGGGCACCAGTTCAGTTAGGATGGTGTTGCAGTCAGGTGTTAGCCAGCTTTCTGTAATGAAGAGGCAATCTAAGTTGTTTTCGATGACGAAATCGTGGATTTCAAGCCTATGCTTGACTGCAGATCTGGTGTTGATCAGGGCGCATGCTAGTTGTTGCAGTTGGATCGGTGTCTCCTTGCATTTCCTGGTTGATTGTGGGTTGGTTCTTAATAATTGTTCTTTTTTTAGTCTTTTTTGAGTGGCGATCGGTAAAGTTGCGGCGGTGTTTCTTAGCCTGTGGATGGTGTCTGCTGTGTATTTGAAGTTGCACATGATGAGGAGGATGGTGTTGCTAGTAGGGAAGGTATTCTGATGGTGGTAGTGATGTGGTGACGATCCACTTCCGGGGAGATGGAGGGGTCTGATGGCTACCCGCTGCTAATGGAGTGGTGTGGCGATGGGCTGGAGTGGGTGCGGAGGTACTTGAGGAGATACGGCTGCCTACCCCCTAGTCGTTGATCCAGAGGAAGGCGAAAAACCCCTAGCTGCGAGGCCAATAATGCAGCAGAGGAAAAAATTCCTTCCTGACCCCCCGAGGGGCGATCGGACTGGCCCCTGGATCAACTGATGAAGTACCCCTGGTGGCTTACCTGTGGGATGGTCCGGCGGACGAGGGGGGATCAGACACTACTTACTGGTAGGTGGTGCGGTGGCTGCGTCTAGGATGATTGATTTGGAGTAGCCTCTGGTGAGATCCCGGAGCCCTTGCAATGATGTTCAGTGAAGGCGGAAGGGGTGATTCGGGTGTGGAGGGGTGCGGGCTCTGTTGGACAAAAATAGGGGGAGGGGGGATGAGTGGCTGGCTGCAGGAAACCAAGCCGCAGCCGTGGTCTGTCCCACAGAATCTAGCGCTAGCCTATGGTGATTAGACTGCGGCTGCGGTGGTGACCCGGGGGGGGGGGTGCCCGAAAGGGGGGACAGGATGTGGGTCTAACTGGGGGGGGTCCTGCTGGGCGCTGGTGGCCTCAGATGTTGCACCGGGGGTCTTCAGTAGCTGCACTGACAGCCTGGGTGTGCCAATATGGCCGCCGGTTAGGCCTGAGCTGCGGCTGGGCGGCGGTGGGTGTACCAAGATGGCCGCCGGCCAGGCCCGAGCCGCGGACTTTCCTACGGTGGTCCCGGCCGTCCAGCGAGGTGTGTGGGATAAGCCGGTGGTAGGTAAGCAAGGAGGAGGGGGGGCGTCCGCGGGCGGCAGAACGGTCGATGAGGGGGGCAGTGAGTTGCTGCCTGTTAGCAGCCGAGCTGGGCCGGAGCCGCGGAGTATCCTGTGCGGCCGGCCGGCTGGCTGAGGGCGGCGTCAGGGAGGGAGGGGCGGGAGGGAGGTCCGATAATGCGGGGGGGGCAAGCCGGACCACGGAGCTGCCTGGCGGCCGGCCGGGGGAACGAATGGAGGACCGACAAGAGCGGGGAGGGGGTCCCGGATGCCGCTACAAGGGGGGCCGCTCGGACCCGCAAGAGCCCCGAGCGGCCGGCCTGCGGCTATGTGGCGAGGGGGTGTTGACAGATGGAGAGGAGAGGAGATGGAGAGGAGGGGAGCAGGTGGCTACCGCGGGGGGGTCAGGAAGAGTCGAGACCCAAGGATGGGAGGCCGAGTGGCCTGGCTGCTTACGAGCCGCTGCAGCAGAGGTCTGCTCTCTACAGTGTCAGCACTCAGACTGACAAGTGTGTAGCGCTGAGAGATGCCCATCAGTACCCCCTATCAGTGCCCATCAGTTTTGTCCATCAGTACCACCTATTAGTGCCAATCAGTACCACCTATCAGTGCCCATCAGTGTCGCTCCATCAGTACTACCTATCAGTGCCCTCCAGTACCACCTATCAGTGCCCATCAGTACCACCCATCAGTGTCGCTCATCAGTACTACCTATCAGTGCCCATCAGTGTCACCCATGAGTACCACCTATCAGTGTCACCCATGAGTACCACCTATCAGTTTCACCTAACAGTGCCCATCAGTGTTGTCCATCAGTACCACCTATCAGTGCCCTCCAGTACCACCTATCAGTGCCCTTCAGTACCACCTATCAGTGCCCATCAGTACCACCTATCAGTGTCCATCAGTGTCGCCCTTCAGTACCACCTATCAGTGCCCTTCAGTACCACCTATCAGTGCCCATCAGTACCACCTATCAGTGTCCATCAGTGTCGCTCATCAGTACTACCTATCAGTGCCCATCAGTGTCACCCATCAGTACCACCTATCAGTGTCACCCATGAGTACCACCTATCAGTGTCACCCATGAGTACCACCTATCAGTGCCCATCAGTGTCACCCATCAGTACCACCTATCAGTGTCACCCATGAGTACCACCTATCAGTGCCCATCAGTACCACCTATCAGTGCCCAGCAGTACCACCTATCAGTGTCGCTCATCAGTACTACCTATCAGTGCTCATCAGTGCCCATCAGTGTCACCCATCAGTACCACCTGTGAGTACCACCTATCAGTGCCCATCAGTACCACCTATCAGTGTCGCCCATCAGTACCACCTATCAGTGCCCATCAGCGTCGCCCATCAGTACCCCCTATCAGTGCCCATCAGTTTTGTCCATCAGTACCACCTATTAGTGCCAATCAGTACCACCTATCAGTGCCCTTCAGTAGTGCCCATTAGTGTCGCTCCATCAGTACCACCTATCAGTGCCCTTCAGTACCACCCATCAGTGTCGCTCATCAGTACTACCTATCAGTGCCCATCAGTGTCACCCATGAGTACCACCTATCAGTGTCACCCATGAGTACCACCTATCAGTTTCACCTAACAGTGCCCATCAGTGTTGTCCATCAGTACCACCTATCAGTGCCCTTCAGTACCACCTATCAGTGTCCATCAGTGTCGCCCTTCAGTACCACCTATCAGTGCCCATCAGTACCACCTATCAGTGTCCATCAGTGTCGCCCTTCAGTACCACCTATCAGTGCCCTTCAGTACCACCTATCAGTGCCCATCAGTACCACCTATCAGTGTCCATCAGTGTTGCCCTTCAGTACCACCTATCAGTGCCCTTCAGTAGTGCCCATTAGTGTTGCCCATCAGTACTACCTATCAGTGCCCTTCAGTACCACCTATCAGTGCCCATCAGTGTTGTCCATCAGTACCACCTATCAGTGTCGCCCATCAGTACCACCTATCAGTGTCGCCCATCAGTACCACTTATCAGTGTCGCCCATCAGTACCACCTATCAGTGCCCTTCAGTACCACCTATCAGTGCCCTTCAGTAGTGCCCATTAGTGTTGCCCATCAGTACTACCTATCAGTGCCCTTCAGTACCACCTATCAGTGCCCATCAGTGTTGTCCATCAGTACCACCTATCAGTGTCGCCCATCAGTACCACCTATCAGTGTCGCCCATCAGTACCACCTATCAGTGCCCTTCAGTACCACCTATCAGTGTCACCCATCAGTGTTAACTGGAGTGATTAGAGACACTGGTGGCAGTATGTATATATACACTATATTGCCAAAAGTATTGGGACACACATGACCTTTACTGACCCCCCAGTCTTAGTCTGGAGGGTTCAATATTGAGTTGGCTCCGCCCTTTGCAGCTATAACAGCTTCACCTCTTCTGGGAAGGCCGTCCACAAGGTTTAGGAGGGTGTCTATGGGAATGTTTGACCATTTTTCCAGAAGAGCATTTGTGAGGTCAGGCACTGATGTTGGATGAGAAGGCCTGGCTGGGGTGCTATTGAAGTTCATGTGTATGAAAAGGCAGGTGTCTCAATACTTTTGGTGATGTATACATTATATATCTATATACACACACACACAGTATCTCACAAAAGTAAGTACACCCCTCAGTGACATTTGTGTAAATCTTTTCTTCTATCTTTTCATGTGACAACACTGAAGAAATGACACTTGTCTACAATGTAAAGTAGTGAGTGTACAGCTTGTATAACAGTGTAAATTTGCTGTCCCCTCAATAACTCAACACACAGCCATTAATGTCTAAACCGCTGGCAAGGGGTGAGGGGTCTACTCTCTTTTGTGAGATAATAAAACTACCGTATTTATCGGTGCATAGCAAGCACATTCATTTTAAGAGGGAAGTTTCAGGGGAAAATTTTTTTTTAAATAATGAACTTTGAAGCAAAATAAGGATCAGTGCCCATCTGCAGCCTTACCATTGCCATCAATGCAGCCTCCCCATTGCCATCAATGCAGCCTCCCCATTGCCATCAATGCAGCCTCACCATTGCCATCAATGCAGCCTTACCATTGCCATCAATGCAGCCTCACCATTGCCATCAATGCAGCCTCACCATTGCCATCAATGCAGCCTCACCATTGCCATCAATGCAGCCTTACCATTGCCATCAATGCAGCCTCACCATTGCCATCAATGCAGCCTCACCATTGCCATCAATGCAGCCTCACCATTGCCATCAATGCAGCCTCACCATTGCCATCAATGCAGCCTCACCATTGCCATCAATGCAGCCTCACCATTGCCATCAATGCAGCCCCACCATTGCCATCAATGCAGCCTCACCATTGCCATCAGTGCAGCCTCCCCATTGCCATCAATGCAGCCTCACCATTGCCATCAGTGCAGCCTCCCCATTGCCATCAATGCAGCCTCACCATTGCCATCAATGCAGCCCCACCATTGCCATCAATGCAGCCTCACCATTGCCATCAGTGCAGCCTCCCCATTGCCATCAATGCAGCCTGAACAGTGCCCATCTGCAGCCTCACCATTGCCATCAGTGCTGTCTGATCGATGCCCATCTGCAGCCTAGAGGGGACAGGGAGGGGGGTGGGACGATCACTGACAGATTACATACAGTGAGAATCTCCAATGATAGACAGAACAGTGGTCCAATGGCGGCTCAGGAGATGGGACTTCCTATTACAGAGGACGCCAAGTAAACAGGAGATTCTCACTGTATGTAATCACACAGTGCTCGTCCCGCCCCCCTCCCTGTCCCCTCCGAGGCGGCTAAAATTGAAGTATTGGCGTATAACACGCACACGCTATTTGCACCCGATTTTCATGGTGAAAAAGTGAGTGTTATACGCCAATAAATACAGTATATAATATATATATATATATATATACTTTTTTTATTATATATTTTTTTTTTTTTAAAGATTTTTACATAAATGACCAGAGCAATACAGCCTTACCATAGTAACATTGCACTACTCTGGGAAAGTGATCCATGTTTTTTGCTTATACCAGTGAATTTCATTGTTATAAGCAACCATTCTTATTGATATATATATATCCAGTCAGTGTGTAATGTTGTGATTAGCTGTGATTGGCCAGTGCTACTCACATGGTATAGATGGGCTGTATTTTGCCCTGTCTGTAGCATGTGATCACCGTGACCAGTGCACAATGAATGGCATGATTCAAAGCCATTGATTTGTTTGATCAATCACAGCAGATCTTATGATAATTGTACAGTGATCAGTCATCAGCTGTGTCTGGTGGATACAGTCAGTAACTAATTGCAGTGCAGACATCTTATGACGTCCACCTGGAATGGTGAATGTCCTGCCCTTTGACAATAGGATGGGTGTGAAGTGGTTAATGGCACCCCAAGTGTGGGTAGCAGACGGACAATTACTTTGCAATTTCTCTAAAAAGCTTAACACTCCATACTTTGCTTCAAAAGAGTTCTGGCTCTTCTTTCAGGTGTTTGTTTCACATAGGGCAACCCATTCAAGTAAATGGGTGAGCTGAGTGTCTGTGCACTCCTTCTAATGTTCTTATATAAAGATGGCCATACACTAAGCAACCACCACCTGAACTATCCCTTTAACTTTTATCAAATCAGAGAGGCTTTTACACTACATAGCTAATGGTAGCTAAAGGAGATTATACAATCAGATATTTTTGTAATTTAATTAGAAAATGTAACGTTTGTATTTCACTAAACATTGCTTTATATTTGTTATTGATAACAATACTGATCATTATTCTTTCCAATACAAACAATTCCCCTCTTCTCACCTTGTAGGGCTGTTTCAGTATTAATCATCCAGAAGAAGCGAATTTATCTGACGTACATGACTGTTTTAAAAACTACAAGAAATCCCAAGATGTTCTTGTCCGTATCTATATTATTAGAGGGATTGATTTGCAGCCAAACAATCAACATGGTTCGGTGAGTGTCACATCCATTATCAAAGTGATTGTAAAATTCCCTTTCACACTAAAAAAAAGTGCCTGAAAAGCTCATTAAAATCAGTGAATGTTTTCACACTGCAGCAGTGAACTGGCAGGGTGGTGAAAAAACACCACTCTCCATTGAAATTAATGGAAGGCTCTTCAAAAGCGCTCAGAGTTTTACTGGCAGTTTACAAGTGCCTTAGGGCCGGTTCACACGGGGGTGACTTATCAGGTGACCTAGCCGCCTGACAAGTTGCCTCCCGTTCTGTACAATGGAACCGTTCTAATCGTCACTCTGCCTTAGCAGAAAGGTTCCTGTACTACTTTGGGGGCGACTTGCATAGACTTCTATACAGAAGTCGTCTTGCAAGTCGCCCCGACAGTCGTGTGCAGGTCGCCTCAGTGAGGCAACCTGCAAGTCATGCCGCCTCTGGTGTGAACCGAGGCTCAGTGTAAAAGGGGTGTTAACCATTAAAGGACTAAACCCATTTCTAAGGCCTCTTTCACACTGGGGTGGTGTTGGCGGTAAACTGGACGCTATATGTCGCCCCGTTTTAACAGCAGAATTCAGCCAGTAGTGGGGCAGTTTTATCTCCTGCTAGTGGCTGAAAAGGGGTTAAAACTGCCTGCAAAGTGCTGCCCCATTGATTTCAATGGCTAGGAGTGGTTTAGAAACAATGTATACACCACTCCAAAGATGCTGCTAGCAGGACTTTTTTCCACATTCTGCCAGCGCACCGCTCCAATGTGAAAGCCCTCGGACACACAGCAGCGGCTGTTTCAGGCCGGTTTGCAGGTATTATTTTTAGCACAATATCGCCTGGCCTTCAAAACAACCCAGTGTGAAAAGGGTCTTACTTTTGTTGCTTACAAGTAATAATCCATACTTTTTCCTAGAATACTTATTAGAACCCCAAAACATTATATATTTATATTTTTTTTAGCAAAGACCCTACAGAATAAAATGATGATTATTGCAATATATTATGTCGTATGCTATTTGTGTAACCGTCTCTCAAATGCATTTTTTTTTTTTAAATAATTTGATATAATTTAATAAAAACTAAACAGTAAAGTTAGCCCAATTTTTTTTGTATAATAAAAAAGATGATTTTATACCGAGTAAACAGATACCAAACATGTCGCAGTCCCATGTGACTAAAATAGGCAGTGATATGTTCTCTATATGGAATAATCAGTGTTCTAAAAGTCCCCAAATCCATCTTGAAACGCACAAATTCACCATTTTTGTATGCTAAGGATTTTTAAATTCTGCACCGTTGACTGCCGAGTAACTCCTCTCCACACTTATTATAGACTCCTCTCCACACTTATTATAGACTCCTCTCCACACTTATTATAGACTCCTCTCCACACTTATTATAGACTCCTCTCCACACTTATTATAGACTCCTCTCCACACTTATTATAGACTCCTCTCCACACTTATTATAGACTCCTCTCCACACTTATTATAGACTCCTCTCCACACTTATTATAGACTCCTCTCCACACTTATTATAGACTCCTCTCCACACTTATTATAGACTCCTCTCCACACTTATTATAGACTCCTCTCCACACTTATTATAGACTCCTCTCCACACTTATTATAGACTCCTCTCCACACTTATTATAGACTCCTCTCCACACTTATTATAGACTCCTCTCCACATTTATTGTAGACTCCTCTCCATACTCCACATTTATTATAGGGCTCCCTCCCCCACACTTCTCTTTTTTATATAACACAATCATTACTAATAACATCCTATTTGTGCTCATTGTCCATGCCATGTGCTACTCTACAGGACATTTTTGGGGGGTTTTCTTCAGCTTTTTTCCCATAACTGTCGTTAAACCAAAAATGTGGCTCAGTGTATGGATGAGGGAGAAGGTGGCTCTAGTACAGCAATAATGGGCAGGAATGGAAACAGAAGAGCTCAGATAGAACAATGTTTCTGCATCTGGGGTTAGGGGTGTCTAGTAAAAAAACAGTTATGTCCATTTAGTGAAATGTCAGATACAGACGACACATTCTGGGGGAGCTCTAGTTCTCCCAAAACACACTGGCTGTATCTGACATTTTTCTTCCAATAAACTATTCAATACTCCTCCAAATGAGATGAACACATTTTGAAGAAGACATTTCTAAGCATATTTCCAGGATATTACCTTCTGATTGATCTTATTAATGGATAGGTAGCAGTCTAGGACCCCAAGCACATCTTTACACACCTCCTCCAAGGAGTGTACATTCCCCCAATGGAATCACATTCAAATTGATTCTTTACTGACACAAATCGCTAGGACTCCAGAACCAACATCTGTCTGCAGGGAAAAGTCCAAGCTGTGCTGGTCAGCAGAGGTTTCTGTACAGAGGAACCCATCCTTGTCTTTCTCTGAATGCAGATCTTCTCTTTGATTTTTTTGCCCTCCCAGTAACCCCATTTCTTAGTGTCCCTTAGAAAAGAATATGGTAATAGGGGGGTTTCCTCTTAACTACTTCAGCAATGTGTTTGTATGGCTATAAATACTGGTAAACATTCTCCTGGACCAGCACAGTGACCTGTAATGATCAGTAGGTGGCCCCTGGAGGGGTGCCAGGGGTGCTGAGATTCTCAGTAGTAGTTTAAGCCACATACAGTCAAAGGTCTGATCTGCTCATCTTTAAGGCTACTTTCACACTGTAGCCACTGCCACTTTAGCGGTAATTCACCGCTAGTTTTAGCAGCACTTTACCATTGTTTTATCAGCGCTTTTTAGACACTAGTGGGGCACTTTTAACACCTCATAGCAGCTGAAAAAAGTGTTAAAAGTGCCGCTGCCAAAGCATTTTGCAGGCGATTGAGCAGCCCTGCCCATTGATTTTTGGGGGCAGCAGAGAAGCGGTGTATACACTGCTCCCGCATCGCCCCAAAGATGCTGCTTGCAGGAATTTTTTTTCTGTCCTGTAAGTGAAGCGCCCCCAGTGTGAAAGCACTTGGGCTCCCACACTGGGGACCATTGAGAGGGGCTACACATGCACTATTTTTAGCGTAAAAACATCTGAAAAGCGCCTTCAGTGTGAAAGAAGGTCTTATAGTGGGGATAGCTAGTCACTCTCTCAGCACCTCTTCCCTTTTCTTTCAATGAATGCAAGGTATTTTCTGATTGGATAAGATGGAGAGGGGATTCACATGAGCTTCACAATCTACCTTCCAATCAGAGAAAGCCTTTTCTTGATCATACATCACGGGACACAGAGTATTCATTACATAGTGGGTTAGATAGGCACCATCGGTGATTGGACACTGGTTAACCCCAATTAAGGAGAATTCCTCCCCTATATAACCCCTCCCATATGGGGAGGACCTCAGTTTTTTTCACCAGTGTCTAAGGTGGTTGGTCACATAAATCATGTGCTGTGAAGAAAGCTCCAGTTTGGTCCCTGCGGGGGCTTAAAGGGCTATGCTGACTGGATCCATATCTCGGGCCGATATTTTGACTCCCAAGATGGTATGGTATGATGAGGGACATCCCAATAAACTGTTTTCTCCTCCTAAAAGGTTTTCTATGCTTTATCCTTTGGAGGAAAGCTTCACCAAGAAGTGGGAGGTCCCATCTGTGGATGCGGCTGTCTCTTGTGTGAATGGAAACCTGACCTGTCCCTTGTACAATGCTCAGATTTTTAAAGATCCAACTGATAAAAAGCTGGAAACTTTATTAAAAGCCTCCTTCTCCATGGCTGGCGCTGTAGTCCAACCTACAGTCACAACTGTGGGTTTGTGTCGATTCCTCAAGGAACAGGTTAAGCAGATGCTTGAACCAAAGGTCAAGGCCGTAAGAGCTCTAGTCCGCTTAGTATTAAGCAAAAAGTGTCCATCCATGTGTGAGACTGTTAGGAAAGATGGTTGCCACTTTCGAGGCTGTTCCATTTGCCCATTTTGACTCAAGGCCCCTGCAGAAAAGCATTCTCGCACCTTGGAACAAAAAGACTCATGCCTTGGATCTTCCGATGTGCCTTTCCCCAGGGATACGCAAAAGCCTCAATTGGTGGTTAAGAACCAAAAATTTTTTGAAAGACAAAGCCTTTCTTCCACTACAATGGAAGATCTTAACCACAGATGCCAGTCTGACAGGCTGGGGAGCAGTTCTGGAAGAAACATGCAGGCAGGGAAGATGGTCTGCAACCGAGAGATGCTTGCCCATCAATATTCTAGAAATTCGGGCAATTTACTTGGTCCTCATGGACTGTTTTTACAGGCTACAGGGTCATCCTATTCGGATACAATCCGACAATGCCACAGCTGTGGCTTACATCAATCGCCAATGAGGCACCAGAAGTCTGGATGCCCAAAGGGAGGTGAATCACATTTTTGCATGGGCAGAAAGCCATGTTCCCTGCCTGTCTGCGGTATTCATCCCAGGAGTGGAAAATTGGCAAGCAGATTTCTTAAGCCGTCGGCAATTATGCCCAGGAGAATGGTCCCTACACCCTGACATATTCCAAACCATATGTCAAAGGTGAGGAACACCAGATGTGGATCTATTTGCGTCCAGATTCAACAGGAAGCTGCACAAATTTGTGTCCAGAACAAGGGATGTACTTAGGAGTCAGATGCTCTGACAATCCCATGGGATCAGTACTATCTAATGTATGCCTTCCCTCCGAACCCACTTCTTCCGTGGTTCCTGGGAAGGGTCAAAAGGGAAGCAAAGTTGGTCCTTTTAGTAGCCCCGGCTTGGCCCAGACGACCTTGGTATGCAGAGATCGTAAAGATGGCAGTGGGCAGGCCTTGGGTCCTCCCATTCCGCCCAGATCTGCTCACACAGGGTCCGATTTGCCACCCTGCTTTACGAAGTCTAAATTTGACGGCTTGGCTGCTAAAACCCACATTTTAAAAGACTGTGGGCTCTTGGAGTCAGTCCTTTCCACTCTGGTCAATGCCAGAAAGCCGGCCTCCAGGCTTATTTACTACAAATCTGGAAGGCATATGTTTCCTGGTGTGAACCCAGGGGATGGCATCCTAGAAGGTATATGATTAGCAGGATCCTGACCTTTCTTCAGTCAGGCCTAGAGATGAAATTGGCCTTGAGCACTATCAAGGTCCAAATTTCAGCTTTGTCAGTATTTTTTCAGAAGCCAATTGCTTCACATTCCCTTGTCTGGGCCTTTGTTCAGGGGGCACTGTGATTAAATCCGCCAGTCAAACCTCCAGTATGCCCATGGGATTTGAATTTGGTGTTATCGGCATTACAGGGACAGCCCTTTGAACCGTTGCACCTGGCTCCTTTAGCACTTTTGACTAAAAAATTCTTCTTCTTGATAGCCATATCCTCTGCTAGGAAAGTATCAGAATTGGCAGCTTTTTTTTGTAAAGAGCCGTATTTGATTATTCACAAGGACAGGATAGTTATGCATCCTAATCGTTCCTTCTTACCCAAGGTGGTAAGTCCACGAAGAATCTTTGCACACTCTTGATGTGGTTAGAGCAGTCAGTGTCTATCTGCAGGCAACCGCTCAGATACGGAAAACTGATTGTTTATTCTGCCAGATGGCCATAAGAAAGGCCAAGCAGCGTCAAAATCCACTCTTTCTAGATGGATTAGACAGGTTATTCTTCAGGCTTATGGTATAAAGAGGAAGACTCCTCCTTTTCATATTAAAGCGCACTCAACCAGGGCTGTTAGTGCTTCTTGGGCAGTGCATCACCAACCCTCCATGGCTCAGATCTGTAAGGCTGCGACTTGGTCTCAGGTGGATGTAAGAGGGCCGCCTTCGGGCGCAGTGTACTGCAGGCTGCAGTTTAGTTCCTCTGGTCCATTTGCGGTCTATATTTTCTGATCTGTGTCTCCCTCCCCTCAAATGAGCATTGCTTTGGGACATCCCACTATGTAATGAATACTCTGTGTCCCGTGATGTATGATCAAGAAAACAGGATTTTTAAATACAGCTTACCTGTAAAATCCTTTTCTTGAGAGTACATCACGGGACACAGAGCTCCCACCCTTCTATGGTTTTTACATGGTTACCTATCGCTTTGCTACAAAACTGAAGTGCTCCCCCTGTGGGAGGGTTTATATAGGGGAGGAATTCTCCCTAATTGGGGTTAACCAGTGTCCAATCACCGATGGTGCCTATCTAACCCACTATGTAATGAATACTCTGTGTCCCGTGATGTATGATCAAGAAAAGGATTTTACAGGTAAGCCATATTTAAAAATCCTGTTTTATTCACTTAACCACTTCCTGCCAGACCTAGAGCAAAATGACAGCCAGGCGGTGGTTGTTATCCTGCTAGACATCATATGACATCCAGCAGGATAAGCCGTGATTGTGTGCCCTAGGGGGGCGTGTAGCACGGTGATCGGTGGTGTGGTGTGTCAGTCTGACACACCGAGAATATAATTAGTACTCCTGTGCTGTCAACTAATTTGAAAACTACAGGGTTCACTGCTGCAAACACCTAATTGGCTGAACGTCGACTGCTAAACAAGTGAATGAATAAAGTTGTAATGCGCTGTGAACTCTGACAAATGTTGTGAACCACTATAATAAAGTGTTAGTGCAGAAATAATATCCTAACAAGGTGTCCTGTAGTGCAGGGGTCGTCACCCCCTGTGCTGCGGGTGCCTGACAAGAGACGCCTGGGCGGTCGGCATGAGAGAGCTGGGTGGATGGAAGAAACGGGTGGGCAAGCAGAGATGATATCCTCTCTCTGCCCCTTGCATCATCGCTCTTCCACCCTCACAGCCAGTGTTCTATCTCAGTGTTGGAGGTGCAGCGTGGAGCAGAGAGATGACATCACCACTCTCCTGCGGCTTCTCCCTGTGAGAAAACTGAGATTCCTTGTTCAGCGCCCCCCAGACAACTAATTAGGAATGGCCGAGGGTGGAGTCAGAGAGTGACAGCCAAAGGAGTCCGGAAACCCTCCCTCTGCCAGGTGAGACCGGCTGTAGCATAAGGCTCGGTTCACACTGGGGCGACTTGTCAGGCGACCTAGTCGCCTGACAAGTCGCCTCCCGTCGCCTCCCATTCTGCGCTATGGAACCGTTCTAATCGGAGCGACGCAAGTCGCTCCGACTTAGAAAAAGGTTCCTGTATTACTTTGGGGGCGACTTGGGGCGACTTGCATAGACTTCTATGCAGAAGTCGTCTCGCAAGTCGCCCCGGCAGTCGTTTGCAGGTCGCCTCGCTGAGGCGACCTGCAAGTCGTGCCGCCCATATGTGAACCGAGCCTAAGGAGGGAGACACACCCCGCTACATCCAGAGGGGCCAACCCACAGAGATGTGACATCAGTGACAGGTAAGCTGTGTGTGGGAGTACAGGGGGGATGTGCTGGGACTTGTAGTTCACACCCTCAGCTGTCTGCCTGACATACCACAAGGGGTGCTTCATTCTCTCCACATCTAGTGGCGTGGCAAGTGACATTCCACATCTGGTGACAGGCAACATGGCATGGCAAGTGACATTCCACATCAGGTGGCGTGGCAAGTGACATTCCACATATGGTGACAGGCAACGTGGCATGGCAAGTGACATTCTACATCTGGTGACAGGTGGCATGGCAAGTAACATTCCACATCTGGCGACAGGTGGCGTGGCAAGTGACATTCCACATCTGGTGACAGGTGGCGTGGCAAGTGACATTCCACATCTGGTGACAGGTGGCGTGGCAAGTGACATTCCGCATCTGGTGGCAGGTGGTGTGGCAAGTGACATTCCGCATCTGGTGACAGGCCACGTGGCAGGTTGTGTGGCAAGTGACATTCCGCATCTGGTGACAGGCAACGTTGCAGGTTGTGTGGCAAGTGACATTCCGCATCTGGTGACAGGTGGTGTGGCATGGCAAGTGACATTCCTCATCTTGTGGCAAGTGACACGCTCCACGCTCGGGGCTCCCACTGATTCTGCATTATGGTGAGTTGAACCATTTCATTTTTTACTACAGTGCAACAATAGAAATAATGCACTTCAATCACCCTGACACCATATCAAGCATGGTGTCGCGATGATTGAAGTGCCAACTCCAGCCATTGCCCGTGAAAAATCATTCTCAGTAAAGAGCCTCTGACGGAGACTCTTTACCATGTGATCAGCCGTGTCTGTTGATCAGCTTTTTCTTGCATCTGACAGATGTGAGTAGAGGAGAATCAATCAGTTGCTCTCCTGACCGGGGGGTGGGATCTGTGCTGATTGTTTATCAGCATAGGGCCCCCCCCTTGTGGATGCCCGCCCAGGACCTCCAGGGATGGCCACCACACAGGAAATCCAGGTATGCCACCATAGAGGACCAGGGATGCCACCAGGACCTCCAGGGATGGCCACCACACAGGAAATCCAGGTATGCCACCATAGAGGACCAGGGATGCCACCAGGACCTCCAGGGATGGCCACCACACAGGAAATCTAGGAATGCCACCGTGGACGACCAGGAATGCCGCCAGGACCTCCAGGGATGGCCACCACACAGGAAATCCAGGTATGTCACTGTAGACCACCAGGGATGCCACCAGGACCTCCAGGGATGGCCACCACACAGGAAATCCAGGTATGTCATTGTAGACCACCAGGGATGCCGCCAGGACCTCCAGGGATGGCCATCACACAGGAAATCCAGGTATGCCACTGTAGACCACCAGGGATGCTGCCAGGACCTCCAGGGATGGCCACCGCACATGAAATCCAGGTATGTCACTGTAGACCACCAGGGATGCCGCCAGGACCTCCAGGGATGGCCACCACACAGGAAATCTAGGTATACCACTGTAGACCAATAGGGATGCCGCCAGGACCTCCAGGGATGGCCACCACACAGGAAATCTAGGTATGCCACCGTGGACGACCAGGAATGCCGCCAGGACCTCCAGGGATGGCCACAACACAGGAAATCCAGGTATGCCACCATAGAGGACCAGGGATGCCACCAGGACCTCCAGGGATGGCCACCACACAGGAAATCCAGGTATGCCACCATAGAGGACCAGGGATGCCACCAGGACCTCCAGGGATGGCCACCACACAGGAAATCTAGGAATGCCACCGTGGACGACCAGGAATGCCGCCAGGACCTCCAGGGATGGCCACCACACAGGAAATCTAGGTATGCCACCGTAGACGACCAGGAATGCCGCCAGGACCTCCAGGGATGGCCACCACACAGGAAATCCAGGTATGTCACTGTAGACCACCAGGGATGCCACCAGGACCTCCAGGGATGGCCACCACACAGGAAATCCAGGTATGTCATTGTAGACCACCAGGGATGCCGCCAGGACCTCCAGGGATGGCCATCACACAGGAAATCCAGGTATGCCACTGTAGACCACCAGGGATGCTGCCAGGACCTCCAGGGATGGCCACCACACAGGAAATCCAGGTATGTCACTGTAGACCACCAGGGATGCCGCCAGGACCTCCAGGGATGGCCACCACATAGGAAATCCAGGTATGCCACCATAGAGGACCAGGGATGCCACCAGGACCTCCAGGGATGGCCACCACACAGGAAATCTAGGTATGCCACCGTGGACGACCAGGAATGCTGCCAGGACCTCCAGGGATGGCCACCACACAGGAAATCTAGGTATGCCACCGTAGACGACCAGGAATGCCGCCAGGACCTCCAGGGATGGCCACCACACAGGAAATCTAGGTATGCCACCGTAGACGACCAGGAATGCCGCCAGGACCTCCAGGGATGGCCACCACACAGGAAATCCAGGTATGTCACTGTAGACCACCAGGGATGCCACCAGGACCTCCAGGGATGGCCACCACACAGGAAATCCAGGTATGTCATTGTAGACCACCAGGGATGCCGCCAGGACCTCCAGGGATGGCCATCACACAGGAAATCCAGGTATGCCACTGTAGACCACCAGGGATGCTGCCAGGACCTCCAGGGATGGCCACCACACAGGAAATCCAGGTATGTCACTGTAGACCACCAGGGATGCCGCCAGGACCTCCAGGGATGGCCATCACACAGGAAATCCAGGTATGCCACTGTAGACCACCAGGGATGCTGCCAGGACCTCCAGGGATGGCCACCACACAGGAAATCCAGGTATGTCACTGTAGACCACCAGGGATGCCGCCAGGACCTCCAGGGATGGCCACCACATAGGAAATCCAGGTATGCCACCATAGAGGACCAGGGATGCCACCAGGACCTCCAGGGATGGCCACCACACAGGAAATCTAGGTATGCCACCGTGGACGACCAGGAATGCTGCCAGGACCTCCAGGGATGGCCACCACACAGGAAATCTAGGTATGCCACCGTGGACGACCAGGAATGCCGCCAGGACCTCCAGGGATGGCCACCACACAGGAAATCTAGGTAAGCCACCGTATACGACTAGGAATGCCGCCAGGACCTCCAGGGATGGCCACCACACAGGAAATCCAGGTATGCCACTGTAGACCACCAGGGATGCCACCAGGACCTCCAGGGATGGCCACCACACAGGAAATCCAGGTATGTCACAGTAGACCACCAGGGATGCCGCCAGGACCTCCAGGGATGGCCACCACACAGGAAATCCAGGTATGTCACTGTAGACCACCAGGGATGCCACCAGGACCTCCAGGGATGGCCACCACACAGGAAATCCAGGTATGTCACTGTAGACCACCAGGGATGCCGCCAGGACCTCCAGGGATGGCCACCACATAGGAAATCCAGGTATGCCACCATAGAGGACCAGGGATGCCACCAGGACCTCCAGGGATGGCCACCACACAGGAAATCTAGGTATGCCACCGTGGACGACCAGGAATGCCGCCAGGACCTCCAGGGATGGCCACCACACAGGAAATCTAGGTATGCCACCGTAGACGACCAGGGATGCCGCCAGGACCTCCAGGGATGGCCACCGCACAGGAAATCCAGGTATGCCACCGTAGACCACCAGAGATATGCCACTCAGTGCCACCAGTTATGCCTATCAATGCTGCCTTATCAGTCTCCATCAATGAAGGAGAAAATGTACTTATTTACAAAATTTTATAACAGAAACAAAGAAAAACTTTTTTTTTTTCTAAATTTCCGGTATTTTTTTAGTTTGTTTAGAAAAAAGTAAAAACCGCAGAGGTAATCAAATACCTAATTGTGGGGGAAAAAAATGATAAAAATGTAGTTTGGGTGCAGTGTAATATGAGCACGCAATTGTCATTTAAAAAGTTACAGCACTGAAAGTTGAACATTGGCCTGGGGGGGAAGTGCCGGTATTGAAGTGGTTAAAGAATATAAGACATTTTCTGAATGGTAAGAGATGGGGGAAATCTTAGCAGCACTGTCGAAACTCTCACTCTATGCTAGGCTGATTACTATTCAGAATTTCAGCATTCCCGCCACCCCTGAGGGTGTCACACACCTATCATTACAGGGAACTAGGGTGGTCCAGTATGTCAAAGAGCGTATTTCCCCCCCCCCCCCCCCCCGATTTTTTTTTTTTATAACTGTATGATTGATAACACCCTGTTCTTGTTTTTTTCCATTTTAGTGTAATCCTTATATACAGATCAGTCTGGGAGGCAAGACTGTTGGTGACAGGTCCGCCTGCATTCCAGGAACTGTTAATCCGGTATTTGGAAGGTATTTATAATTTATTATTTACCAGCTATCCTCCCTTGTGTAGACACTCCAAGCTCTGAGACTGCTGCTGTGTGCCGCCATGTTGGGTGTGATGTCACCAATCACTCAGGTGACCCTCTATAATAATCCTCTGCACTGCATTTCTGGAAGCTACATAAAAGTTTATGTAAGGAGGTGGGGGGAGGAGCTGGGTCAGCACAGACAGTAATTAGAAACTCCCAAAGCTATGTGACATGTAAGGGGGGAGGGGCCTGTGCTGGGGAATGGACTCTTACTGTCACATTGTCTAGGAAGTTCAGAAACACATTACAAGGAAATAAAAAACATTTAGAGAAAGAAAAGGCGCGGCGATTATCTATTTCATAAATGTGATTTTGGTGACATGTTCATGAAGATGTACACAGAAATCCCATTTACATCTGATATAGAGATCCTCTGACCCTCCAACAAGGAGTACTGGGGTATCCTATTAGTAAACCTCCTTAACCACCTCAGCCCCGAAACATTTTTGCAATTCGGCACTGCATCACTTTAACTGCCAATTGCGCGGTCGTGCGACGTTGTACCCAAACAAAATTGACGTCCTTTTTTTTCACACTAATAGAGATTTCTTTTGGGGGTATTTAATCACTTCTGTTTTTTTTTTTTTTTTTTTTTGCGCTATAAACAAAAAAAGAGCAATAATTTAAAAAAAAAAAACAATATTTTTTACTTTTTGCTATAATAAATATCCCCCTTTTTTTTCAGTTCAGGCCAATATGTATTCTTTTTACTATTAATTGCGGCAATCTGCAATTTTTATTGAGATTGCGGCAGACACATCGGACACTTTTGACACATTTTTGGGACCAGTGACAATTATAGCGATCAGTGCTATAAAAATGCACTGATTACTGTATAAATGTCACTGGCAGGGAAGGGGTTAACACTAGGGGGCGATCGAGTGGTTAAATGTGTTCCCTGGGGTGTGTTATAACTGGGGGGGGGTGGGACTGACTGGAGGAGGACACAGATTGTGGTTCCTAGCTAGTAGGAACTCACGATCTGCCTCTCCTGACAGAACTAGGATGTGTGTTTACACACACTTCCGTGTTCTGCCTCTTGTGCCCACGATCGCACACTGTCGGCGGTCATCGTCGACGCAGTCACGAGCTTCGCGCCCCAGCTGTGCAACGTGCGCGCGCCTGCTATCACGCTTGAAGGAGCTTACGTACAACTACGACGACTCATGGGATCATGCCGACTTGCTGCAGTATAATGACGGCGGCTGGTCGGCAAGTGGTTAACCACTTGCCAACCTCCACACGCCGATGTACGTCCCTACTTTGGGGACGGATATCGTTGTTATTGTAGCAGCTACCTGCCATTACCCCGGTATCCCCGTGTTCAGCCGACTTCAAGATAAAAATGGTCTCTGCAGCGGATTCACTGCGAGATCACGTTTATCAGTGGCGGGAGAGGGATCCGGTGCCCTCCAGGCGGGGGCGATCGCGTCTGTCTCCTTGCTAGGTATGGAGATAAGTGAGGGAAAGATGGCCCCCACCCATCTCCATACCATAGCAGGGCGGAAGCGACGTCAAAACGTCACTTCCACACATTCTTCTTAAAAGGGACATTTTTTTATGTCATTTTTTCAAAATGACAAATTTTTTTTTATTTTTTTATTGCATTTTAGTGTAAATATGAGATGTGAGATCTTTTTGACACCCCCCCCCCCCCCCCCCCCCCCCAGAGGACCTGTCATGCTTTTTTTTTTTTTTCTATTACACGGGATGTTTACATTCCTTGTAATAGGAATAAAAGTGACACATTTTTTTTTCTAAACAGTGTAAAAATAAAAAGTAAAAGGTAAAATAAATAAGATAAAAAAAATTTAAACGCGCCCCGTCCTGCCGAGCTCGCGCGCAGAAGCGAACGCATATGTGAGTAGCGCCCGCATATGAAAATGGTGGTCAAACCACACATGTGAGGTATCACTGCGATCGGTAGAGCGAGAGCAATAATTCTAGCCCTAGACCTCCTCTGTAACGCGAAACATGCAACCTGTAGAATTTCTTAAACGTCGCCTATGGAGATTTTTAAGGGTAAAAGTTTGTCGCCATTCCATGAGCGGACGCAATTTACTCAGCGTAACATTATCTTTCACAATATAAAAAACAAATTGGGTTAACTTTACTGTTGTCTTATTTTTTAATTCACAAAGTGTACTTTTTTCAAAAAAAGGTGCGCTTGTAAGACCGCTGCACAATTACAGTGTGACAAAGTATTGCAACGACCGCCATTTTATTCTCTAGGATGTTAGGGGAAAAAAATGTATAATGTTTGGGGGTTCTAAGTAATTTTCTAGCAAAAAAAAAGTTTTTAACTTGTAAACACCACATCTAAAAAAGAGGCTTGGTTCTTAAGTGGTTAAAGGTGGACTCCAGGCAGACAATGAACCCCCCCCCCCCCCCCCATCTTATAACCAGCTCACAGTGGCTCAAAACAAAGATAGGGGAATACATTCTTCATAACAAGCCCACCAACTCACCCCCAATATGGTGTGGGACTAAATACCTTAATGGTAATATTGAAAATGAAAATGGTGAGTGGAGAATATCCTGGGAAAGAAGGTGTTAACTTTACCCACACATTATATGACTTAAAATCCAGCAATACTTTATTATTTACAAAAATTAAAATTGCTCCACATTTCTACTTGAAAATTAAAATGGTTGTAAACCACAGCTGATTAACCACTTGCCGACTGGCTCACGCACGTATACGGCGGTAGGTTGGCTCCTTCCTGCGAATCGCCGTACCAGTACGTTGGCTTCCTTTAAGAGCCATGGCAGCTGCTGCTCAGTGGGGGGGGGGGGGGGGGCGATCACGTCTGCAGCGGCGGGTGTTTCGATTGCTTTTTAAACGCTTTTGTTTTTAAATGCTTTTATCCTGATTAAAGTGGACGTACTTCACCATACAAGCCCCCTGTCTGTTTTCTTCACGGGAGGAGTCTTAAACAGCACGGAGGTGGTAAATAGTCACAACATCCAGACCTGGACAAGGGAAACTTCACCACCAGCACAGAAGGAGGGATCCATGAACGAATAAACAGAACGGGAGAGGGGCACCCTGCAGCAGCAGCCATCTTGAGGCACCCACTCTTTTGCCTAATACCCCTTTGAGGGTGACGAAATCTGGTGAGTGGGGGAGCACCTGAAGTCACCAGTTCCTGTATGCACAGAAGTCACCGAATATTACTCCTTGGATAGCTGGAAATGCATTATCAATCCTGACGCACTCAAACATTCCTTTTTAATAAGACTTTATTAAGAGTTTTTTCTTGGTGTTTTCTATTTCACAGATGCACTTTATTGCACTTTATATGAACACTACAGGTTGGACTTATGATCCTATGGTTTTGTTTTTATGAATTGAGTTTTTATGCAACCTAGCAATTACTAGTCCAATGCACTTTTGTATATTATTATTTTTTACACAGTGCACTTTTGTTACTGGAGTCATGGGGATTATGAGGAGATCCCCACATGACTAATGGTAACCCTCAAACTTGGGGCATTTGATTGACACTTTTATGAATGGTATAATAGAGGTGGAGCACAACTTTTTTTCCAATCTGCACAATTTTATATTTATTTTAGAAGCACAACTTTTTCAAATCTGCACAATTTTATATCTTTTTTGTTTCACTAAAAACCTCAAATTTTCAAAAAACATTTGTCATCCCTTCCCTATGTTTTCCAAAAAGTTTAAAAATAGATTTTTTGGCTGGAGCTAAACACGTTAAAAATGTACCCGTTCAAAATGACAAACAGACTCTACTTACCAACAAACCTACAGTCCCTGTCTTGTTTGTAACCCAGGGGGGACCCCCTGTATACTTACCTCCTTCCTCTCCTTCAAAAACACCACTTTAAGACATCAAAATTACCTTCCAAAGGAAATACATCCTAATGTACCCTCAGACCATATATACCGAACTTTAAGGGGTTTAATGGCCTTTGCCCCAAAACTAGACTGTATGTATTGTGTAGCTGACTGTGGGAAGCCTCGCATTCCTTCCCTTGCATGGACTGCACATTGCTCATGGTGATTTGAATTTAGGGTAGCAGCGCCGGTGTCTTCTTCTACGGTGGATTGACAGACTACAACCATTATCTGGTCCAGTCCCCCAACTAGAAACCCCAACTGAGGCGTTATCACCCCCCGAATTGGGTCTCTACCCCTCACAGTGTATGCATACACAAGCATTTTCCACTGTACACCAATACACTGCGTCGCCACACTAAACTACACAGAGCACTTATGCCCACTTTCTCTACAGAACAATGTGGCTTCTCTAAATAATCGCAAAAAACAATGGGGATAGCCTTCTGCTGTCTATTTCAACAGTTGTACGATGTCTCAGTAGTTACACGATAAAACTAATAATAAACTAACAGTCTGGAAGTGAACAAAATTGACTACACAAAAGTAACTCTAAACAATAAAGTGAATATAAAGCGAGTTTTAAATGCTTTCTTTTCTACTGCAGGCTATACAATACAAAACTCAGCTAAAGTGATCAGCCCCAAAACAATGGGGGGAGGCATGAATTTTAACACAGAACAGACTGTACTACCTAACTCACACTAAACATTGAAACCTAGCCCAAATGCAGAGAGATTCCACCCAAAACCAAACACAGCAGACACGTAATGGAAGTTGTAGCAAGCGAAATTTAAGCGAGGACCACATGGTAGATGACATCTGGACTACAGCACATTGGCTGACGAAAGCCGGGCCACATGGTGAAAAAATGGCCGACGACAATCCGACAACATGGTTAATTTAATACATGAAATGCAGTTGCTGATCCCTCCAAAACCAGCACAAACCGGGATTTCTTCACTAGAAAACCAAAATTTCTCCCCACAAAAACTGACTACACAATTAAGACACCAAATGAACACTTAACCGTAGACACACACTTTAGGCTACATCAACTACGGCCCATAGGCCAATCAAACAACATTACATAAAACACAAAATAACACAGCTCAAACATACACTCTTGTTCCCACATAAAGTTTATATACTTACTCTGGCATCAGCTTCCATAGGAAGCTAGACATTGAGGAATGCAAACAGCGATGGTTGCATGTGTGATCTTTTCATCTCAAAACAAAAGAGCTCTCCCATGCTATTGTCCAAAAAACCTGAGACTATTTACAGGGTGTAGCCCTTTCAACAAACAGCTCCTATTTTAAGTGATGTAACAGCCATACCTGGCCGCCCCTTCCCCCCTTTGACAGCTTTCCTCCATAGAGCACTGTTCTTGGCTTTCTGCCTTTCAGCCACCTCGTTGGGGAGGGAGGGGAAGAGAGAGGAGAGGAATGGACGGGGTGCTCCAGAACGACACCCCTGTACTGGGCAGCAACAGGGGCGGGGCTCCGCCACATTTTCGGTGCAATTGACGGCAAGAATTCTCTTTCGGCAAATTGCCGAAAGGGCCTTTTTTGGACAAAATTTTGGTGCATCCCTAGTAATCTGCTGTCCCCACACCTAAACCAGAATTTACCCCTTGCCATGGAGTGGCAGCCCCAATACAAGGGAGGATTTTTTTCCTTTCCTCTGAGTTGAGCTTTAAGGTGCAGATGGGGGGATGAAGCTTAGTCCTATAGGAAGTCCTAAAATCCCATTGGTACATCCAAAGATATCCATAGGAACACAAAGAGCCACAGGAACATTCCAGAATTTACAGAGCAGGACAACATATCCCATAGTCTGTGGCACGTGAGTGTGATGATAATAAAATGGCAATGTAGGGCTGCTGAAAGAGCATGGAGAAAATCCCCAAATTAATTATCAAAATTAAATTATATGGTTAATTTAAAAAAATTACAAGGAAGGCATCAGGAATGCCAAGAAAACATTTTTTACAAGCAAAATAAAAATTGTGGCCAGGCGATTGGCTAATCCCACGTGTGGTCAACCTGAAGAAAAAAAACTCTGCTGAATTGTGTGAAATTGTATCCTGTTATTTTAAATAGAAATTATGAGAAAAAACATTTCATCTGTGGAGGTGGAAGAAACATGCCCACCATATGTAGGGACCCTCTTCCCGGTATTTTATTCGATGAATCCAGAAGATATTAAAATCATCCTTAAGTCTCTCAGAGCCTCGTCCTCATCACTTGATGTCTGCATTGCACAGTTGATGATGCTCTGATGCTCTGGCACCTTTTATTGCAGACATTGTCAGCATGTCTTTTGCTACCGGTGTTGTTCCATGCATTCTGAAGCAGGCGGTGGTTACACCCCTGCTAGAGAAAGCTAATGTGGAGCGCACCGTGTTGGGCAACAATCGCCCTGTCTCCACCCTGCCGTTTTTGGCAAAAATAATGGAGCAAGCTGCGGTATGGCAACTTCAACCTAACCTGAAGTCTAATAAAATTTTTGATGACTTCCAGACAGGATTTCGTCCTGGGAGAGGCTCGAAAACAGCCCTGGTAAAAGTCCTGGACGATTTGCCCTGGGCCTTGGATGAAAATTAAGCTTCAGCTATGGTACTTCCGAATCTGTCGGCAGCTTTTGATACCATTGATCACTCTATGTTTGTGGATAGGTTGAAGATGGTGGCGGGAATGGATGGCATAGCTCTGGCAAGGGTAGCCTTGTTCCTGCGAGACAAGGTTCAGAGGGTAAAGTTGAGACCATTTTATTCCTCCGATAACTCCCTGTCTTGTGGGGTCCCACAAGGATCGGCTTTATCTCCGATCCTTTTTAACCCTTTCATGACTAAGCCTATTTTTGAAATTTGGTGTTTACAAGTTAAAATCCATATTTTTTGCTAGAAAATTACTTAGAGAACCCCAAACATTATATATATATATATATATATATATTTTTTAGCAGAGAATAAAATGGAGATTGTTGCAATATTTTTTATCACACGGTATTTGTGTAGCAGTGTTTTAAACGCAAATTTTTGGAAAAGGGACACTTTCATGAATTTTAAAAAATTCAAACAGTAAAGTTACCCCAATTTTTTTGTATAATGTGAAAGATGATGTGACGCCGAGTAAATAGATACCAAACATGTCACCCGTTATAATTGCACGCACTCGTGGAATGGTGACAAACTACGGTACCTATGAATTTCCATAGGTGACGCTTTAAATTTTTTTTACGGTTACCAGAATAGAGTTACAGAGGAGGTCTAGGGCTAGAATTATTGCTCTCGCTCTGACGATCGCGGTGATACCTCACATGTGTGGTTTGAACACCGTTTACATATGCGGGTGCGACTTCCGTATGCGCTTTCTTCGCTGCGCGAGCTCGCGGGGACAGGGGCACTTTAAACATTTTTTTATTTATTTATTTTTATACTTATAAATTGTGTTTAAAAAACATATATATATATTTTTTTACTTTTATTGCTGTCACAAGGAATGTAAACATCCCATGTGACAGTAATAGGAGGTGACAGGTCCTCTTTATGGAGAGATCTGGGGTCTATAATGAATGTAAACATCCCATGTGACAGTAATAGGAGGTGACAGGTCCTCTTTATGGAGAGATCTGGGGTCTATAATGAATGTAAACATCCCATGTGACAGTAATAGGAGGTGACAGGTCCTCTTTATGGAGAGATCTGGGGTCTATAATGAATGTAAACATCCCATGTGACAGTAATAGGAGGTGACAGGTCCTCTTTATGGAGAGATCTGGGGTCTATAATGAATGTAAACATCCCATGTGACAGTAATAGGAGGTGACAGGTCCTCTTTATGGAGAGATCTGGGGTCTATAATGAATGTAAACATCCCATGTGACAGTAATAGGTGGTGACAGGTCCTCTTTATGGAGAGATCTGGGGTCTATAATGAATATAAACATCCCATGTGACAGTAATAGGAGGTGACAGGTCCTCTTTATGGAGAGATCTGGGGTCTATAATGAATGTAAACATACCATGTGACAGTAATAGGAGGTGACAGGTCCTCTTTATGGAGAAATCTGGGGTCTATAATGAATGTAAACATCCCATGTGACAGTAATAGGTGGTGACAGGTCCTCTTTATGGAGAGATCGGGGGTCTATAATGAATGTAAACATCCCATGTGACAGTAATAGATGGTGACAGGTCCTCTTTATGGAGAGATCTGGGGTCTATAATGAATGTAAACATCCCATGTGACAGTAATAGGGGGTGACAGGTCCTCTTTATGGAGAGATCTGGGGTCTATAATGAATGTAAACATCCCATGTGACAGTAATAGGTGGTGACAGGTCCTCTTTATGGAGTGATCTGGGGTCTATAATGAATGTAAACATCCCATGTGACAGTAATAGACGGTGACAGGTCCTCTTTATGGAGAGATCTGGGGTCTATAATGAATGTAAACATCCCATGTGACAGTAATAGGGTGTGACCAGTCCGGTATTTATATATTGTGGGGTCACCAGTCCGGTATTTGTATATTGTGGGGTCACCAGTCCGGTATTTATATATTGTGGGGTCACCAGTCCGGTATTTGTATATTGTGGGGTCACCAGTCTGGTATTTGTATATTGTGGGGTCACCAGTCTGGTATTTGTATATTGTGGGGTCACCAGTCCGGTATTTATATATTGTGGGGTCACCAGTCCGGTATTTATATATTGTGGGGTCACCAGTCCGGTATTTGTATATTGTGGGGTCACCAGTCTGGTATTTATATATTGTGGGGTCACCAGTCCGGTATTTGTATATTGTGGGGTCACCAGTCTGGTATTTGTATATTGTGGGGTCACCAGTCCGGTATTTATATATTGTGGGGTCACCAGTCCGGTATTTATATATTGTAGGGTCACCAGTCCGGTATTTGTATATTGTGGGGTCACCAGTCTGGTATTTCTCTATTGTGGGGTCACCAGTCCGGTATTTATATATTGTGGGGTCACCAGTCCGGTATTTATATATTGTGGGGTCACCAGTCCGGTATTTATATATTGTGGGGTCACCAGTCTGGTATTTCTCTATTGTGGGGTCACCAGTCCGGTATTTGTATATTGTGGGCTCACCAGTCCGGTATTTGTATATTGTGGGGTCACCAGTCCGGTATTTATATATTGTGGGGTCACCAGTCCGGTATTTATATATTGTGGGGTCACCAGTCCGGTATTTATATATTGTGGGGTCACCAGTCTGGTATTTGTATATTGTGGGGTCACCAGTCCGGTATTTATATATTGTGGGGTCACCAGTCCGGTATTTATATATTGTGGGGTCACCAGTCCGGTATTTATATATTGTGGGGTCACCAGTCTGGTATTTGTATATTGTGGGGTCACCAGTCCGGTATTTATATATTGTGGGGTCACCAGTCCGGTATTTATATATTGTGGGGTCACCAGTCCGGTATTTATATATTGTGGGGTCACCAGTCTGGTATTTATATATTGTAGGGTCACCAGTCTGGTATTTATATATTGTGGGGTCACCAGTCCGGTATTTATATATTGTGGGGTCACCAGTCCGGTATTTGTATATTGTGGGGTCACCAGTCTGGTATTTGTATATTGTGGGGTCACCAGTCCGGTATTTGTATATTGTGGGGTCACCAGTCCGGTATTTATATATTGTGGGGTCACCAGTCTGGTATTTCTCTATTGTGGGGTCACCAGTCCGGTATTTGTATATTGTGGGGTCACCAGTCCGGTATTTGTATATTGTGGGGTCACCAGTCCGGTATTTATATATTGTGGGGTCACCAGTCCGGTATTTATATATTGTGGGGTCACCAGTCTGGTATTTGTATATTGTGGGGTCACCAGTCCGGTATTTGTATATTGTGGGGTCACCAGTCCGGTATTTATATATTGTGGGGTCACCAGTCCGGTATTTATATATTGTGGGGTCACCAGTCCGGTATTTGTATATTGTGGGGTCACCAGTCCGGTATTTGTATATTGTGGGGTCACCAGTCCGGTATTTATATATTGTGGGGTCACCAGTCCGGTATTTGTATATTGTGGGGTCACCAGTCCGGTATTTGTATATTGTGGGGTCACCAGTCCGGTATTTATATATTGTGGGGTCACCAGTCCGGTATTTATATATTGCGGGGTCACCAGTCCGGTATTTATATATTGTGGGGTCACCAGTCCGGTATTTATATATTGCGGGGTCACCAGTCCGGTATTTGTATATTGTGGGGTCACCAGTCCGGTATTTATATATTGTGGGGTCACCAGTCCGGTATTTATATATTGCGGGGTCACCAGTCCGGTATTTGTATATTGTGGGGTCACCAGTCCGGTATTTATATATTGTGGGGTCACCAGTCTGGTATTTATATATTGTGGGGTCACCAGTCCGGTATTTATATATTGTGGGGTCACCAGTCCGGTATTTGTATATTGTGGGATCACCAGTCCGGTATTTATATATTGTGGGGTCACCAGTCCGGTATTTATATATTGTGGTGTCACCAGTCTGGTATTTATATATTGTGGGGTCACCAGTCCGGTATTTATATATTGTGGGGTCACCAGTCCGGTATTTATATATTGTGGGGTCACCAGTCCGGTATTTATATATTGTGGGGTCACCAGTCCGGTATTTGTATATTGTGGGGTCACCAGTCCGGTATTTATATATTGTGGGGTCACCAGTCCGGTATTTATATATTGTGGGGTCACCAGTCCGGTATTTATATATTGTGGGGTCACCAGTCCGGTATTTGTATATTGTGGGGTCACCAGTCCGGTATTTGTATATTGTGGGGTCACCAGTCCGGTATTTATATATTGTGGGGTCACCAGTCCGGTATTTATATATTGTGGGGTCACCAGTCCGGTATTTGTATATTGTGGGGTCACCAGTCTGGTATTTATATATTGTGGGGTCACCAGTCCGGTTTATATATATTGTGGGGTCACCAGTCCGGTATTTATATATTGTGGGGTCACCAGTCCGGTATTTATATATTGTGGGGTCACCAGTCCGGTATTTATATATTGTGGGGTCACCAGTCCGGTATTTGTATATTGTGGAGTCACCAGTCCGGTATTTATATATTGTGGGGTCACCAGTCCGGTATTTATATATTGTGGGGTCACCAGTCCGGTATTTGTATATTGTGGGGTCACCAGTCTGGTATTTATATATTGTGGGGTCACCAGTCCGGTATTTATATATTGTGGGGTCACCAGTCCGGTATTTATATATTGTGGGGTCACCAGTCCGGTATTTATATATTGTGGGGTCACCAGTCCGGTATTTATATATTGTGGGGTCACCAGTCCGGTATTTATATATTGTGGGGTCACCAGTCCGGTATTTGTATATTGTGGGGTCACCAGTCCGGTATTTATATATTGTGGGGTCACCAGTCCGGTATTTATATATTGTGGGGTCACCAGTCCGGTATTTGTATATTGTAGGGTCACCAGTCCGGTATTTATATATTGTGGGGTCACCAGTCCGGTATTTGTATATTGTGGGGTCACCAGTCCGGTATTTATATATTGTGGGGTCACCAGTCCGGTATTTGTATATTGTGGGGTCACCAGTCCAGTATTTATATATTGTGGGGTCACCAGTCCGGTATTTGTATATTGTGGGGTCACCAGTCCGGTATTTGTATATTGTGGGGTCACCAGTCTGGTATTTATATATTGTGGGGTCACCAGTCCGGTATTTATATATTGTGGGGTCACCAGTCCGGTATTTATATATTGTGGAGTCACCAGTCCGGTATTTATATATTGTGGGGTCACCAGTCCGGTATTTATATATTGTGGGGTCACCAGTCCGGTATTTGTATATTGTGGGGTCACCAGTCCGGTATTTATATATTGTGGGGTCACCAGTCCGGTATTTATATATTGTGGGGTCACCAGTCCGGTATTTGTATATTGTAGGGTCACCAGTCTGGTATTTATATATTGTGGGGTCACCAGTCTGGTATTTATATATTGTGGGGTCACCAGTCCGGTATTTGTATATTGTGGGGTCACCAGTCCGGTATTTGTATATTGTGGGGTCACCAGTCCGGTATTTATATATTGTGGGGTCACCAGTCCGGTATTTGTATATTGTGGGGTCACCAGTCCAGTATTTATATATTGTGGGGTCACCAGTCCGGTATTTGTATATTGTGGGGTCACCAGTCTGGTATTTCTCTATTGTGGGGTCACCAGTCCGGTATTTGTATATTGTGGGGTCACCAGTCCGGTATTTGTATATTGTGGGGTCACCAGTCCGGTATTTATATATTGTGGGGTCACCAGTCCGGTATTTGTATATTGTGGGGTCACCAGTCTGGTATTTCTCTATTGTGGGGTCACCAGTCCGGTATTTGTATATTGTGGGGTCACCAGTCCGGTATTTGTATATTGTGGGGTCACCAGTCTGGTATTTATATATTGTGGGGTCACCAGTCCGGTATTTATATATTGTGGGGTCACCAGTCCGGTATTTATATATTGTGGGGTCACCAGTCCGGTATTTATATATTGTGGGGTCACCAGTCCGGTATTTGTATATTGTGGGGTCACCAGTCCGGTATTTATATATTGTGGAGTCACCAGTCCGGTATTTATATATTGTGGGGTCACCAGTCCGGTATTTATATATTGTGGGGTCACCAGTCCGGTATTTGTATATTGTGGGGTCACCAGTCTGGTATTTATATATTGTGGGGTCACCAGTCCGGTATTTGTATATTGTGGGGTCACCAGTCCGGTATTTGTATATTGTGGGGTCACCAGTCCGGTATTTATATATTGTGGGGTCACCAGTCCGGTATTTGTATATTGTGGGGTCACCAGTCCGGTATTTGTATATTGTGGGGTCACCAGTCTGGTATTTGTATATTGTGGGGTCACCAGTCCGGTATTTGTATATTGTGGGGTCACCAGTCCGGTATTTATATATTGTGGGGTCACCAGTCCGGTATTTGTATATTGTGGGGTCACCAGTCCGGTATTTGTATATTGTGGGGTCACCAGTCTGGTATTTGTATATTGTGGGGTCACCAGTCCGGTATTTGTATATTGTGGGGTCACCAGTCCGGTATTTATATATTGTGGGGTCACCAGTCCGGTGTTTATATATTGTGGGGTCACCAGTCCGGTATTTGTATATTGTGGGGTCACCAGTCCGGTATTTGTATATTGTGGGGTCACCAGTCCGGTATTTATATATTGTGGGGTCACCAGTCCGGTATTTGTATATTGTGGGGTCACCAGTCCAGTATTTATATATTGTGGGGTCACCAGTCCGGTATTTGTATATTGTGGGGTCACCAGTCTGGTATTTCTCTATTGTGGGGTCACCAGTCCGGTATTTGTATATTGTGGGGTCACCAGTCCGGTATTTGTATATTGTGGGGTCACCAGTCCGGTATTTATATATTGTGGGGTCACCAGTCCGGTATTTGTATATTGTGGGGTCACCAGTCTGGTATTTCTCTATTGTGGGGTCACCAGTCCGGTATTTGTATATTGTGGGGTCACCAGTCCGGTATTTGTATATTGTGGGGTCACCAGTCTGGTATTTATATATTGTGGGGTCACCAGTCCGGTATTTATATATTGTGGGGTCACCAGTCCGGTATTTATATATTGTGGGGTCACCAGTCCGGTATTTGTATATTGTGGGGTCACCAGTCCGGTATTTATATATTGTGGGGTCACCAGTCCGGTATTTATATATTGTGGGGTCACCAGTCCGGTATTTATATATTGTGGGGTCACCAGTCTGGTATTTGTATATTGTGGGGTCACCAGTCCGGTATTTATATATTGTGGGGTCACCAGTCCGGTATTTATATATTGTGGGGTCACCAGTCCGGTATTTATATATTGTGGGGTCACCAGTCTGGTATTTGTATATTGTGGGGTCACCAGTCCGGTATTTATATATTGTGGGGTCACCAGTCCGGTATTTATATATTGTGGGGTCACCAGTCCGGTATTTATATATTGTGGGGTCACCAGTCTGGTATTTGTATATTGTGGGGTCACCAGTCTGGTATTTGTATATTGTGGGGTCACCAGTCCGGTATTTGTATATTGTGGGGTCACCAGTCCGGTATTTGTATATTGTGGGGTCACCAGTCCGGTATTTGTATATTGTGGGGTCACCAGTCCGGTATTTGTATATTGTGGGGTCACCAGTCCGGTATTTGTATATTGTGGGGTCACCAGTCCGGTATTTGTATATTGTGGGGTCACCAGTCCGGTATTTCTCTATTGTGGGGTCACCAGTCCGGTATTTGTATATTGTGGGGTCACCAGTCCGGTATTTGTATATTGTGGGGTCACCAGTCCAGTATTTGTATATTGTGGGGTCACCAGTCCGGTATTTGTATATTGTGGGGTCACCAGTCCGGTATTTATATATTGTGGGGTCACCAGTCCGGTTTTTATATATTGTGGGGTCACCAGTCCGGTATTTATATATTGTGGGGTCACCAGTCCGGTATTTGTATATTGTGGGGTCACCAGTCCGGTATTTATATATTGTGGGGTCACCAGTCCGGTATTTATATATTGTGGGGTCACCAGTCCGGTATTTATATATTGTGGGGTCACCAGTCCGGTATTTGTATATTGTGGGGTCACCAGTCTGGTATTTGTATATTGTGGGGTCACCAGTCCGGTATTTGTATATTGTGGGGTCACCAGTCCGGTATTTATATATTGTGGGGTCACCAGTCCGGTATTTATATATTGTGGGGTCACCAGTCCGGTATTTATATATTGTGGGGTCACCAGTCCGGTATTTGTATATTGTGGGGTCACCAGTCCAGTATTTGTATATTGTGGGGTCACCAGTCCGGTATTTGTATATTGTGGGGTCACCAGTCCGGTATTTATATATTGTGGGGTCACCAGTCCGGTTTTTATATATTGTGGGGTCACCAGTCCGGTATTTATATATTGTGGGGTCACCAGTCCGGTATTTGTATATTGTGGGGTCACCAGTCCGGTATTTATATATTGTGGGGTCACCAGTCCGGTATTTATATATTGTGGGGTCACCAGTCCGGTATTTGTATATTGTGGGGTCACCAGTCCGGTATTTGTATATTGTGGGGTCACCAGTCCGGTATTTATATATTGTGGGGTCACCAGTCTGGTATTTATATATTGTGGGGTCACCAGTCCAGTATTTATATATTGTGGGGTCACCAGTTCGGTATTTATATATTGTGGGGTCACCAGTTCGGTATTTATATATTGTGGGGTCACCAGTTCGGTATTTATATATTGTGGGGTCACCAGTTCGGTATTTATATATTGTGGGGTCACCAGTCCGGTATTTGTATATTGTGGGGTCACCAGTCCGGTATTTATATATTGTGGGGTCACCAGTCCGGTATTTGTATATTGTGGGGTCACCAGTCTGGTATTTGTATATTGTGGGGTCACCAGTCCGGTATTTGTATATTGTGGGGTCACCAGTCCGGTATTTATATATTGTGGGGTCACCAGTCCGGTATTTATATATTGTGGGGTCACCAGTCCGGTATTTGTATATTGTGGGGTCACCAGTCTGGTATTTGTATATTGTGGGGTCACCAGTCCGGTATTTGTATATTGTGGGGTCACCAGTCCGGTATTTATATATTGTGGGGTCACCAGTCCGGTATTTATATATTGTGGGGTCACCAGTCCGGTATTTATATATTGTGGGGTCACCAGTCCGGTATTTGTATATTGTGGGGTCACCAGTCCAGTATTTGTATATTGTGGGGTCACCAGTCCGGTATTTGTATATTGTGGGGTCACCAGTCCGGTATTTATATATTGTGGGGTCACCAGTCCGGTTTTTATATATTGTGGGGTCACCAGTCCGGTATTTATATATTGTGGGGTCACCAGTCCGGTATTTGTATATTGTGGGGTCACCAGTCCGGTATTTATATATTGTGGGGTCACCAGTCCGGTATTTATATATTGTGGGGTCACCAGTCCGGTATTTGTATATTGTGGGGTCACCAGTCCGGTATTTGTATATTGTGGGGTCACCAGTCCGGTATTTATATATTGTGGGGTCACCAGTCTGGTATTTATATATTGTGGGGTCACCAGTCCAGTATTTATATATTGTGGGGTCACCAGTCCGGTATTTGTATATTGTGGGGTCACCAGTCCGGTATTTATATAATGAAATCATATCCCCTCTCAAGCGTCTCTTCTCCAGAGAGAATAAGTTCAGAGCTCACAACCTTTCCTCATAACTAAGATCCTCCAGACCCTTTATTAGCTTTGTTGCCCTTCTTTGTAGTCGCTCCATTTCCCATCCCGGGAGGCCGTCATATAACTCGGGAGCCGATGCCCGTGCCTGTCGGCCGCGATTGGTGGTCACAGAGCCACATCCTGTCAATGGAGAGGAGACCGACCGTATGTTTCTTGTATATAGGAACACCGATCGGTCACCTCCCCAAGTCAGTCCCCTCCCCCCGCAGTTAGAATCATTACCTAGGTAACACATTTAACCCCTTGATCGCCCCCTAGTATTTAACACCTTCCCTGCCAGTGACATTTACACAGTTACCAGTGAATTTTTATAGCACTAATCGCTGGATAATTGTCAGTGGTCCCAAAAAAGTGTCCGATCTGTCCACCGCAATGTCGCAGTCCTGATAAAAATTGCAGATCGCCACCATTACTAGTTAAAAAAATTTTTTTAAAAATGCCATAAATCTATCCCCTGTTTTGTAGACGCTGTAACTTGCGCAAACCAATCAATATACGCTTATTGCAATTTTTTTTTTACCAAAAAATATGTAGAATACATATCGGCCTAAACTGAGGAAGAAATTATTATAATTTTTTTTTTTTTAAGTGGGATATTTATTATGGCAAAAAGTAAAACATATTTATATATATATATAATTTTTTTTTTTTTTTAATTGTCAGTCTTTGTCAGTTTTTTGTTTATAGCGCAAAAAATAAAAACCGCAGAGGTGATCAAATACCACCAAAAGTTCAATTTGTGGGGAAAAAAAAATATCAAAATTTCATATGAGTACAGTGTTGCATGACCGTGCAATTGTCATTCAAATTGTTACAGCACTGAAAATTGGCCTGGGCAGGAAGGGGGTGTAAGTGCCCGGTTTTGAAGTGGTTAAGGACCCTAGGGTGCAAGCCATCTGGTCCTGGTGACTTATTATTTTAAAGTGTTGTTAACCCCCCCAAAAAAAAAAAAACTGGATCCTGCTCATTTAAAGCATGTTATATGACACAGTGCTTGTCCTTTGTCATTTGGCCCTCTGTAACACCTATAAAACCTGACTTATTCTTCCAGTTTCTCCCCACCCCTCTGTAAACTGACCACGGTGTATCATGGCTGCTCAGACAACACACCGTGGTCAGTTTATGTGCCTCTGTCATCAGCAGCCTGCTATCTGCTCTCCTCTCTGCTCCAGTGTCCTCCTCCCCTCTGTCTGTGTCTGAGCCACCCCTCCCCCTCCCGCTGCTCTCATAACACTAATCTATATACACCATCAGCACTGCCCCCTATTGCAGTGTCCTCTGTGAATAATTTATAAATATAAATGCTGTAAATACCTAATTTTAAGAGCCGAGATTGCGATCACATGACCAGCCAGCTCTCTCCTCCTCCCCTCCAGACTGTCGGGGCTGGGCTCAGCCCTTCCTTCTCTGAGCTGGTCACTCAGCTGTCGGCTAATCGCCAGCTCCTATATCTCCACAGTTACTCAGCTGTTGATGATATCCTGCTCGTCAGTCCTGTTTACTTAAGCTGTCCAGCCCAGAGGATCTCTGCCTTCACCTTGGTCAACATCACAAAGAATATCTCCTGCGCTCCTGTTAAAGACTTGCTTGGCTGACATTCCTTCTGGCAGATCCTGCTTGCTGTTCCACTACACTGTTCCCTGGCTTCCTGACTTTCTGGATTGTCTGACTATCCATTTTGGTTACTGAACTTTGGCTATGTTTTGACTACATTTGTTCTATTGACTTTTATTAATAAACAAGTGTGATTAGCTGTACTTCTGTCTCGGTCTGATTCATGGTTTCTGACAGTAGGCGAAGGCCGTGAATTCAGAAGATGCAGTCAATCCACTTGTTGGTAATATTTTTTCCAGATTGGATGATCAGGATCACCGCATGGATCAGTTTGCCATGGCTCCTGAGTCGCACGGCTCACCTGGAATCTTCCACTGTGGCTGCCCCGGTACAACCTGAGTTGCAGGCCGTCCCTGCCGCTGCTCCAGTCTCTGTGCAGGCACCCGCCTCGAGTATTACCTCTATAAGAGGCATGTCTGATTCCACTTCGCTTCCCCAGCGATTTGGGGTGATCCAGTCCAATGCAGAGGGTTTCTCAACCAGGTTGAGATATACTTTGAGATGCTGCCCCAGGCATTTCCCACGGACAGAAGAGAAGTTGGTTTTGTGATATCTTTGCTTTCTGAGAGAGCCTTGGCCTGGGCAAACCCTCTATGGGAGACGCAAAAACCTGTTGTCTTGAGTTACCCTGAGTTTGTGGCTTCATTTAAAAGGGTATTTGACGTTCCGCACGCTCCGCTTCTGCTGCCAAGTGCCTCATGTCCATCAAACAGAGTACGAGAATTGTTGCCGACTACGCCATTGAATTCCGTACTCTGGCAGCAGAGGTTGCTTGGAACAATGAGGCCCTCGTGGCTGCTTTTCCTCATAGTCTTTCAGATTCCATCAAGGATGAGATAGCAGCCCGAGATATAACCACTGAGCTGGAGAAGTTGATCATGTTTGCCATCCTCATTGACTCCAGACTCAGAGAAAGACTCTTTTAAGGAGCTCTTGCGGAACCCTCCTGTACGTCCTCTGAGCTTTGCAGTCCCACCCGTGCCTCCCTGACCTCCCATGCCTCCTGGTACTGAGTCGGTCAGTGAAGATGAACCCATGCACTTGGGCTTCACGCGTCTCCCTGCGGATGAGAGAGTCTTTAGGAGGAGGGAGAGATTGTGCCTTTATTGTGGCCAGGCTGGTCACTTTTTGAAGTCCTCTCCTACCCGTCCTGGGAATGCTCGAACCTTGAGGTTCTGTCATGGACAGACCTTAGGTGGCGTTGTTTCATCCCCAGTTATCCATAAGGATAAGCTCCTGGTTGTGGTTACCCTTTTTTTTTTCATTGATGCTGCCTATGTAAAACTACAGTATAGCCTCTAGTACATATATGTAATATGTGGTAGATCTGTGGTACCTTCATCCAAAACATTTGAGATATAAAAATCTGACTTTTTTGGTCCCCAACCAAAGTTCCGAAGGGTGGAGGCTACTGCACTATCTCGGTACACTTTAGAGAGGTAAAGTCAGGTATAGAAACATATATAGAAAATTAGATTTTTTTTTATTAATACACAATCAATAAAAAGCACAAAATGGTATACAGATTAAAAACATATTGGCAGTCCATACATATCACCAAGATAGCAGTCCCCAAGAGGGGAGAGTTACAATGGGATTGTGGGTCGCAAAGAGCATCTCGACCAGTTTTGTGGACTAATGCTGCTTCATCGGGAGAGCATCTGTGATTTAATAATGAATGAATCAGACAACTGTACATTTGCATAGTGCAATCTTATATATAGCAGACAATGTAAATGGGGAAAGGAACGGAGCATAGCTGCTTACCTAAAAACCCTTGCCAATCAGGGACGGCAGACGCCACCAAACAAAAAGGTCCCCCGCGGCGACTGGGAGAATGTGTCAGGAATGGATTGGTTGTCTAGGTAAATACTATGGAATGGTAGAGAGAGAAAATTGATTTGGTAAACATGGCCCGTGATGCGTTAGGGACGGGGGTGGGGAAAGGGTAGCACAAATGATAAGTGCCTGGGGGCTGGTGAATAACACAACAACCAATATCAAGGCCAATCAAAGGGAAGGCTCCCAGGTGAATAGGGGAAAGGGGTTGGGAGTGTTTGTGGGTGGGTAGGGGAGTGAAATAGGGGGTGGCCGGGGAGAGGGGGAAGGAAGGGGTGGGGGGAGATTTGGAGTGTTGTGATGAAGTGAGGTTGGTGTGGGGATGTGTGAGATATAAGATGTGATGATTGTGAAAGGAAGGGGGGAGGGATTGTTTAAGAAAGTAGGAGGGGGAAGGGGGAAAAGGAAAGATAGTGGAAGGGGGAAAAAACAAAAAGAAGGGGTAATAAACAGGGAGAGAAAGGAAAGGATGCTGAGGGAGTTAAGTCATGGGGGGTGTGATGGGGGAATGAAAGTGATGTGAAGTGGGGGAAAGGACAAGGACTGTGAAATACCTGGTATGTAAATTGCAGTGATAATGGACCCGGGACATGGAAACAATGATGAATTTATGATGTTAGGATTGGGTAGGAAGTTGAAGGCACAAAAAGAATTCACAGTATGACTGGAGCGATGTTCAAATACACCATAACTACCAGTTAGGCATTCCTGGAGACAGAATACAAAATTCAATGGAACAGTAATGTAATGTAAAGATGGAACGGGTATATTCGATTGCTGCCTTTGTATCGAAGCACTCAATTCCACTGCAGTTGCGTGACACTCCACTTGCCATTGAGGTTCTTGATGGGAGACCTTTACAGCCTGCCCATGTGACTCATGAGACTGTTCCGTTGCCCATGGCCGTAGGAGCTCTTCACCATGAGATAATCCAATTCCAAGTTATTTCCTCACGTAAGTTTCCGCTGGTTATTGGTTATCCTTGGTTACAGAGGCACAACCCCTCTTTTGATTGGCTCCGTGCTGAGGATCTCTCCTTGTCGCTACAATGCAGTGAGAGATGCTTCCAGAAGGTAGCCAAGGTCCTGTGCACCTCTTCACTCTCCTCCCTGCCGGAGGAGTACCACGATTTTAGCAACGTCTTTGACAAAAGGTCAAGCCGGTTGTTTGCCTCCACACCGGCCTTATGATTGCGCAATAGAACTTCAACCTGGTGCCATACCCCCTCGTGGCCGGGTTTACCCTTTGTCATCTTCGAGGATAAGGCCATGGAGGAGTATGTTTCAGACGCACTTTCTCGAGGTTTCATCTGCAAATCCTTGTCTCCTGCTGGTGCTGGTTTCTTCTTTGTGAAGAAGAGTGGGGAACTGAGACCTTGTATTGATTATAGGGGTCTCAATCATTTCACGATTAAGAATTCCTATTCAATTTAAATTGATTACGGAGTTATTTGATCGCCTCAAGGGAGTAACATTTTTTTCACAAAGCTTAATTTGAGAGGGGTATACAATCTTGTGAGGATTAAGGAGGGCAACGAGTGGAAAACTGCATTTAATACCAGAACAGGCCATTATGAGTACCTTTTGTCCTTTGTAACACCCTGGCAGTTTTCCAGGAATGTATTAATGATGTCCTCCGAGATTTGTTGCAGTTATGTGAGGTGGTTTATTTCAACGATATCCTCATATTTTCCAAGTCCCTGGAGAGCCACCACACAGATATCTGTCATGTGCTTCAGAAACTAAGAGAGAACGATCTCTATTGTAAATTGGAGAAGTGCGAGTTCCATCGGGAACAGGTTAAATTCCTGGGTTATGTCATTTCCACTGCTGGTTTTTCGATGGACCCAGAGAAACTTTCAGCAGTACTACAGTAACCCCAACCCATGGGTTTACATCCTCTGCAGCGTTTCCTGGGATTTGCCAACTATTATCGGAAGTTTATGTGTAACTTCTCGTCTCTGGTCAAGCCCTTGACTGGTATGACCAGAAAGAACGATAACCCACAGAGTTGGTCTCCAGGGTCCATTAAGGCCTTTGAGAGTCTCAAGGCTGCCTTTGTTTCTGTTCCTGTGTTGGCACACCCTGATCCTATGTTACCTTTTTATCTTTGAGGTTGATGCTTCTGAGACTGGAGTTGGCACCCTTCTGTCTCAACGTCCTACCTCTGAGAGTGCTATGCATCCGTGTGGCTACTTTTCCAAGAAATTGTCACCTGCGGAGTGCAATTACGAGATTGGTGACAGAGAGCTGTTAGCAATCATTTTAGCCCTGAAAGAATGGAGACATCTCCTCGAAGTTACCACTGTGCCGGTTCTCATTGTTACTGACCATAAGAATCTCACATTCTTGTCTGAGGCTAAACGCCTCTCTCCCAGACGTGTGCAATGGGCTATTTTCTTGTCAAGTTTCAATTACTTTGTCTCATTCTTACCCGGTACTAAGAATGTAAGGGCTGACAATTTGTCGCAACAATTTTCCTCCACTTCCAAGATGGAGTCGGTTCTGGTTCCTGTGATTCCTAGTGATTGTATTCTGGCTACGGTTCGCACCAGTCTTACTTCTCCTTTGAGTGGCAAAATTATTGCTGCTCAGGTCGATGCTCCTCCTGAGAAACCTTGTGACTGCTGCTTTGTCCCAGAGCATCTCTGTACTGCCGTGCTCCAGACTTACCATTCTTCCAAGGCAGCTGGCCACCCTGGGAAGAATCAACTCTTTTGGGCCATTTCCCAACAATTCTGGTGGCCTAGTCTACGGGCTAATGTAACTGCCTTCGTAGCTGCCTGTTCCGTTTGTGCTCAGAGTAAGACTCCATGACAACTTTCAGTGGGCCTCCTACAACCCAATGGAGAGAGGCCCTTGACCCACCTGTCTATGGATTTCATTGTGGAGTTACCTGACTCCCAGGGCAACACTGTTATCTTTATGGTGGTTGACCGGTTCTCGAAAATGTCTCATATTCCACTTAAGAAGTTGCCCACTTTAAAGTATCTGGCTTCCATTTTTCCTTGGGAGATCTTTCGCTTAGATGGGATACCCAAGGTGATTGTCTCGGACAGGAGTAGTCAGTTTGTGTCCTGGTTCTGGCGAGCCTTTTGTGCACAGTTGGGAGTTCAGCTTGCTTTCTCCTCTGCATGTCACCCGCAGTCTAATGGGGCCGCAGAATGAGCCAAATCAGTCCTTGGAGCAATTCCTACGTTGCTATATTTCTGACCATCATAACAACTGGTCAGACCTATTACCGTGGGCGGAGTTTTCTCACAGTAGTGCCTTGAATTCTGCTTCCTGATTGTCCCCATCGATGGCGAACTTTGGTTTCCAACCTTTCATGTTGCCTGACTCGTTTGTTCTGCAGAGTATTCCTGTGTTAGAGGAGCATTTCCGTGGTCTTTGTTCCACTTGGGCACAAGTCCAGGAGGCTTTGCGTCATGCTAATGATAGGTACAGACTCCATGCTGACCGCAGACGCCTGCCTGCACCTTCCTACCAGGTTGGGGACAGGGTCTGGCTGTCGTCTCGCAACCTCTGGCTTCATGTTCCCTCTCTGATGTTCGTATCTCGGTTTGTTGGGCCTTTCCGTATCCTTCACAGGATTAACCCAGTGGCTTACGCATTAGACCTTCCTTCTAATATGCGTATCTCAAATGTATTTGATGTCTCCTTATTAAAACTTTTGGTCTGCAACCGCTTTACCACCTCGGTGCCACGTCCTCACCTTGTACAGGTTGAGAACCATGAGGTTAGTACAGTTCATTGTTGACTCCTGTAGGTTCCGTGGGTGCATAGTGTACCTGGTGCATTGGAAAGGGTCTCTTGGGTCTCATCCTCTGACATGCATGCCTCTGTCGTCAGTGATTTCGATAGACATATTCCCCTTAAGCCTGGTGGTCCTCTGAGGGAGAGGGATTGTTGAAGAGGGAGTACTGTCAGCCCTTCCTTCCCTGAGCTGGCCGCTCAGCTGTCGGCTAATTGCCAGCTCCCATCTCTCCACAGTGACTCACCTGTTGATGATAATCTTCTCGTCAGTCCTGCTTACTTAAGCCGTCCAGTCCAGATGATCTCTGCCTTTGCCTTGGTCACATCTCTAGAGACGCTCTCCTGTGTTCCTGGTAAAGACTTGCTTGGCTGACATTCCTTCTGGCTCCAGATCCTGCTTGCTGTTGCACTATGTTGATTTCTGGCTTGTCTGACTATCCGTTCTGGTTACTGAACTTTGGCTATGTTTAGACTATGTTTTGTTCTATTTACTTTTATTAAACAAGTGTGATTTAACTGTACTTCTGTCTCGGGCTGATTCATGGTTTCTGACACAGACTGATATTGGCAAATGAATTTCAGCCCCACCTGCTGCATCTCTCAGGAGGAAAGGAGAACGCTGGCCAGTCATGTGATCGCAATCTCGGCAGTGAAATTAGGTATTTGCAACGTTTATTTTTATAAATCACACACAGAGGGGGATACTACAATAGGAGGCAGTGCTGATGGTGTATACAGGTTGTAGTGGCTTAACAACCAAAGTTTTTCAAGTCTATTCCTAATTCTCTTTTAACCATGGAGGTACTTCCTGTGTTGTGTCCTGAGGATAAACACTGCAGTTTTGGTTACTGAAGCCCCCCGATTCACTCGTGAAGACTGAGGAGAAGAATAAATTCAATACCTTTGCCATTTCCCCATTCTTTGTAACCAGATGTCCTTCCTCATTCTTAATGGGGCCAATATGGTCTGTCCTCCCTTTCTTACTGTTTACATACCGTATTTATTAGCGTACACACTTTTTTCCCCTTAAAATCAGGGGAAAATCGTGGGTGCGTGTTATACGCCGATCTCCGCTGATTTTTTGCGATCGTGCCGACATACACAACCGAGTGTACAGATTTAAATATGGCGTCGGCGGAGCAGAGCGAGTGCAGCCGAGATCGAAGGGACTGGGCGGAGCCGAGATACACATAACTGAGAGTTCTCGGCTCCGCTCACAGTCACGCCCAGTTCCACCATTGGACCTGTGTTATGTCCATCATAGGGCAGGACTGGGCGTGAGCGGAGCCAAGTACTCTCGGCTATGTGTATTTCGGCTCCGCCCAGTCCCTTCGATCTCGGCGGCGCACGCTCTGCTCCGCCAAGTCCGCCGGCGCCATATTTAAATCTGTACACTCGGATGTGTATGTTGGCCGAAATCGCAAACAATTGGCGGGGATTGCAAGGCTGCACTAACAAGACTGCACAGCGGCAAGGCTGCACTAACAAGGCTGCACTGACATGGCTGCACTGAGAAGGCTTCAATGACACTGAGAAGGCTGCAATAATGGGGCATTTAAATGTAAGTTTTTTTCCCTTAAACTTACCTCCTTAAAGTTTTTTTCCTTAAAATTCCCTCCTAAACTTGGGGTGCGTGTTATACGCCGGCGCATGTTATACGCAGATAAATACGGTACTTAAAGAATTTCTTGGGGGTTTTTTTGCTTTCCTCTGCTATGTGTCTTTCGTGTTCTATCTTATCCATCCTTATTGCACCCTTACATTTCTTGTTGCATTCTTTGTACAGTTGGAATGCTGATGATGATCTCTCAACCTTGTATTTTTTGAAGGCCTTCTCCTTTGCTTTTATATGCATTTTTACATTGGAGTTAAGCCATCCAGGACTTTTGTTCGCTCTTTTAAATTTATTACCCAATGGGATACATTGGCTAATGCCCTTATTTAATATGCTCTTAAAGCAAACCCATCTCTCCTCTGTATTCTTTGTTCCTAATATTTTATCCCAATTTATGCCTTTTAGCAAGGTTTGTAGTTTAGGGAAGTTGGCTCTTTTGAAATTCAGTGTCTTTGTGTTCCCTTCATGTCTCATATTTGTGTGATTTATACTGAAACTAATTGACCTGTGATCGCTGTTCCCTAAATTGCCCCGTATTTCCACATCTGTAATCAGGTCTGTGACACATGAGTGTGATGATATAATCTGTGATTTGTAATATTCATCTTCTATTCTAAAAAAAATATTTTATTTGCATTTCACCAGCATGTTTGAACTTACATGCCAGATGCCGGAACAAAAAGACATTGTGGTTTCTGTTATAAATAACAATTTGGTGGAGGATGTGAAAATTGGAGATACTGTCATTGATTTAGAGAATAGGCTACTCTCCAGTTTCCGAAGCCATTGTGGGCTTCCAGAAGACTACTGGGTGTAAGTATACATTTTATATTGAAAGATATTTTTCTGTCCCGGCTCAGATAATATCCCCAGAAATAGAAGTTCGGGTTTTAGATGTTCCAGACAGCACTGTAATCAGGCGATCCTAGAACATCCACCTTGCCACCAATCAGGTTTAGACTGGTCTTAGAAGACTGAATTTGATTGGTGAGGCCAGATAATCTTCTTCTCTTTTATAAACTATAAGTCTTTGTAAAAAAAAAAAAACAAAGTTTAACACTGTGCTAGAAATAAAGAACAAAATATATTGAAAATGAATAAAAGCTGCCAGTACCAAAAGTCTAATACAAAAACTCAATTGCAATGTGATAAATAAAGATGCAGCGCTAATAATGTGAAATATTGTAAAAACCAATGGTCAGAAAGTAATGGTGAAAAAAACTCACCTGGAAAACTAAGGCAAATACCACACAGGAAAAACTCAAAAGTGATATACCAAATAAATTATATAATAATGAAACCAACATCAATTATAATTAAAGCAACTGATGAATAAAAGGTAATGGTGAAAATGAATTGAATTTCACTTACAAGATATTTCATCCTTCATAAGCATAGTAACAATGTAAATCAAAGATGGAGGTCACGGCATCTCCACAGGCTACCTGGAAGTTCCATCTTTGATTTACATTGTTACTACGGTTATGAAGGATAAAATATCTTGTAAGTGCAATTCATTTGGTTCATTAAAATACCTTTTATTGAGTACTACACTATGGGAGAATTTTTTGTTTTTGTCTTTTGAGTGCCACGATTATAGCCTCAACTACAGATATCGGTATAGGTTTTTGGGAGACCTGAATTCCCTGTGTCTGGTGAGACTACCTTACGGTGGTCATCTGTAGTCGGTAAGGAGATTTAATACTAACTCGGGTGTAAAGTATCTTGGATAAAGGATCTTTCTTCACTAATTTTCTCTCTGGAGTATTATTTTTACACTTTATATGGATTTTTGCTGATTTCTTTATTGCACGGAATGGGACTTTGTTTTTGTTTTTTATCATTGATTTGCAAAACAGTTTGACTTCACTCAACTTTTGCATATGTTTTAGATTTTTATATCTGATATGTGGTTTTATTATTTATAATTTACTTATTTACTAATTATTTTTAATATTTTTTGCCTTAGTTTTTTAGGTGAGAGTTTTTTTCACCATTACCTTTTATTCATCAGTTGCTTCAATTATAGTTGATGTTGGTTTCATTATCATATCTGATTTATTTGGTATATCACTTTTTAGTTTTTCCTGTGTGGTATTTGCCTTAGTTTACCAGTTGATTTTTTTCACCATTCACCATACTTTCTGATCATTGGTTTTTACAATATTAAACTATAAGTCTGCCTTTGTTCCCCTATCCATTCATAAGCTTTTTCACCTCAGACTGCCTGTTCTTTTAAAGAATCTGTTCCCCAACATTCCCTTTTCCTGATATGTGGCTGTTGTACCATGTACTGTTATGAACAAGTCTCCTGTTCTTTGTATTCCTTCCTTTGTGATCCATAGTGATTCCATGGTGATCCATCCATGGTGATCCCACCAGTCCCTCTGCTTCATATTAACAACTAACAACACTAAGTATGAGAGCACAGCGTGGTCATTTCTCTAGCAATGCTAGGAACTCAGCCTGCTATACTTCAATGATCAGACTTGTCCTGACACCCCACTGCACAGCTATTCAGTGGAAAGATCAGTGTGGTGCTGTTTCTCCAACCTCTCATCTCCTGCAGCTGAGAACAGAGGGTATGTGATCACAAATATTAAAAAAAAGGAAAAAAAAATATTTATAATGTTCTTAGCAGGGCTGGACTGGGACAAAAATGTGGCCCTGGAATTCATCCAGACCGGCCAAGGGCACAACACATCAGGGTTTAGGGCACGGTACAGAGCACAGCACGTCATGGTAAAGAGCCCAGCACATCAGGGTAGAGGACATCAGGGCATATCAGGGTACAGCACATCATGGTAAAGAGCCCAGCACATCAGGGTAGAGGACATCAGGGCATATCAGGGTACAGCACATCATGGTAAAGAGCCCAGCACATCAGGGTAGAGGACATCAGGGCATATCAGGGTACAGCACATCATGGTAAAGAGCCCAGCACATCAGGGTAGAGGACATCAGGGCATATCAGGGTACAGCACATCAGCATACAGGGCACAGTACATCAGGGCACAGCACATCAGTGTACAGAGCCCAGAACATCAGCATTCAGGGTACAGGGCACAGCACATCAGGGTATAGGACATCAGGGCACAGCACATCAGGGTACAGAGCCCGGCACATCAGGGTATAGGGCACAGGACCTCAGGGTACAGGGCACAACACATCAGGGTATAGGGCACAGCACATCAGGACCTCAGGGTACAGGACATAAGGGCACATCAGAACACAGGTCACAGTACATCAGGGTACAGAGCCCAGCACATCAGCGTACAGGGCACATCGGAGCACAACACATCAGGGTATAGGGCACAGCACATCAGAGTACAGTGCCCAGCACATCAGGGTACAGGGCAGAGCACATCAGGGTACAGGACACAGCACATCAGGGCACAGCACATCAGGGCATAACACATCATAGTACAGAGCCCAGCACATCAGGGTACAGGGCACAGCACATCAGGGTACAGGACACAGCACATCAGGGCACAGCACATCAGGGTACAGAGCCCAGCACATCAGGGTACAGGGCACAGCACATCAGGGCACAGCACATCAGGGCATAACACATCATAGTACAGAGCCCAGCACATCAGGGTACAGGGCACAGCACATCAGGGTACAGGACACAGCACATCAGGGCATAACACATCAGGGTACAGAGCCCAGCACATCAGGGTACAGGGCACAGCACATCAGGGTACAGAGCCCAGCACATCAGGGTACAGGGCTAATCAGGGAACAACACATCAGGGCACAGCACATCAGGGTAAAGGGCACAGCACATCAGGGTACAGGGCGCAACACATCAGGGTACAGGGCATAGCACATCAGGGTACAGGACACAGGTCACAGTACATCAGGGCAGAGCACATCAGGTTACAGAGCCAAGCACATCAGGTTACAGGGCACAGCACATCAGGGCACAGTACATCAGAGTACAGGACACTGCACATCAGGGCACATTACATCAGGGTACAGGGCACAGCACATCAGGGCACATTACATCATGGTACAGGGTATAGCACATCAGGGCACAGGTCACAGTACATCAGGGCACAGCATATCAGGGCACACGACATTGAGGCACAGCACATCGGGGCTCAGGGCACAGGACATCGGGGCACAGCACATAGCACATCAGGGCATGGAGCACATAGCACATCAGGGCACATGACACATCAGTGCACGGGGCACATAGCACATCAGGGCACATAGCACATCAGGACACATGACACATCAGGGCACATGGCACATTTTTGCACGTGTGGCCCATTATGGGGCACATGGCACATTATGGTTCACATCAGGGCATATTACATGGCACAATTTAGGGCACATCGTTTACTAGCCAGCATGCAGAGTAGTGCAGGAAGCGTCTGTAATAAGTTCTCTCTCAAATCACGCAGCGCTACTCCCCGGCGGCCCCTCCTCTCTTCTCATCTATCCCCGATGATGTCACAAGCCAATGGAGATGGACGAGAGGAGGGGCCGCCGGGGAGCAGTGTGACATGAGAGAACTTATTACAGACGCTTCCTGTGCTATCTGCATGCTGGCTATATCTCAATCTACCCGTCAGGCGCTGGCTGTCGGCAATTGATGGGTAGATCGCCGTGCACCGCAGATGCAATAGGCAGGATAGGCGGACGCTGAAACAGAGCCACTGAGCCATCGGCCCACCGGGAAACTCCTGGTAGTTCTGATGGCCAGTACATCCCTGGTTTTTAGAAACAGAAAAGTGACGACAGAAAAAGGTCTAAGTAGTTCATCAAGTCTGCCCATTTTTCTTTTCTTTCTTTTTTTCTTTTTTTTTGTTAACTTTATTGTCTGACTATAAATCTTTGTTTGTGCCAAGCATGTTTGAAGCCATTTACTGTTGACTGTCTCACTACCTCTGCTGGAAGTTTATTCCAATCATCAACCACCCTTTTAGTAAGATTATACTTTCTAAGATTAGTTTTAAACTTTCCTGTTAGAAGTCATGTCCCTGTGTTCTTGATTTTGGTTTCATAATTGAAAAAACTGCCCTCTTGAACCTTATTCACCCCCTTCATGTTTTTAAAGGTCTGTCCTTTCCCTTCTTTCCTCCAGAGTGTACATATTAAGTTCCTGAAGTATTTTCTGATATGTTTTATCCCCCCAAATCTTTCACCATTTCTCTTACCCATCCCTGGACTTGTTCTATCTTTTTAATATCTCTCTGTAAGTGAGGTCTCCAGAACTGTACACAGTATTCTAAATGAGGTTTCACTAAAGATCTATATAGAGCAGGGGTGCCCAACCAGTGGCTTGGGGGCCACATGTGGCCCGCTGAGCCCTCTGATGTGGACCGCGACCTCCTGCTCTGGGATGGTGGTTCGACAAGCCCAGATAGCAGGTTCCCGACACACCATCCCAGAGAATCAGTGTGAAAGCAGCCTTAGGACCCAATCAGACCCTCCATTCACCTCTATGTCCATTTACCCCTGCTTACTTTCAATCTGATACGCTAAAAAAAAACAGAGGGGGAATTTGTCCCCTTCCGTCAGATTGAATTGGAGGGCCCATAGAGTAGCGTGGGCTGTGTCCATATCTGTTCTGCATATGCAGCGTATATACAGAACTGTTATCCGCCCATTACACTTATTTTGGCCCGCGACCGGTTACCAACACGCTTCGATGGCCCTCGCTTTTCAAAAGGTTGGGCGCCCCTGATATAGAGGAATCAGGACCTCCTTCCTCCTGCTGGTGACCCCCTAGTGATATAAAGATCTATATAGAGGAATCAGGACCTCCTTCCTCCTGCTGGTGACCCCTCTAGTGATATAAAGATCTATATAGAGGAATCAGGACCTCCTTCCTTCTCCTGGAGACCCCTCTAGTGGTATAAAGATCTATATAGAGGAATCAGGACCTCCTTCCTCTTGCTGGTGATCCCTCTAGTGATATAAAGATCTATATAGAGGAATCAGGACCTCCTTCCTCTTGCTGGTGATCCCTCTAGTGATATAAAGATCTATATAGAGGAATCAGGACCTCCTTCCTCCTGCTGGTGATCCCCCTAGTGATATAAAGATCTATATAGAGGAATCAGGACCTCCTTCCTCTTGCTGGTGATCCCTCTAGTGATATAAAGATCTATATAGAGGAATCAGGACCTCCTTCCTCCTGCTGGTGATCCCTCTAGTGATATAAAGATCTATATAGAGGAATCAGGACCTCCTTCCTCCTGCTGGTGATCCCTCTAGTGATATAAAGATCTATATAGAGGAATCAGGACCTCCTTCCTCCTGCTGTCCATCAAGTCCATCAAGTCCAACCTATGTGTGTGATTATGTGTCATTATTAAATTACATATCCCTGTATATTGCGGTCATTCAGGTGATTATCTAATAGTTTCTTGAAGCTATCAATGCTCCCCGCTGAGACCACCGCCTGTGGAAGGGAATTCCACATCCTTGCCGCTCTTACAGTAAAGAACCCTCTACATAGTTTAAGGTTAAACCTCTTTTCTTCTAATTTTAATGAGTGGCCACGAGTCTTATTAAACTCTCTTCTGCGAAAAAGTTTTATCCCTATTGTGGGGTCACCAGTCCGGTATTTATATATTGTGGGATCACCAGTCCGGTATTTGTAAATTGAAATCATATCCCCTCTCAAGCGTCTCTTCTCCAGAGAGAATAAGTTCAGAGCTCACAACCTTTCCTCATAACTAAGATCCTCCAGACCCTTTATTAGCTTTGTTGCCCTTCTTTGTACTCGCTCCATTTCCAGTACGTCCCTCCTGAGGACTGGTGCCCAGAACTGGACAGCATACTCCAGGTGCGGCCGGACCAGAGTCTTGTAGAGCGGGAGAATTATCGTTTTATCTCTGCAGTTGATCCCCCTTTTAATGCATGCCAATATTCTGTTTGCTTTGTTAGCAGCAGCTTGGCATTGCATGTCATTGCTGAGCCTATCATCCACTAGGACCCCCAGGTCCTTTTCCATCCTAGATCCCCCCAGAGGTTCTCCCCCCAGTCTATAGATTGCATTCAGATTTTTACCACCCAAATACATTATTTTACATTTTTCTACATTGAAGCTCATTTGCCATGTAGTCGCCCACCCCATTAATTTGTTCAGGTCTTTTTGCAAGATTTCCACATCCTGCGGAGAAGTTATTGCCCTGCTTAGCTTAGTATCGTCTGCAAATACAGAGATTGAACTGTTTATCCCATCCTCCAGATCGTTTATGAACAAATTAAATAGGATTGGTCCCAGCACAGAACCCTGGGGAACCCCACTACCCACCCCTGACCATTCTGAGTACTCCCCATTTATCACCACCCTCTGAACTCGCCCTTGTAGCCAGTTTTCAATCCATGTACTCACCCTATGGTCCATGCCAACGCACCTTATTTTGTACAGTAAACGTTTATGGGGAACTGTGTCAAATGCTTTTGCAAAATCCAGATACACCACGTCTACGGGCCTTCCTTTATCTAGATGGCAACTCACCTCCTCATAGAAGGTTAATAGATTAGTTTGGCAAGAACGATTCTTCATGAATCCATGCTGATTACTGCTAATGATATCATTCTTATTACTAAAATCTTGTATATAGTCCCTTATCATCCCCTCCAAGAGTTTACATACTATTGATGTTAGGCTAACTGGTCTGTAATTCCCAGGGATGTTTTTTGGGGTCTTTTTAAATATTGGTGCTACATTGGCTTTTCTCCAATCAGCTGGTACCATTCCAGTCAATAGACTGTCTGTAAAAATTAGGAACAACGGTCTGGCAATCACCTGACTGAGTTCCCTAAGTACCCTCGGATGCAAGCCATCTGGTCCCGGTGATTTATTAATGTTAAGTTTCTCAAGTCTAATTTTAATTCCGTCCTCTGTTAACCATGGAGGTGCTTCCTGTGTTGTGTCATGAGGATAAACACTGCAGTTTTGGTTACTGAAGCCCCACGATTCACTCGTGAAGACTGAGGAGAAGAATAAATTCAATACCTTTGCCATCTCCCCATCCTTTGTAACCAGATGTCCTTCCTCATTCTTTATGGGGCCAATATGGTCTGTAATCCCTTTATTAGTGTTTACATACTTAAAGAATTTCTTGGGATTTTTTTTGCTCTCCTCCGCTATGTGTCTTTCATGTTCTATCTTAGCCATCCTAATTGCACCCTTACATTTCTTATTGCATTCTTTATAAATTCTGAATGCTGTGGATGATCCCTCAACCTTGTATTTTTTGAAGGCCTTCTCCTTTGCTTTTATATGCATTTTTACATTGGAGTTAAGCCATCCAGGATGTTTGTTCGCTCTTTTAAATTTATTACCCAATGGGATACATTGGCTAATGCCCTTATTTAATATGCTCTTAAAGCAAACCCATCTCTCCTCTGTATTCTTTGTTCCTAATATTTTATCCCAATTTATGCCTTTTAGCAAGGTTTGTAGTTTAGGGAAGTTGGCTCTTTTGAAATTCAGTGTCTTTGTGTTCCCTTCATGTCTCATATTTGTGTGATTTATACTGAAACTAATTGACCTGTGATCGCTGTTACCTAAATTGCCCCGTATTTCCACATCTGTGATCAGGTCTGTATTGTTGGTAATCAGTAGATCCAGTAATGTTTTATTTCTAGTTGGTGCGTCTACCATCTGACCCATAGAATTGTCCTGCAAGACATTAAGGAACTGGCGAGCCTTAGATGAATGAGCGGTTCCCTCCGCCCAGTCTATGTCTGGATAATTAAAATCCCCCATTATGATAACACTTCCCATCCTTGCTGCTAATCCAATTTGTGATAGGAGATCCGTCTCCACTTCCTCCCTCAGGTTAGGGGGCCTATAGCATACTCCCAGTATTATTTTCCCCTTAGCTTCATCCCTTTGGAGCTCCACCCATAAGGAATCCACCTCCTCTCTAGCCCCCTCAGTGATGTCATCTCTCACATTCACTTGTACATTATTCTTGATATATAGGCATACCCCTCCCCCTTTTTTACCCTCTCTATCCTTGAGGTATAGGGTATACCCTTGAATGTTTGCCAGCCAATCATGAGAGCTGTTGAACCAGGTCTCTGAAATTCCCACAAAATCCAAATCCTCCTCGTACAACAGTATCTCTAGTTCACCCATCTTGTCCACCATGCTCCTGGCATTGGTGAACATGCCACATAGTTTAGACCGGTCGCATATTGTCCTCGTATTGGGTGTTTCAAGATTGCAACTTGGACTTGCTACTATACTCACCTTGTGTTTTTGTGCTTTGGTTAACCTACCACTAATGCCCCCAACACTACCCTCTGGAATATCTTCCACGCTGGCTATCACTGTCTCTGGACCCTCCCCCCCATCGCCTAGTTTAAAAACCCCTCTAACTTTTTGGCCATCTTCATTCCCAGCAGATCTGCACCCTCCTCATTTAGGTGCAGTCCGTCCCTTCTATAGTACCGGTTACCGACTGAGAAGTCGGCCCAGTCCTCCAGGAACCCAAACCCCTCCTTACTACACCAGCTCTTCAGCCACTTGTTTACTTCCCTAATCTCCCTCTGCCTCTCTGGTGTGGCTCGATGTACCGGTAGTATTCCTGAGAACACTACCTTGGAGGTCCTTTTCCTCAATTTAGCACCTAAGTCCCTAAAATCGTTCTTTAGGACACTCCATCTGCCTCTGACTTTGTCATTGGTGCCAACGTGCACCATGACAGCCGGGTCTTCCCCAGCCCCTCCCAGTAATCTGTCCACAAGATCCGTGATGTGCCGAACCCGAGCGCCCGGTAGACAACATACTGTTCGGCGCTTCAGGTCTTGGTTACAGATTGCCCTCTCTGTCCTTCTAAGAATTGAGTCCCCTACCACCAGAATCTGTCTTTCCTTTCCCTTCGCTCCCCCCCCCCACTCTCACTGGAGGAGTTCTTCCCCTGGCAGCTAGGAGAGTCCCTCATCTCCAGCAGTGCTGGTCCCTGACTGGTTACACCAATGTCACTCAATGGAGCGTACTTATTGGGATGCTCCAGTCCTGGATCGGCCTCCCTGGTACTTCCCCCTCTACCCCTCCTGACTGTCACCCATCTACTCTTTGCTAGTGCCTGCACCTCTTTGTCTCCACCCGCCTCTGTGCTGGCCCCTGCCTGCACCTCTTTGTCTCCACCCCTCCTCTGTGCTGGCCCCTGCCTGCACCTCTTTGTCTCCACCCGCCTCTGTGCTGGCCCCTGCCGCCACCTCTTTGTCTCCACCCCCCTCTGTGCTGGCCCCTGCCGGCACCTCTTTGTCTCCACCCCCCTCTGTGCTGGCCCCTGCCGGCACCTCTTTGTCTCCACCCGCCTCTGTGCTGGCCCCTGCCGGCACCTGCCGTGTACGTTCCTGGCTCACCTATGGAGGGACTTCTCAGTGCTGACAGTTGCTTCCCCAGATTCAGAACCTGGACTTCCAGGGAAACAATGTGCTTACATTTTGCACAGCAGTATTCGCCCTCGATCGGATGATCAAGGAACACATACATGCCGCAAGATGTACAAAGAGTCGCCTCTCCACACCCGCCGGGCATCGTACCTATTAAATTTAGTGAGGATTTGGGGATTTTACCCTGTCCAAATTACCTAACAACTAGCTTCCTGGCACTAATACTCAAGACAATACACAGGTACAAGACAATACACAGGTACACAATACACAGTACTAACGATCCACACACACTACTCAGACAACACTCAGATACTCACACTACACAGGTACTATGACCCCTGTTATAACCTCCTGTTTTAAACTCTTGTTTATAACTCCTACTTAATCCAGCTCCACTTACACCAAGCTCCACAGCTTCAAACTGAGCACGCTCAACTGAGTCCTACAACAAGTTAAATAGTCACCTGTGAGCAATTAACCACACCCCTTAATTGGTAGACTGATGAAACAGAAAAAAAAAAAAAAAAGCTATTTAAAAAGTGACAGCAAAATGCAAGTTAAAAACTAAAAGGAAAAGTCCCCAAAATGCAACCCAGCAAACACCAACAGACAGCAGCAATACACACACCAACTGACAGCAGCAATACACACACCAACTGACAGCAGCAATACACACACCAACTGACAGCAGCAATACACACACCAACTGACAGCAGCAATACACACACCAGCAGACAGCAAACACCAACAGACAGCAAGACTTGTATACTCTAACACTTGTTTATAACTCCCACTAATCCAGCTCCACTTACACCAAGCTCCACAGCTTCAAACTGAGCACCTGATATAACTGATATAAAGATCTATATAGAGGAATCGGGACCTCCTTCCTCCTGCTGGTGACCCCTCTAGTGATATAAAGATCTATATAGAGGAATCGGGACCTCCTTCCTCCTGCTGGTGACCCCTCTAGTGATATAAAGATCTATATAGAGGAATCAGGACCTCCTTCCTCCTGCTGGTGATCCCTCTAGTGATATAAAGATCTATATAGAGGAATCAGGACCTCCTTCCTCCTGCTGGTGATCCCTCTAGTGATATAAAGATCTATATAGAGGAATTTTGACCTCCTTCCTCCTGATAGTGACCCCTCTAGTGATATAAAGATCTATATAGAGGAATCAGGACCTCCTTCCTCCTGCTGGTGACCCCTCTAGTGATATAAAGATCTATATAGAGGAATCAGGACCTCCTTCCTCCTGCTGGTGATCCCTCTAGTGATATAAAGATCTATATAGAGGAATCAGGACCTCCTTCCTCCTGCTGGTGACCTCTCTAGTGATATAAAGATCTATATAGAGGAATCAGGACCTCCTTCCTCCTGCTGATGATCCCTCTTGTGATATAAAGATCTATATAGAGGAATCGGGACCTCCTTCCTCCTGCTGGTGACCCCTCTAGTGATATAAAGATCTATATAGAGGAATCAGGACCTCCTTCCTCCTGCTGGTGATCCCTCTAGCGAAAAAAAGATCTATATAAAGAAATCAGGACCTCCTTCCCCCTGCTGGTGATCCCTCTAGTGATATAAAGATCTATATAGAGGAATTAGGACCTCCTTCTTCCTGCTGGTAACCCCTCTAGTGATATAAAGATCTATATAGAGGAATCAGGACCTCCTTCCTCCTGCTGGTGACCACTCTAGTGAAAAAAAGATCTATATAGAGGAATCAGGTCCTCCTGCTGGTGACCCCTCTAGCGAAAAAAAAGATCTATATAGAGGAATCAGGACCTCCTTCCTCCTGCCGGTGACCCCTCTAGTGATATAAAGATCTATGTAGAGGAATTAAGACCTCCTTCCTCCTGCTGGTGACCCCTCTAGTGATATAAAGATCTATATAGAGGAGGTGACCCCTCTAGTGATATAAAGATCTATATAGAGGAATCAGGACCTCCTTCCTCCTGCTGGTGACCACTCTAGTGATATAAAGATCTATATAGAGGAATCAGGACCTCCTTCCTCTTGCTGGTGATCCTATAGTGATATAACGATCTATTTAGAGGAATCAGGACCTCCTTCCTCCTGCTGGTGACCCCTCAGGTGATATAAAGATCTATATAGAGGAGGTGACCTCTCTAGTGATCTATATAGAGGAATCAGGACCTCCTTCCTCCTGCTGGTGGTCCCTCTAGTAATATAAAGATCTATATAGAGGAATCAGGACCTCCTTCCTCCTGCTGGTGATCCCTCTAGTGATATAAAGATCTATATAGAGGAATCAAGACCTCCTTCCTCCTGCTGGTGACCCCTCTAGTGATATAAAGATCTATATAGAGAAATCAGGACCTTCTTCCTCCTCCTGGTGATACCTCTAGTGGTATAAAGATCTATATAGAGAAATCAGGACCTTCTTCCTCCTCCTGGTGATACCTCTAGTGATATAAAGATCTATATAGAGAAATCAGGACCTTCTTCCTCCTCCTGGTGATACCTCTAGTGGTATAAAGATCTATATAGAGGAATCAGGACCTCCTTCCCCTGCTGGTGACCCCTCTAGTGATATAAAGATCTATATAGAGGAATCAGGACCTCCTTCCTCCTGCTGGTGGTCCCTCTAGTAATATAAAGATTTATATAGAGGAATCAGGACCTCCTTCCTCCTGCTGGCGACCCTCAAGTGATATAAAGATCTATATAGAGGAATCAGGACCTCCTTCCTCCTGCTGGTGACCCCTCTAGTGATATAAAGATCTATATAGAGGAATCAGGACCTCCTCCCTCCTGCTGGTGATCCCTCTAGTGATATAAAGATCTATATAGAGGAATCAGGACCTCCTTCCTTCTGCTGGTGATCACTCTAGTGATATAAAGATCTATATAGAGGAATCAGGACCTCCTTCCTCCTGCCGGGGATCCCTCTAGTGATGCATACTAGAATTCTTTTCACTTTTCCCACTGCTTGATCACACTATTTGCTCATTTTGCAATTATCTGAAATAAGCACACCCAAATCTTTTTCTTCTGTATTGCTGGCTAACACTGTACCCCCAATGTTGTACTCTCTCAGGGGATTCTTTTTCCCTAGGTGCATTTTTTTACATTTAGAAATATTGAACTGAAGTCTCTGTCACGGAAAGTCCCACACTCTGCTTGAGTGCTTCCGTCATATACCACTTCCTCCCAGTCTGTATACAGATATCAGATATTCCAACCTCTCTGAGCACAAAACAAGGCGACACTTGCTTGTTGCTAACATGAACTCACTTTATTCAGAACCAGAATGACAAGACTTTATATGCCGTTGGAACCTCCTCTAACAATACAACTTTAACCTAATTAACATATCCTTTATACAGCCTAGGTGACTGAGACATGACCTTTTGCCCAGACTGAGTTAATTTAAAAACACCTAAACATTCTCAAAAAGACATTTTCTCACAATAGCAGCAGCTCCAATAGGAGTCGTCCCGTCTCCTACATTGTATAGAGGACAATGTGATCAGCTCATTCAATTAACATAAACACAGGTAGTTGGAGTTGATGACACCAGCATCTCCTCACAGGATGTGTCCCAACAGTATAATTCAGTCTTATCAGCAGGGGGCTGCTGGAGGAATCCCCCCTCCCTCTTCAGGGACACAAATCCCAAATGACCACAGCAAGGAGTCCCCAACAGAATCAAACAACATACAATATATACATATATACACGACTGAGTCCGATTAGTACAGTTCAGACCGGACCTCCAATTCACCCCACAAAGAGCACCGTTCCATTGAAAATCCAGGGCCCATAATCAAAAGGCAAGAGGCTTGCACCCAGTCCTCTCCAACAGCCTCTGTCCCGGCTAGGTCTGTCACATTTCTCCCCTTTCGGCAGGAGACTAACACAGGAGGAGACCCCAGACGGGTTGACTCCGAAGTTAGTCAGTAGTTCCAGTCCTCTACTGCCTGTACCCACACAGTACCCCAAACAAATTGTTCCAAACAGAGCATTACTCACCCAGGCAACCTCTGCCTCTCTCAGAACATATCTGCCGCTGGGGAGAGGCCTGGACTGGCCCTTCTCCCTGGAGTCCTTTCTGCCGCTGGAGAGAAGACGGGGACTGGGCTCACTCCGTCATGCTGTTGGGGATCTGGGCCGACTGCCCAGCATCCCTGGAATATACAGGTGGAGACTGAAGTCCCATCCACCTTCACAGGAAATCCATCTCCTGTTAGTTGAGGGCAGAGTCCAGCAGTACTCGGCCCTGTTGCCAGCCCTTCTGCTGGAAGCCCCACACCATCTGCTCTGGCTACCTGTTGGGAAGGGAGGCCGACTGCCCCACCTCCCTGGAACTCTGTAGTTGTTGCCGGTGATGGCCAGAGGTTGGCAGCACTCTGCCCGGTTGCCGGTGCTTCAACTGGGGAAGTTCCCTGTAACTCCACAGATACTGCTGTTGGTGCTGGGCAGAGCACAGTAAAGTTTGGCCCCAATAGCAGCTCTTCTGCTGGAGGCTCATCAGGTTGTTCTTCCTCAGCAGAAAAGTCTATAATAAATCCCCTACCTCTATAACTGGTGTCTGTGGGCAGAGGTTCACCATCTCCTGTCCGTGGAACTCAGAAGATGCCATCAGTGCTGAGCAGAGCGCAATGAAGTTTGGCCCTAATCCCAACTCTTCTGCTGGGGGCTCACTCGATGGTTCTTTCTCAGCAGAAAAGTCTATCAAATCCCCTGTCTCTGCAACTGGTGTCTGGGGATAGAGGTTCACCATCTCCTGTCCATGGAACCCAGAAGATGCTATCAATGCTGGGCAGAGGTTAGCAGAGCTCTGCCCTGTTGTCAGCACTTCAGGTTTGGGGATGGCAATCTCCAGATTTTCCACTGCAGATTCTCTGGTATGCTGCTGGACAGGCACATTCCTCCATCCAAGATCATCCCATGCAGAAAAAGGATCATCAAGGTCAGTCAGCACTTGCTGCATCTGCCATAAGACCTCCGCCTCCCTAGCTGTGGGGGCAGGTTGGCAAAGCACACTATTGCTCTGCCACATTGCCGACTCTTCAGCCAGGATTTCAGGGTTGTCAGCTGGTATTTCCTGATAGTCCCAGGTAAAGGGAGCCCAGCCCTGGCACTGAGCAATGTCTAGCAGCCGTCTATAGGCGATCTCTAGCTCCCATTCCTGAATGGCCAGAAACTCCAAATCTTCCTGTGCCCAGTGCACTTCCGAAATGTTCAGTAGCCCTTCTCTGAATTCCATGATTTCGTCCAACCGCCACTCCAAATCACTCCCAAAGTTAGGGTCCCCTGTCAGCTTCACATACAACAGTCCCAAGCCGCCGTAGCTTAAGCCTTCCGTTGGGCTGTCATCCGCTATCCAGGGACATGCTTGGGATACATGCCACCGGAGGGCTCTGTAGCTCTCATCCAGCTTTATCTCTGCCCAGACCAGCCTGCTTAATTCAGCTGTCTGCTTCTTGTGTGGTTTTTCTCCCAAAAACCGCACCCGCAGTCTGTACTGCAACCAGTACCTTTCCTGGATGGAGAGGAGAACTTTTCCCTGATGTCGCTGCTCATGGGCTAGTGCTTCTTTCCAGAGTTTGCAGCGAATAGAATCAGACCATCCCAGCAGGACCTGTTCCGATACTGGTCCTCTGTGCTGTATCTGCATCTCTCGCAACCTCCTTCTGAATTCCTCATCCATGGCGGCTGGTATCTGTACCTCTCCTCTCCTCTCCTGCTATCTGGACCTTGGATCCAGATGGAAGTTTGGATGTCCCAGACTGCAGGAAGCTTTCCTGCTGCTTGCCACTAATGTCACGGAACGTCCCACACTCCGCTTGAGTGCTTCCGTCATATACCACTTCCTCCCAGTCTGTATACAGATATCAGATATTCCAACCTCTCTGAGCACAAAACATGGGGACACTTGCTTGTTGCTAACATGAACTCACTTTATTTAGAATCAAAATTACAAGACTTTATATGCCGTTGGAACCTCCTCTAACAATACAACATTAACCTAATTAACAGGAGCTAATTAACTTATCCTTTATACAGCCTAGGTGACTGAGACATGACCTTTTGCCCAGACTGAGTTAATTATCACAGGACATTTTCTCACAATAGCAGCAGCTCCAATAGGAGTCGTCCCGTCTCCTACATTGTATAGAGGACAATGTGATCAGCTCATTCAATTAACATAAACACAGGTAGTTGGAGTTGATGACACCAGCATCTCCTCACAGGATGTGCCCCAACAGTATGAATCAGTCTTATAAGCAGGGGGCTGCTGGAGGAATCCCCCCTCCCTCTTCAGGGACACAGATCCCAGATGATCACAGCAAGGAGTCCCCAACAGAATCAAACAACATACAATACACACATATATGCACGACTGAGTCCGATCAGCACAGTTCAGACCGGACCTCCAATTCACCCCACAAAGAGCACCGTTCCATTGAAAATCCAGGGCCCATAATCAAATGGCAAGAGGCTCGCACCCAGTCCTCTCCAACAGCCTCTGTCCCGGCTAGGTCTGTCACAGTCTCCATGGCTTTGACCAATCTTCCAGCAATGCCAAATCATGTTCCATGTTACAGATACCTCCAGGGATATCACCCTATTTCACACCTTTGTATCATTAGCAAAGACATACCTTACCCAACAAACCTTTAGTTATATCACTTACTTAGAGATTATAAGGGACAGGACCCAGTATAGACCCTTCTGGTACCCCACTAGTGACTGGTCTCTGTTCTGAGTGAACCCCATTTATAACTACATTCTGGGATCTATCCTTTAGCCAACTGCATAACCACTGAACCACCCAAGGAAGTAAGTCCTAGCCTGTGCAACTTTTGTATTAGATCATTTATGTGGAACTGTATTAAATGCCTTGCTGAGATGTTCTCAGCACCACCCTGGTCCAAAACATTGGTAATATAGTCAGAAAATCCAATCAGATGAGTGTGACCTGCCCTCAGTAAAGTCATGCTGCTTTGGGTCCAGCAAGTTGTTTGTTTTTAGGTGATCAATGATCCTTCTTTTCAGGAGTGATTCCATTAACTTGACTACAGCCGATGTTAAACTCGCTGGCCTGTAATTGCCAGCTTCTACCATTCTTGTGGATAGGAACAATATTAGCTGTCCACCAGTCATGGGGAACTTCTGCTAGAAGAGATTGATTAAAAAGATCTGTTAATGGTCTAACAATTATATCTCGATGTTCTCTTTACCTTTCATTTCTATTTTAAACTGAATGGGTTGTTTTACATGATAACGGTTTACATGGACTTTAAAGCGGGGTTCCACCCAAATTTTGAACAATATCTGTATGTATTCTCTTCCTTGCCTAGATGCTGACATGCCATTTAAATCGCCGTAATTACCTTTTATTCTTCTATTCTTCTTTGCACTTCCTGGTTCTCCTCCCATGGGAGTAGGCGTGTTTCTAGCCTCTCCCAGACTCCTGGGAGCTAGTCTCAGGCTTCCCAGGATGCCACTGAGCATGTGCGGGAACGAGCGGTGAATGCTGGGAGCACAGCATTCACCACATACAGGAAATAAATGCTTGTGGGCTTCAAATGCCCACAATGAAGATGGAAACCGCCTGCAGTGAATAATATAAGTTATTCTTTCCGACGAAATCTGACACAGGCGGACATATTACACACAATATGTGAGTATGTAATGCTGAGAAGAAAAGTTTGTGAATGAACTAAAAAAAAAAAAACGATAGATAGGTGGACCCCCGCTTTAAGGTTAGTAATCCATGTTCTTGGACAGACTTATACAGGAAGGGACCCCCCACCCCCTGATGCACCGTATGCCTAGCCACCTGAGAGGTACCCAAGGAAATACCTAGCAGAGGATTCTCTGGCATTGGATGAGCTGTGGATGCTGGCACTGTTGCTGCCTGGCTGGAGTGAATGGACTGATCCTATTCTGCTGTGTGAATCGGCTCACTGCCTATATTGGAGCTTATTATGGGAACGACGTGCTTGCAGGACCTACACAGGATCATCACCTGCAATGAATCATTTGTCTGACCCATAGCATAGCCGTTCTAATTACATCCATCTAGTTGCTGTGTTAATCTGGAAAATTGGAGGACTGTCATCACCACAATAATACCAAACCATCATCGAGGAAGCAGGACAGTGAGTACATCTATACATTGAATCACCGATCATACCAGCAGTTACAATGGGGTACCCGGAGTACTGGGACCCATTTACACATTGGCCAGATCAGATGTAATTACTAATGCTTCTATGTGACATTGTTTGGCTCCATTCATCCTGTGGGTACAGTCTTCTTCTGATCAACCCCCGGGTGGCATAATCAGCTGTGTATCATCACTTGGATGAGGGACTTCCTTCATTATCCAGCAACTTGCCCACCTCCTGACCTCTTGTTGTGATCTTCCTGTTAGGATCACTGGGACTTCCATATACCCACGTAGTTGGGATCAGGTCCGGAGACACATCAAGGCAAGTACACTCACATAGGTGGCCACCCTCCAGTGGGATTGTTTCCCAGATTTGCCTGTTACAGAATAGGTTACTGCATTCTCCCATTGTGGCTATAAGGTGCCGAGCTTTCCCTTCAAGCATCTGGGAACATTCTGCTCTAGAGTAATCCTTGGGTAGGGATTTAAAAAAAAAGGTGCATTCATCAGGGGTACTATCTTGGGGGAAAGTTCATATAGTCTCCTGGTTCCAGCTCCGAGGGGGAGGTTCATAATGGCCCCAATATGTGCAAGGGGAGGGAGGGCATGGAAGTATGATCATTTTTGTATTTGTGCATTTAGGTGGGAGAGAAGTTTGAGGAGGTGAGTGGTACTTTTGAGAGCTATGTTATGTGGTGCTGTATCATTACTCAATAAATGAGTCATGAGGTGATTACCCTTGGGTGTGCATAGTCTTTATTTTATGTGTCAGTTTGCATTCTGTGTATACACCCTACCATTATTTATGAAGGCACCCTCATGCATTTTATATTAGGCTCCAAGTCCGCTTTTTCTGTTTTTCTTTATAATCCATGTTCTATCTTTTTTTAGTACTGGAATAAATCAGTGGCGGGACCAAAAAAAACCTTCTGAGATTCTTAAAGAGTTGGCCACAGTCAGGAGATTGGCTCAGCCCATTTTTCAGGAGAGATACGTTGACTTTTCAGGAAAACATTATTGTCTTAATGTGTTGGGTGAGTAGAATCTTTGTACACGGTCTGAGTGGACCTCTACTTAATACTGATATGTGAACTTAGCATTTCATGTTACTGAACTAGGAATGTAGATTTTAGTTGTATGTTAGACCCCTTGTATGTCACACTTATACGACTTGTCCCACAATTTTGGACTGCAAAATCGCATGACAAGTCATTCTCCATGATTTTGAATGACTACCATTCATATTGGCACGACTTTAAGTCGTACCGATTTCAAAGTAGTTCCTGCACTACTTTTTTTTCTGAAGTTGGATCAAAGTCAGATTCCGTATTAACTGATCCGACTTTGGCATGCGACTTGTGCATAAAGGGGAACTTCACGCCAATTTTTTTTAAAGAAAAAAACAGCATGGGTTCCCACTTCATGGGCATACCGGGCCCTTCGGTCTGGTATGGATTTCAAGGGGACCCCCACGCCAAAAATAACGGCATAGGTTTCCCCCCCCCCAAATCTACCAGACTCTTATCTGAGCACCAGCCTGGCCGGTCAGGAAAGGGTGGGGATGAGTGAGCGCCCCCCCCTTGAGCCCTACCAGGCCGCATGCCCTCAACATGGGGGTGGGTGCTTTGGGGCAGGGGGGCCCTGCGCCTTCCACCCCAAAGCATCTTGCCCCCATGTTGATGAGGACAAGGGCCCCTTCCCAACAACCCTGGCCATTGGTTGTCGGGGTCTGCGGGCGGGGGGCTTATCAGAATCCGGGAGCCCCCTTTAATAAGGGGGCCCCTAGATCCCGGCCCCCCCACCCTATGTGAATAAGTATGGGGTACATTGTATCCCTACCCATTCACCTAAGAAAAAGAAGTGTAAATAAAAAAACACACTAGACAGGTTTTTAAAGTAATTTATTAGGCAGCTCCGGGGGTCTTCTTCCGACTTCGGGGGTCTCTTCCTTCTCCGCGGTCTCTTGCTTCCTCTCCGGCCTCTTCTCCACGCTCTCCGGTTCTTCTCCCGCTCTCCGGTATCTTCTGCCGGGCTCCTCCGCTACCTTCTGCTCTTTTGCTAGCGGCTGCCTGGTCTTCTCCACCGTCTTCTTCCCTCTGCTCTTCGTCCGATGTTGACAAGACGCTCTCTCCTGCTGTAATGCGGTGTGGGCGGTCTGCAACCACTTATATAGGGATGGGGCGTGGTCACCGGGTGATATCACCCGGTGACCCCACCCCTTATGATGTCATAGTCCCGGGGCATAATTGGGCTGTGACGTCATAAGGGGCGGGGTCACCGGGTGATATCACGCGGTGACCACGCCCGATCCCTATATAAGTCGTTGCAGACCGCGCACGCGGCATTACAGCGGGAAAGAGCGTTGTGTCAACATCAGAAGAAGAGGGTGGAGAAGACCGGCCACCGCGGGCAAAAGAGCAGAAGATAGCGGAGGAGCCCTGCAGAAGATAACAGAGAGCGGGAGAAGAACCGGAGACCGTGGAGAAGAAGGAAGAGACCCCCATAGTTGGAAGAAGACACCCAGAGCTGCCTAATAAATTACTTTAAAAACCTGTCTAGTGTGTTTTTTTTATTGACACTTTTTTTCCTAGGTGAATGGGTAGGGGTACGATGTACCCCATACTCATTCATATAGGGTGGTGGACCGGGATCTGGGGGCCCCCTTATTATTTGGTAATCAAAGTCGCGTCCCTGCTCATTGAAGTCGTACTTTAAATCGTGAGGCAAAGTCGGATGCACAGTCGTATGACTGTGTTGTCAAAATCGCGGCCGTGAAATTTCGGCAAAATCGCGCGACTTTGGAATAGCACAAGTGTGAAAGGGGCCTTAACAGAGTTCATAAGTTTGTAGAATTTCCATTTACTGAAGAAAAAGGTAAATAGAAAAAGGCATTGAGGAGGTGGCAATCTTGCCTCCCGAATCAGCCACTGCTTTACCAACCTCTGAAAAGCAATCCATCACAGATAACTTTTAGAGGGCAGCAAGCAGTACCACAAGTCTAACAGAAGCCATTGAGGGTTTTTTGGGGAAATAAAACTATTCTCTCAATTCAGGTTCTCATAAAACACAAACTTTGATATCCTGTTTACTAATAGCATATTATTTTGTTTCATTTAGAAGCAAATAAAAATGTCCACCACAACCTTGGACCTGCTAGAGAAAGGCTTAGTTTACATGTGCTGCGGAGCCTAGTACCCGGTTTGGTCCCAGAACATGTGGAAACGAGGTCCTTATACAGAGAATTCCAGCCAAACCTCCCACAAGTAAGTCTCACTTATACTGAAGATTTTTTTTTTATATATTCCTGGGTACATGAGGGATAAACCTAGAAATGTTGTTTTCTTGGTTGTCATGCTATTTACTTTTTAGTCAACCAGAACAGTCAACATTTTCTCTCCGCACATTCAGGAATACTTATCAGCTTGGACTGACTTGGTCATAAGCAGAAACCCTCCCCTTTCCCTTTTAATGGAAGAAGAACCCATGAAGGTAGAGGAAGACAATATTGTGCCATTAAACCCCTTATTGGCAACTATACATAGGTCATCATTAAATATATCTCAAGGAATGATCATTCCATTTTCAGAGGACAAATTATTTTGTGGTTTTCTACTCAAACCTCTTCATGGTCAGAGGTTGGAACATTTAGGCCTGATCCTGGATACCATCAAGGTGAGGGCGATCCTCCCTCATGACAAATGTCTTACTCTAAGATCTCAGATGGACTTGCTCAAGATGCTGATAAATACCACATTTTGCTTGCCAACCGGCCCATAGCCGAATGACGGCTACAGGACGGTTGGATAACTCTAAGAGGGCGTACAGTGACGTCCTCCCAGAATCCCCCTCTCGCGCGCCTCCTGGGAAGTGCACCCGAGAACATCCATGACCGCTGGGTCCCGAGGACCCGGCGCATCACGGTAAATGACCGCTGATAACAGCCACGGACGATCGCTTGTAAACAAACCGGCGTCATGTCATGATACCCGTTCCTCTCTCCCCTCTGTGTACCGATTGGAACAGTATGAGAGGAGAGGGCAGCAGCGCTGTGGGCTGGATCTGTAGTGCCCACAGCGCTGCTCTGTGACAATTGCAGTCACATCCATCCATCCATGCTCAGCAATACCCAGCCATACTCTGCAATACCCAGCCATACTCTGCAATACCCAACCATACTCTGCAATACCCAGCCATACCCTGCAATACCCAGCCATACTCTGCAATACCCGGCCATACTCTGCAATACCCTGCCATACTCTGCAATACCCAGCCATACTCTGCAATACCCAACCATACTCTGCAATACCCAGCCATGCTCTGCAATACCCAGCCATACCCTGCAATACCCGGCCATACTCTGCAATACCCTGCCATACTCTGCAATACCCTGCCATACCCCACATTACTCTGCAATACCCAGCCATACTCTGCAATACCCGGCCATACTCTGCAATACCCGGCCATACTCTACCATACCCTGCAATACTCTGCCATACTCTGCAAAACCCTGCAATACTCTGCCATACTCTGCAATACCCTGCCATACTCTGCAATACCCAGCCATACTCTGCAATACCCAGCCATATTCTACAATACCCAGCCATATTCTGCAATACTCTGCAATACCCTGCCATACTCTGCAATACCCTGCCATACTCTGCAATACCCAGCCATACTCTGCAATACCCAGCCATATTCTGCAATACTCTGCCATACCCAGCCATACTCTGCCATACCCGGCCATACTCTGCAATACCCAGCCATGCTCTGCAATACCCGGCCATACCCTGCAATATCCGGCCATACTCTGCAATACCCGGCCATACTCTGCAATACCCTGCCATACTCTGCAATACCCAGCCATACTCTGCAATACCCAACCATACTCTGCAATACCCAGCCATGCTCTGCAATACCCAGCCATACCCTGCAATACCCGGCCATACTCTGCAATACCCTGCCATACTCTGCAATACCCTGCCATACCCCACATTACTCTGCAATACCCAGCCATACTCTGCAATACCCGGCCATACTCTGCAATACCCGGCCATACTCTACCATACCCTGCAATACTCTGCCATACTCTGCAAAACCCTGCAATACTCTGCCATACTCTGCAATACCCTGCCATATTCTACAATACCCAGCCATATTCTGCAATACTCTGCAATACCCTGCCATACTCTGCAATACCCAGCCATATTCTGCAATACTCTGCCATACCCAGCCATACTCTGCCATACCCGGCCATACTCTGCAATACCCGGCCATACTCTACCATACCCTGCAATACTCTGCAAAACCCTGCAATACTCTGCCATACTCTGCAATACCCTGCCATACTCTGCAATACCCAGCCATACTCTGCAATACCCAGCCATATTCTACAATACCCAGCCATATTCTGCAATACTCTGCAATATCCTGCCATACTCTGCAATACCCAGCCATACTCTGCAATACCCAGCCATATTCTGCAATACTCTGCCATACCCAGCCATACTCTGCCATACCCTGCAATACTCTGCCATACCCTGCAATACTCTGCCATACCCAGCCATACTCTGCAATACCCTGTCACACTCTACCATACCCTGTAATACTCTGCAATACCCTGCTGTACTCTGCAATACCCTGTCATACTGGGCCATACTCAGCCATACATCGATAAATTACTGCGCAAATACCATGCGAGATAAAAAGTTGCAACAGCCGCCATTGTATTCTCTAGGGTCTTTTAAAAAAAAAACATATGTAATGTTTTGGGGTTGTATGTAATTTTCTAGCAAATAAATGATGATTTTTACATGTAGAAGAGAAATGTCAGAATTGAGTTGGGTGCTCCAGAACGCCTGAAGGTGCTCCCTGCATGTTGGGCCTCTGTATGTGGCCATGCTGTGTAAAAGTCTCACACATGTGGTATCACCGTACTCGGGAGTAATAGCAGAATGTGTTTTGGGGTGTAATTTGTGGTATGCATATGCTGTGTGTGAGAAATAACCTGCTAATATGACAATTTTGTGGGGAAAAAAAATCTTGATTTCTTTCTCGAACATCACGGGACACAGAGCCACAGTAATTACTGATGGGTTATATAGGTATCACTGGTGATTGGACACTGGCACACCCTAACCAGGAAGTTCAACCCCCTATATAATCCCTCCCCCTTGCAGGGATACCTCAGTTTTTACGCCAGTGTCTTAGGTGATGGACGTGTAAAGATGTCCTGTGCTGAGCTCCAAAGGGAATATCCTGATATCCTATACTGGGGCAAGCCAGGCGAACCGGATCCATTCAAAGTGTCTTTTCATGGCCGAATTGAATGGTACCCGGGCCTCGTGTCCGAAGAAACGAGGTTTTACCCGTAATGCTTCTCTTTTTAGAGAGCTGGACCCCGCAGATCAGAAAATGGCTTTAAACTTCCTAATTTCTGGCGAGGTGCTTTACGGTCCCAGAACTGTTGGATCCCCCTACTGATGGGGGCCCCAGTCTCTGACGGTTTTTTCAAACGGAGCCCACCGTGAGAGGTGAAGATTGGGTCTGTGTAAACGGCACCCTGCGGCTGGATAAGGTAAGAGGAGATTCCACAGAATTTTTGAGTTCTAGTGGTTTTTCTCCTTTAAGGTAAATGCATGCTATGCCTTTTGTGACCACCGGGGGCTGCCAAGAGCACAAACCTACACATGCTGACTGACTGTCTCAGGTGTTCAGTGCTGATTATGTCCCAGCATCTCAAAGCAGGCTGCAAGCAGGTAAGGTGGAAAGGGGGATTTCTCATGTTTGAATGTTCCCCCCCCAGGCTAGAGAGGGGCCACAGGGGTCTAGAAAGTGGTTATACCACCCGGGCTCTGCGGCCTAATGGCCACCATCTCTGAAGATAGCCGTTCAGGCAGATCTTGTTACCAGTCTCCCTCCTTCCCCCCCCCCCTATCCCCAGCCTTTTCTCCAGAAGCATGACAGGAGAGTCGGCAGTGCGGGAAGCGCTCGTTTTTTTCAAAACTCGAGGGGGATGGGGCGGGACGTCAGCACAGGTGCTTAGACTCCCACTCAGGCCAGCTGCAGGCTATTAAAGGCACTCTGTACAGGTGCACTCAGCCTTCTGAGAGACACAGAGCTGACGGTCGCATGTAAGGTGGGACACAGGCATTCTCCTAGGCAGCATTTACTGAAGTAACACCAGACTGAGCATTGGGTAGCAAGGCTTTTAGCCAGACTACATCGCTCAGGGGGCAGTGTTCATTTGTATACCTCACACCTTGTTGCTTTGCACTATGGGTAGAAGAGGTTCAAGCACCCCAGGAACCAGAGACACTAGGGGATCTCGTTCAGGTTCTGAGGGCCCCCTGTCGGCAGCATCCTCCCCCCCTAAAGATGGGCCAGGGACGGCTAGCCAGGGAGAGCCATCGGGGTCAGGGGCTACACCTGCTTCTGGCACTTCAGCCCCTGTATATATTACACAAGAGGTTTTTTCCTCAGCCATTAATGGTCTAGAGGAAAGATTAATGGCCGTGATTACGTCTTCACTCAGTGGAAGAAAACGCACTAGGCTTTCCTCTGTTCCCCAAGACCCTCAGACAGAGGAGCTCTGGGATAAAGGAAATGAATCCCTTTCAGAGGATCGGGATGGGACGGATGATTCCTCTTCCAAGGATTCAGGTGGAGAGGGACCCTCTGCGACTTCCCAAGAGGAGAAAGTCTTAGTGCAGATCCTCACTGGATTGGTCCGATCCACATTTAAGTTGCCCATACCTGAAACTACTAAAGAATCCTCTTCTGCTTTGGGGTCACTGAAACCTTTCCAAGCAGCACAGGCTTTTCCTGTTCATACTTTACTTGAAAAGCTCATTTATTCTGAGTGGGATTTACCCAGACAAACGTTTTTTTCCGCCGAGAAAGTTTTCAACACTTTATCCGATGGAAGAAAAGTTTATTAAAATGTGGGGAATACCGGCTATTGATGCCGCCATTTCCTCCGTAAATAATAGTCTGACTTGTCTTGTAGACAATTCTCAGATGCTCAGGGATCCTGTAGATAAAAAGATGGAATCCCTATTGAAGGATGTTTTTTCCTTAGCAGGATCAGTGGCCCAACCTGCAGTAGCAGTGATTGGAGTCTGTCAATACTTAAGAGACCATGTTAAGCAGGTCATCAAAGTATTACCTGAACAGCAGGCCCAGGCGTTTGCTAACCTTCCAGCGGCCTTATGCTTTGTGGTTGACGCCATTAGAGATTCTATCGTGCAAACCTCCCGTCTTTCACTGGGGTTGGTGCATATACGTAGAATCCTATGGTTGAAAAATTGGTCAGCCGAAGCACCATGTAAGAAGCTACTGGCTGGATTTCCATTTCGTGGTGCAAGGTTGTTTGGAGAGGACTTTGATAACTATATCAAGAGAATCTCTTGTGGGAAAAGCACTCTCTTACCTGTCAAGAAGAAGAGTAAGCGTCTCTCTTTCAAACTGACTCTTTCCCCAGCGCCGGGGGCTTCAGCCTCCAGGCAGTCTCGACGGCCGCCTCCATTGGGGTCCAGAGACAAGAGTCAACCCCAGGGACAAAAGAAGTCCTGGGGAAAGAAGCCTACTAGGCAAAACACTAAGACCTCTGCATGAGGGGGCGCCCCCGCTCACTCGAGTGGGGGGAAGACTGCAACAGTTCTCAGAGCTCTGGCACGAGGACTTCCAGGACAGATGGGTAATCACCATGGTAACCTTAGGGTACAAGCTGGAGTTTCAGGAATTCCCTTCTCCTCGGTTCCTCAGATCAAATGTTCCCAGAGACCCAGAGAAGAAGCAGTCGCTCCTTCTAGCGTTAGAGCGACTTTTGTCGCAGGAGGTCATTATGATAGTTCCCGCAAAGGACCAGGGATTGGGCTTCTATTCCAACCTTTTTACGGTCCAAAAGCCAAATGGGGATGTCAGGCCCATTTTGGACTTAAGGGATCTGAACCGATTCCTAAGGATTCAATCCTTCCGCATGGAATCAATTCGAACAGTAGTTCCCACCCTGCAGGGAGGAGAATTTCTGGCATCAATAGACATCAGAGATGCATATCTGCATGTGCCCATTTTTCTTGCTCATCAGAAGTTTCTGCGCTTCGAGGTAGGAGGGCGCCATTTCCAGTTTGTGGCCCTGCCTTTCGGGATAGCCACTGCACCTCGAGTGTTCACAAAGATCTTGGCCCCTCCTCTGGCCAGATTAAGGGCTCAGGGTATAGCTGTCATAGCATACCTAGACGACCTGCTCTTGATAGACCGGTCGGTAGCCTCTTTGAATGGAAACTTGAGGACCACGGTCAGGTATCTAGAACACCTAGGTTGGATCCTCAACTTAGAAAAGTCTTTCCTAAAACCAGTAAGAAGACTGGAGTATTTAGGTCTGATTATAGATACAAGCCAGGAGAAAATATTTCTACCCCAGGCAAAGATCGCTGCTTTAAGGGAGCTGATTCTGACAGTAAGGACCAAGAAGGGTCCCTCAGTCCGCCTTTGTATGAGGCTACTAGGGAAGATGGTGTCTTCATTCGAAGCAGTTCCCTATGCTCAGTTTCACTCAAGAATGCTGCAACACAGTAGTCTGTCGACCTGGAACAAGAAGGTTCAGGCATTAGACTTTCCGATGCACCTGTCGCATGCGGTGCGTCAGAGCCTCAATTGGTGGCTCATACCCGAAAACCTGCAGAAGGGGAAATCCTTTCTACCGGTTACCTGGACGGTGGTAACAACAGATGCCAGTCTGTCAGGTTGGGGAGCAGTTCTGGAACAGGCTGCGGTCCAAGGGGTATGGTCCAAGACAGAGAGGACCTTACCCATCAACATTCTGGAGATCCGGGCGATACATCTAGCTCTAAAGGCCTGGACTATCAGGCTACAGGGTTGTCCGGTCAGGATCCAGTCCGACAATGCCACAGCAGTGGCTTATGTCAATCATCAGGGAGGCACCCGGAGCCGAGCTGCTCAAAAAGAGGTGAACCAGATCTTAGTCTGGGCAGAGATGCATGTGCCATGCATATCGGCAGTTTTCATCCCGGGAATAGAGAATTGGCAGGCGGACTATCTAAGTTACTTCCAGGGGAATGGTCTCTGCATCCCGACGTCTTTTGGGCCATATGCCAAAGATGGGGGGTTCCAGATGTAGATCTCTTTGCATCCCTATTCAACAAAAAGATAGACAGATTTGTGGCAAGGACAAAAGATCCTCTTGCATGCGGGACGGATGCGTTGGTGATTCCGTGGCATCGGTTCTCACTGATTTACGCATTCCCGCCTATTCTGCTATTACCACGACTCCTTCGCAGGATCAGGCAGGAAAGGAAGTCGGTACTTTTGGTGGCCCCCGCTTGGCCCAGAAGGACTTGGTATGCAGAAATAGTAAGGATGACGGTGGGTTCCCCGTGGACCCTACCGGTACGCCCAGACCTGTTATCTCAAGGTCCAGTGTTCCATCCTGCCTTACAAACGCTAAATTTGACGGTTTGGCTATTGAGACCCACGTTCTGAAGAGTCGTGGGCTCTCAGGTCCTGTGATATCTACCTTGATCAATGCAAGGAAGCCAGCTTCCAGAATGATTTATCATAGAGTCTGGAAGGCTTATATAACCTGGTGTGAATCCAGGGGTTGGCATCCCAGGAAATATGTCATAGGTAGAATCCTTGATTTTCTACAGATGGGATTAGAGATGAAGCTGGCCTTGAGTACCATCAAGGGCCAGGTCTCGGCTTTATCAGTATTATTTCAGCGGCCACTTGCTTCGCATTCTTTGGTCCGAAACTTTATGCAGGGGGTGATGCGTCTTAATCCTCCGGTTAAAGCGCCCCTAAACCCCTGGGACTTGAACTTGGTCCTGGCTGTGTTACAGAAACAGCCTTTTGAACCAATAAGTCAGATTCCTTTGGTCTTGTTGACAAGGAAATTAATTTTTCTGGTGGCCATTTCTTCTGCTAGAAGAGTATCAGAATTAGCAGCTCTTTCCTGTAAGGAGCCTTATTTGATTATACACAAGGATAGAGTGGTACTACGCCCTCATCCTAGTTTTTTACCGAAGGTGGTTTCTGATTTTCATTTAAACCAAGACATTGTTCTACCTTCCTTTTTTCCAGATCCCTGTTCTCCGGAAGAGAGATCTCTACATTCGTTGGATGTAGTAAGAGCAGTTAAGGCCTATCTAGGGGCAACTGCTCAGATCCGCAAGACGGATGTTTTGTTTGTGCTGCCAGAGGGTCCCAATAGAGGACAGGCAGCGTCAAAAGCTACCATTTCTAAATGGATTCGACAGTTGATCATTCAAGCTTACGGTTTGAAACAGAAGATTCCTCCGTTTCAGATCAGGGCACATTCCACAAGGGCTATTGGTGCTTCTTGGGCAGTGCATCACCAGGCCTCTATGGCTCAAATCTGCAAGGCCGCAACCTGGTCTTCAGTCCATACATTCACCAGATTCTATCAGATGGATGTGAGAAGGCATGAGGATATCGCCTTTGGGCGTAGTGTGCTGCAGGCAGCGGTATGAGGTCCTCAGGTCTGATGGCACCCTACTTGGTCGTGGTTCCCCCCCCTCAGATAGCATTGCTCTGGGACATCCCATCAGTAATTACTGTGGCTCTGTGTCCCGTGATGTTCGAGAAAGAAAATAGGATTTTTAAAAACAGCTTACCTGTAAAATCCTTTTCTTTCGAAGAACATCACGGGACACAGAGGTCCCGCCCCTCTTCTAATACACTATATTGCTTGGCTACAAAACTGAGGTATCCCTGCAAGGGGGAGGGATTATATAGGGGGTTGAACTTCCTGATAGGGTGTGCCAGTGTCCAATCACCAGTGATACCTATATAACCCATCAGTAATTACTGTGGCTCTGTGTCCCGTGATGTCCATCGAAAGAAAAGGATTTTACAGGTAAGCTGTTTTTAAAAATCCTATTTTTGCAAAGAATTCTGGGAAAAAATGACAACTTCAAAAAACTCACCCTGCCTCTTACTAAATACCTTGGAATGACTTCTTTCCAAAAAGGGGTCATTTGGGGGGTATTTGTACTTTTCTGGCATGTTAGGGTCTCAAGAAATTAGATAGGCCGTCAGTACTTCAGGTGTGATCTATTTTCAGATATTGGCACCATAGCTTGTGGACTCTATAACATTCGCAAAGACCAAATAATATACACCGATTTGTACTTATTTTTACCAAAGATATGTAGCAGTATAAATTTTGGCCAAAATTTATGAAGAAAAATTACTAATTTGCTAAATTTTATAACAAACGAAGAAAAATTCATTTTTTTACAGAATTTTCAGTCTTTTTTTTATAGCGCAAAAAATAAAAAACCCAACAGTGATTAAATACCACCCAAAGAAAGCTCTATTTGTGTGAAAAAAAGGACAAAAATTAAATATGGGTACAGTGTTGTATGACTGAGTAATTGTCATTCAAAATTTGAGAGCACCGAAAGCTGAAAATTGGTCTGGTTAGGAAGGGGGTTTAAGTGCCCAGTGGTTAAAGGAAGGTTCCTTCAAGGCAGTGCCCAATGGCAAGCCCTCTTAACAGGATCTCCTTGCAGAATGGAAAAATGTTTCTCCTACTCTATCCTGGAGGGTCCTGATGATGGATGCCAACCTGGTGGGCTGGGATGGAGTTCTGGACAATCTCCCAGTCCCATGAACTTGGTCACCACAGGAGAGGTTGCTGCACATAAACACCCTGTAATTGAGGGTGATTAGCCTTGCCCTGCTAAATTGGTCAGTGCAGTTGAATTGCCTCCCTGCAAGAGTCAGTACCACAGTGGAGGCATACATGAATCATCCAAATCCAGAATTTGGTTGGCCTAGAAGGAAGGGGACCTCATACTGTCCACATACAAGGTGTGGAATATTATCCGGTGGATTTTCCCAGCCATCAACTTTCTCCAGGAACTTTCTCTTCAACCAAAGGTGTTTGAAGGCTTCTGCTGACAGTGGGGAGCCCTGGATGTAGATCTAGTATTCACGTTCAGTACAAAGCTGGACAGGTTTTTCTCCAGGACCATCGATCCCTAAGCACTGCTGCCCTTGAGAGGCTGAGCCGGGTGTTGGTGGCAGATCACGACTTCCATTGACGCAGGCCCTGGACTGACTTCTGTGATGTCTACAGAGAGCGGGGTGAACTCCGAGTCACAGAAGTGCAAAGCGAACTGCACTCCTGTGATCCATAGAAGTACAGCCAAATGAGCTTTGGCTATACTTCTTTTGATTCCATGGAACCTCAACTTGGTGTTTTCTGTATTGCAGAAATTTCCATTTCTGTTCTAAGCCTCAGACGCCCAGGATGGTGGATGTACGAGCCACCAAGGATGCTACTTTTTGGTTGGGTTGTTTTTTCGAGCTATTGGGGCCTGTTGGGTTGTTAACATGGTGCCATTCCCTCTGTCAAAGACGCAAGCCTGCGGCAACTAGCTAACTGAGGAGAGGACCTTGTTTGGTGTAGAAGAGAAAGAGTGGGAGCTTAATTTGCGTAAGTAGAACTGGCTGTAATACACTTTCACAGTGTCACGCTTACCCCTAACGCAGGTGGTCAGGAACTATGATGTGTTCTTCATCTTTAACACTCCCCTTTTCCCATAAGGCAAGCAGGGCTACCAGTACTCAGTTGCCCCCAGGACTTATACACAATGCTATAGTGCCTGGCTACCATGTCAGGGCAGGTGCGAACTAAGCAAAGCAAACAGGTACTTGCAGTTGGCAGACAAGCTGAGTGGTTCAATGACAGGCAAGGTTCAGAGAACCAGTCCAATCTGAGATCATACACAGGGAAATGCGATCGAGCAGGGCAGACAAACAGGCAGCTTGATCAGGTATTACACACTCCAACACAAGCACGAGACTGAAAGCTTGGCTAGTATATAACAGGTTTGGTCTCCACCCAGAGACTGACCACATCACCTTGCAGGTGGACAAAGACAAGGAGAATGCTACAGCTAAAACTCGGATGCTGGAATCAGCAGCTATGATGGAACAGGAGCACACATGCTCCTGACACACAGCCCGAACTACCTCTGGCCCCCACTAGAAGGGAACTCCAATTTAGCTGACTGACCACACACAGCCAGATAAGAATCTTGCATACAATCTGGTGCACTCTAATGCCCCATACACACGGTCCGATTTTCCAACAGAAAATGTTCAATGGGAGCTTGTTGTCGGAAATTCCGACTGTGTGTAGGCTCCATCGGACATTTTCCACACAAAATTTGAGAGCTGGATCTCAAATTTTCCGACAACAAAATCCATTGTTGGAAATTCCGATCGTGTGTACATAATTCTGATGCACAAAGTTCCACACATGCTCGGAATCAAGCAGAAGAGCCGCACTGGCTATTGAACTTTTACATCACCGTGTTCTTGATGTGCGGAATTTCCGACAAGATTTGTGTGACCGTGTGTATGCAAGACAAGTTTGAGCCAACATCCGTCGGAAAAAATCCATGGATCTTGTTGTTTGAAAATCCTATCGTGTATAGCGGACATTAGGGTTGGGGAACAGTCTAAATTAGCACACACTACTAGGATTCCTCCAGCTATCCTACAAGCTAGAATCTCCAAGGTCATTCACTCTTCCCACTGTCTACACACACACCATTCACGGTAGCCTGCCACCCAGCAGCTTGTCCACTGATTGGTCTTCTAGGCCAGTGTTTCTCAACTCCAGTCCTCAAGGCGCACCAACAGGTCATGTTTTCAGGATTTCCACTATTTTGCACAGGTGATTTGATCAGTCTTCACTGCCTTAGTAATTACCACAGCCGTTTCATCTGAGGGAAATCCTGAAAACATGACCTGTTGGTGCGCCTTGAGGACTGGAGTTGAGAAACACTGTTCTAGGCAACCATACACACCCACAGATACAAAGTTTGCTAGTATCTATGAAAATAAAAATGCTAAAAACAAATAAAATAAAGATAAGTTTGCACATCAAACTACACCTACAAGCACAAAAGTGTGATTTAACCCCTTCAATACCAGGCACTTTTACCCCCATCCTGCCCAGTCCAATTTTCAGCTTTCAGTGCTGACACACTTTAAATGACAACTGCGCGGTCATACAACACTGTACATATGAGATTTTTTTTCACACAAATAGAGCTTTCTTTTGGTGGTATTTAATCACCTCTGCGTTTTTTCTATTTATTTTTTTCAAAATAAATGAAGAAACGAAACATTTTGAAAAAAAAAACAAGTTTTTCTTTATTTCTGTGATAAAATTTTGCAAATCTTTCTTCATAAATTTAGACTAAAAGGTATTCTGTTCCATTTCTTTGGTGAGATTACCCCAAATCAGTGTACATTTAGTCTGTAGGAAAGTAATAGAGTCCACAAACTATGGGATATATATCTGATCAATCCTGATGTACTTCCAATCTCATTTCTTGAGGCCAGAAAAACACCCCCAGTACAAATACCCCCCAAATCACCCCCTTTACAAATACCCCCCAAATCACTCCCCCCCCCGTACAAATACCCCCCAAATTACCCCCCTAATCACCGCCAGTACAAATACCCCCCAAATAACCCCCTTTACAAATACCCTCCAAATTACTCCCATCCTCCCAGTACAAATACCCCCCAAATCACCCCCAGTACAAATACCTCCCAAATCACCTCCAGTACAAATACCCCCCAAATCACCCCCAGTACAAATACCTCCCAAATAACCCCCTTTACAAATACCTCCCAAATCACTCCCCCCCCGTACAAATACCCCCCAAATTACCCCCCTAATCACCGCCAGTACAAATACCCCCCAAATCACCCCCAGTACAAATACCTCCCAAATCACCTCCAGTACAAATACCTCCCAAATCACCTCCAGTACAAATACCCCCAAAATCACCCCCCCCCCCATACAAATATCCCCCAAATCACCCCCCCCCCATACAAATACCCCCCCAAATCACCCCCCAGTACAAATACCCCCCTAATCACCCCAGTACAAATACCCCCCAAATAACCCCCTTTACAAATACCTTCCAAATTACCCCCCCAGTACAAATACCCTCCAAATTACCCCCCCAGTACAAATACCCCCCTAATCACCCCCCAGTACAAATACCTCCCTAACCACCCCTCCGTACAAATACCCTCCAAATCACCCCCAGTACAAATACCCTCCAAATCACCCCCCCACAATACAAATACCCCCCAAATCCCCCCCCCCCCCCGTACAAAATCACCCCCCAGTACAAATACCTCCCAAATCAACCCTTTACAAATACCCTCCAAATTACCCCCCCAGTACAAATACCCCCCAAATAACCCATAGTACATATACCTCCCAAATCACCCCCCAGTACAAATACCCTCCCCCCCGTACAAATATCCCCCAAATCACACCCCAGTACAAATACCCCCCAAATCACTCCCCCCCGTACAAATACCCCCCAAATTACCCCCCTAATCACCGCCAGTACAAATACCCCCCAAATAACCCCCTTTACAAATACCCTCCAAATTACTCCCATCCTCCCAGTACAAATACCCCCCAAATCACCCCCAGTACAAATACCTCCCAAATCACCTCCAGTACAAATACCCCCCAAATCACCCCCCCCCCATACAAATATCCCCCAAATCACCCCCCCCCCCCATACAAATACCCCCCCAAATCACCCCCAGTACAAATACCTCCCAAATCACCTCCAGTACAAATACCCCCCAAATCACCCCCCCCCCCATACAAATATCCCCCAAATCACCCCCCCCCATACAAATACCCCCCCAAATCACCCCCCAGTACAAATACCCCCCTAATCACCCCAGTACAAATACCCCCCAAATAACCCCCTTTACAAATACCTTCCAAATTACCCCCCCAGTACAAATACCCTCCAAATTACCCCCCCAGTACAAATACCCCCCTAATCACCCCCCAGTACAAATACCTCCCTAACCACCCCTCCGTACAAATACCCTCCAAATCACCCCCAGTACAAATACCCTCCAAATCACCCCCCCACAATACAAATACCCCCCAAATCACCCCCCCCGTACAAAATCACCCCCCAGTACAAATACCTCCCAAATCAACCCTTTACAAATACCCTCCAAATTACCCCCCCAGTACAAATACCCCCCAAATAACCCATAGTACATATACCTCCCAAATCACCCCCCAGTACAAATACCCTCCCCCCCGTACAAATATCCCCCAAATCACACCCCAGTACAAATACCCTCCAAATTACCCCCCCCACCCCCGTACGAATACCCCCCAAATCACCCCCAGTAGAAATACCCCCCAAATCACCCCCCCAGTACCAATACCCCCCAAATCACCCCCCCCAGTACAAATACCCTCCAAATTACAGCCCCCCGTATAAATATTTAGTAAGAGGCATGGCAGGCTTTTTTGAAGTTTTGTGGGGGTTTTTTTGTCAGAATTTTGGGGGGGGAAACAACTAGAAAATTCACTTTGCTTTTCTTTTTTTACATCCTGTCACCAGTGCAGTACAGCGTCCTCATATAACAGGTGTGGTGGTGATCAGGGGCACTGACTGGTGACGGTAGGAAAAGAAAACTAAAATTTTAATAATTTGTTTTATTTTTATTTTTTTACGATTTAAAAAAAAACTGCCCGGAGCAATATAATGTTACTATAGTAACATTGTACTATTCTTTTTCTTTCTTTTTTTTTTTCTTTTTACGCCTTCTAAATTCTTATACCAGTGAATTTCATTGCTATAAGCAACCACTTTCCATTGTGATTGGTCAAAGCTAATCACTTGACAGATGGGCTGTGATTGGCCCTGTCTGTACCATGTGATCAGTGTAACTCATCACAACGTGCAATACAATTGCATCCATTGTTTACAACTCTCATGTGGCCTGCTGTGATTGGTCACAGCGGTCACATGGTACTGGCAGTGAGTCGGTACACTGATCAGTCATCAGCTGTGTCCTGTGCACACGACTGATGACAGACTGCGCTGCTGTGCACACTTCCTGAGAGGACGTCATATGACATCCAATCAGAATGGACAAATATGTGGACAGAGACCAGCATCAAAAACTACATTGAGTATGGCACCAACATCCCTAGTTAACAGAGAACAAGAAATTGGACGATAGCACAGCGCTCTGAATGGAGGGCACAGCGCTCTGAATGGAGGGCACAGCACTCTGAATGGAGGGCACAGCGCTCTGAATGGAGGGCACAGCTCTCTGAATGGAGGGCACAGCTCTCTGAATGGAGGGCACAGCGCTCTGAATGGAGGGCACAGCGCTCTGAATGGAGGGCACAGCTCTCTGAATGGAGGGCACAGCACTCTGAATGGAGGGCACAGCGCTCTGAATGGAGGGCACAGCTCTCTGAATGGAGGGCACAGCACTCTGAATGGAGGGCACAGCGCTCTGAATGGAGGGCACAGCTCTCTGAATGGAGGGCACAGCGCTCTGAATGGAGGGCACAGCTCTCTGAATGGAGGGCACAGCGCTCTGAATGGAGGGCACAGCTCTCTGAATGGAGGGCACAGCGCTCTGAATGGAGGGCACAGCGCTCTGAATGGAGGGCACAGCTCTCTGAATGGAGGGCACAGCGCTCTGAATGGAGGGCACAGCGCTCTGAATGGAGGGCACAGCGCTCTGAATGGAGGGCACAGCTCTCTGAATGGAGGGCACAGCGCTCTGAATGGAGGGCACAGCTCTCTGAATGGAGGGCACAGCGCTCTGAATGGAGGGCACAGCGCTCTGAATGGAGGGCACAGCTCTCTGAATGGAGGGCACAGCGCTCTGAATGGAGGGCACAGCGCTCTGAATGGAGGGCACAGCTCTCTGAATGGAGGGCACAGCGCTCTGAATGGAGGGCACAGCGCTCTGAATGGAGGGCACAGCTCTCTGAATGGAGGGCACAGCGCTCTGAATGGAGGGCACAGCTCTCTGAATGGAGGGCACAGCTCTCTGAATGGAGGGCACAGCGCTCTGAATGGAGTGGAGGGCACAGCGCTCTGAATGGAGGGCACAGCTCTCTGAATGGAGGGCACAGCTCTCTGAATGGAGGGCACAGCTCTCTGAATGGAGGGCACAGCGCTCTGAATGGAGGGCACAGCTCTCTGAATGGAGGGCACAGCGCTCTGAATGGAGGGCACAGCTCTCTGAATGGAGGGCACAGCGCTCTGAATGGAGGGCACAGCGCTCTGAATGGAGGGCACAGCTCTCTGAATGGAGGGCACAGCGCTCTGAATGGAGGGCACAGCTCTCTGAATGGAGGGCACAGCGCTCTGAATGGAGGGCACAGCGCTCTGAATGGAGGGCACAGCTCTCTGAATGGAGGGCACAGCGCTCTGAATGGAGGGCACAGCGCTCTGAATGGAGGGCACAGCGCTCTGAATGGAGTGGAGGGCACAGCGCTCTGAATGGAGTGGAGGGCACAGCACTCTGAATGGAGGGCACAGCGCTCTGAATGGAGTGGAGGGCACAGCGCTCTGAATGGAGGGCACAGCGCTCTGAATGGAGGGCACAGCTCTCTGAATGGAGGGCACAGCGCTCTGAATGGAGGGCACAGCGCTCTGAATGGAGGGCACAGCTCTCTGAATGGAGGGCACAGCGCTCTGAATGGAGTGGAGGGCACAGCTCTCTGAATGGAGGGCACAGCGCTCTGAATGGAGGGCACAGCGCTCTGAATGGAGGGCACAGCGCTCTGAATGGAGTGGAGGGCACAGCTCTCTGAATGGAGGGCACAGCGCTCTGAATGGAGGGCACAGCTCTCTGAATGGAGGGCACAGCACTCTGAATGGAGGGCACAGCGCTCTGAATGGAGTGGAGGGAACAGCACTCTGAATGGAGGGCACAGCGCTCTGAATGGAGTGGAGGGCACAGCACTCTGAATGGAGGGCACAGCGCTCTGAATGGAGTGGAGGGCACAGCTCTCTGAATGGAGGGCACAGCGCTCTGAATGGAGTGGAGGGCACAGCTCTCTGAATGGAGGGCACAGCGCTCTGAATGGAGGGCACAGCGCTCTGAATGGAGGGCACAGCGCTCTGAATGGAGTGGAGGGCACAGCACTCTGAATGGAGGGCACAGCACTCTGAATGGAGGGCACAGCACTCTGAATGGAGGGCACAGCGCTCTGAATGGAGTGGAGGGCACAGCACTCTGAATGGAGGGCACAGCGCTCTGAATGGAGGGCACAGCGCTCTGAATGGAGGGCACAGCGCTCTGAATGGAGTGGAGGGCACAGCTCTCTGAATGGAGGGCACAGCGCTCTGAATGGAGGGCACAGCGCTCTGAATGGAGGGCACAGCGCTCTGAATGGAGTGGAGGGCACAGCACTCTGAATGGAGGGCACAGCGCTCTGAATGGAGTGGAGGGCACAGCGCTCTGAATGGAGGGCACAGCGCTCTGAATGGAGGGCACAGCGCTCTGAATGGAGGGCACAGCTCTCTGAATGGAGGGCACAGCGCTCTGAATGGAGGGCACAGCGCTCTGAATGGAGGGCACAGCGCTCTGAATGGAGTGGAGGGCACAGCACTCTGAATGGAGGGCACAGCGCTCTGAATGGAGTGGAGGGCACAGCACTCTGAATGGAGGGCACAGCGCTCTGAATGGAGTGGAGGGCACAGCTCTCTGAATGGAGGGCACAGCGCTCTGAATGGAGTGGAGGGCACAGCACTCTGAATGGAGGGCACAGCGCTCTGAATGGAGTGGAGGGCACAGCGCTCTGAATGGAGGGCACAGCTCTCTGAATGGAGGGCACAGCTCTCTGAATGGAGGGCACAGCGCTCTGAATGGAGGGCACAGCTCTCTGAATGGAGGGCACAGCGCTCTGAATGGAGTGGAGGGCACAGCTCTCTGAATGGAGGGCACAGCGCTCTGAATGGAGGGCACAGCGCTCTGAATGGAGGGCACAGCGCTCTGAATGGAGTGGAGGGCACAGCACTCTGAATGGAGGGCACAGCGCTCTGAATGGAGTGGAGGGCACAGCACTCTGAATGGAGGGCACAGCACTCTGAATGGAGGGCACAGCGCTCTGAATGGAGGGCACAGCGCTCTGAATGGAGGGCACAGCGCTCTGAATGGAGTGGAGGGCACAGCACTCTGAATGGAGGGCACAGCACTCTGAATGGAGGGCACAGCACTCTGAATGGAGGGCACAGCACTCTGAATGGAGGGCACAGCGCTCTGAATGGAGTGGAGGGCACAGCACTCTGAATGGAGGGCACAGCGCTCTGAATGGAGGGCACAGCGCTCTGAATGGAGGGCACAGCGCTCTGAATGGAGTGGAGGGCACAGCTCTCTGAATGGAGGGCACAGCGCTCTGAATGGAGGGCACAGCGCTCTGAATGGAGGGCACAGCGCTCTGAATGGAGTGGAGGGCACAGCACTCTGAATGGAGGGCACAGCGCTCTGAATGGAGTGGAGGGCACAGCACTCTGAATGGAGGGCACAGCGCTCTGAATGGAGGGCACAGCACTCTGAATGGAGGGCACAGCTCTCTGAATGGAGTGGAGGGCACAGCTCTCTGAATGGAGGGCACAGCGCTCTGAATGGAGTGGAGGGCACAGCTCTCTGAATGGAGGGCACAGCGCTCTGAATGGAGGGCACAGCGCTCTGAATGGAGGGCACAGCGCTCTGAATGGAGTGGAGGGCACAGCTCTCTGAATGGAGGGCACAGCGCTCTGAATGGAGGGCACAGCTCTCTGAATGGAGGGCACAGCACTCTGAATGGAGGGCACAGCGCTCTGAATGGAGTGGAGGGAACAGCACTCTGAATGGAGGGCACAGCGCTCTGAATGGAGTGGAGGGCACAGCACTCTGAATGGAGGGCACAGCGCTCTGAATGGAGTGGAGGGCACAGCTCTCTGAATGGAGGGCACAGCGCTCTGAATGGAGTGGAGGGCACAGCTCTCTGAATGGAGGGCACAGCGCTCTGAATGGAGGGCACAGCGCTCTGAATGGAGTGGAGGGCACAGCACTCTGAATGGAGGGCACAGCACTCTGAATGGAGGGCACAGCGCTCTGAATGGAGTGGAGGGCACAGCACTCTGAATGGAGGGCACAGCGCTCTGAATGGAGGGCACAGCGCTCTGAATGGAGTGGAGGGCACAGCTCTCTGAATGGAGGGCACAGCGCTCTGAATGGAGGGCACAGCGCTCTGAATGGAGGGCACAGCGCTCTGAATGGAGTGGAGGGCACAGCACTCTGAATGGAGGGCACAGCGCTCTGAATGGAGTGGAGGGCACAGCGCTCTGAATGGAGGGCACAGCGCTCTGAATGGAGGGCACAGCGCTCTGAATGGAGGGCACAGCTCTCTGAATGGAGGGCACAGCTCTCTGAATGGAGGGCACAGCGCTCTGAATGGAGGGCACAGCTCTCTGAATGGAGGGCACAGCTCTCTGAATGGAGGGCACAGCGCTCTGAATGGAGTGGAGGGCACAGCTCTCTGAATGGAGGGCACAGCGCTCTGAATGGAGGGCACAGCGCTCTGAATGGAGGGCACAGCGCTCTGAATGGAGTGGAGGGCACAGCACTCTGAATGGAGGGCACAGCGCTCTGAATGGAGTGGAGGGCACAGCACTCTGAATGGAGGGCACAGCGCTCTGAATGGAGTGGAGGGCACAGCACTCTGAATGGAGGGCACAGCGCTCTGAATGGAGGGCACAGCGCTCTGAATGGAGTGGAGGGCACAGCTCTCTGAATGGAGGGCACAGCGCTCTGAATGGAGGGCACAGCGCTCTGAATGGAGTGGAGGGCACAGCACTCTGAATGGAGGGCACAGCGCTCTGAATGGAGTGGAGGGCACAGCGCTCTGAATGGAGGGCACAGCGCTCTGAATGGAGGGCACAGCGCTCTGAATGGAGGGCACAGCTCTCTGAATGGAGGGCACAGCGCTCTGAATGGAGGGCACAGCGCTCTGAATGGAGGGCACAGCGCTCTGAATGGAGTGGAGGGCACAGCACTCTGAATGGAGGGCACAGCGCTCTGAATGGAGTGGAGGGCACAGCGCTCTGAATGGAGGGCACAGCGCTCTGAATGGAGGGCACAGCTCTCTGAATGGAGGGCACAGCGCTCTGAATGGAGGGCACAGCGCTCTGAATGGAGGGCACAGCACTCTGAATGGAGTGGAGGGAACAGCACTCTGAATGGAGGGCACAGCTCTCTGAATGGAGGGCACAGCTCTCTGAATGGAGGGCACAGCGCTCTGAATGGAGGGCACAGCGCTCTGAATGGAGTGGAGGGCACAGCACTCTGAATGGAGGGCACAGCGCTCTGAATGGAGTGGAGGGCACAGCTCTCTGAATGGAGGGCACAGCGCTCTGAATGGAGTGGAGGGCACAGCTCTCTGAATGGAGGGCACAGCTCTCTGAATGGAGGGCACAGCTCTCTGAATGGAGTGGAGGGCACAGCACTCTGAATGGAGGGCACAGCGCTCTGAATGGAGTGGAGGGCACAGCACTCTGAATGGAGGGCACAGCGCTCTGAATGGAGGGCACAGCTCTCTGAATGGAGGGCACAGCGCTCTGAATGGAGTGGAGGGCACAGCTCTCTGAATGGAGGGCACAGCGCTCTGAATGGAGGGCACAGCTCTCTGAATGGAGTGGAGGGCACAGCACTCTGAATGGAGGGCACAGCGCTCTGAATGGAGTGGAGGGCACAGCACTCTGAATGGAGGGCACAGCGCTCTGAATGGAGTGGAGGGCACAGCTCTCTGAATGGAGGGCACAGCGCTCTGAATGGAGTGGAGGGCACAGCGCTCTGAATGGAGTGGAGGGCACAGCACTCTGAATGGAGGGCACAGCTCTCTGAATGGAGGGCACAGCGCTCTGAATGGAGTGGAGGGCACAGCACTCTGAATGGAGGGCACAGCGCTCTGAATGGAGGGCACAGCACTCTGAATGGAGGGCACAGCTCTCTGAATGGAGGGCACAGCACTCTGAATGGAGGGCACAGCACTCTGAATGGAGGGCACAGCGCTCTGAATGGAGGGCACAGCTCTCTGAATGGAGGGCACAGCTCTCTGAATGGAGGGCACAGCTCTCTGAATGGAGGGCACAGTGCTCTGAATGGAGGGCACAGCGCTCTGAATGGAGGGCACAGCACTCTGAATGGAGGGCACAGCGCTCTGAATGGAGTGGAGGGCACAGCTCTCTGAATGGAGGGCACAGCGCTCTGAATGGAGTGGAGGGCACAGCACTCTGAATGGAGGGCACAGTGCTCTGAATGGAGTGGAGGGCACAGCTCTCTGAATGGAGGGCACAGCTCTCTGAATGGAGGGCACAGCACTCTGAATGGAGGGCACAGCTCTCTGAATGGAGTGGAGGGCACAGCTCTCTGAATGGAGGGCACAGCACTCTGAATGGAGGGCACAGCGCTCTGAATGGAGGGCACAGCTCTCTGAATGGAGTGGAGGGCACAGCTCTCTGAATGGAGGGCACAGCTCTCTGAATGGAGTGGAGGGCACAGCTCTCTGAATGGAGGGCACAGCGCTCTGAATGGAGTGGAGGGCACAGCACTCTGAATGGAGGGCACAGCTCTCTGAATGGAGGGCACAGCGCTCTGAATGGAGTGGAGGGCACAGCACTCTGAATGGAGGGCACAGCGCTCTGAATGGAGGGCACAGCGCTCTGAATGGAGGGCACAGCGCTCTGAATGGAGTGGAGGGCACAGCACTCTGAATGGAGGGCACAGTGCTCTGAATGGAGTGGAGGGCACAGCACTCTGAATGGAGGGCACAGCACTCTGAATGGAGGGCACAGCGCTCTGAATGGAGTGGAGGGCACAGCTCTCTGAATGGAGGGCACAGCGCTCTGAATGGAGGGCACAGCTCTCTGAATGGAGGGCACAGCTCTCTGAATGGAGGGCACAGCTCTCTGAATGGAGGGCACAGCGCTCTGAATGGAGGGCACAGCTCTCTGAATGGAGGGCACCCAGCTGCTACAAGTGGGAATATCTTCTAAATGTATTCCTTGTACTTACAGGGGAGCCTTATTATAAGCATACTTGTAGGTACTAGTGATTATTATTATTATTCAGGATTTATATAGTGCCAACAGTTTAAGCAGCGCTTTGATGAAGTGATGAAGCGCTCTTTACTATCACTTTAATGCCACTGAATATATCTACAATCACATGACTTTTTCAGGTTCTGTCACATCTCCGCTATTTGTAAAATGACCCCACTTGTACATTTATGTTAAACCCTTTTACTTAGTGCTTTGAAACATCGTAATGAAAATGGTGGTAGCATGACCATATCTTAGGGGATATAAAGATGTCCTCCAAGAAATAGATTTCCCAAAGAAAATAATATTGCACTGTAATACCCAGATGTGGTCAGACAGACTCATTCATTTCATTCACATCAATGTATTATATACCAATTTATATAACATAATGAAATTGGATTTTTGGTTTACAATTCTCAGCTGTTATCCATCTTTTCCTTGCAGGGCAAACTGGAGATGTGGGTTGATGTCTTCCCAAAAAAATTGGGACCTCCGGGACCTCCCTTCAACATCAGTCCACGACAAGCCAAGAAGTAGGTGGTCTTACTTAAATCTATTGTAATGAAACGTCCGTCAGATTTTTCATACATAGGAACTAATCATCAGGTCACAGAATATGTGCCAGATACTAATAGAGGACTGCAGGGACTGGTATGTTTTCTAGATATCTTCCTGATGGTGGGGTAGCAGTATTAAACCAAAACTGAAAGAGCATCTACAGCAAATCCGATTTTAGATTTCCTTTTTCAATAGGCCAACACCAAATATGGCTTTACTTAAAGTGGAACTTCACCTAAAATAGGAAGTGACACTCTTACTTCTCCTCCCCTTCCTGTCATGCATTTGGCACTTTTTTTTTGTAAGGAGGTGGGGTAGCGGATGGTTACCTGCTTTCACTTGGATATCCTAGGCAATCTAAGTGAAAGTTTTCCTCCCCACAGTCCCACATCACAGGTCCCAGAAGACTGTGGGGCCATACACAAAGTGCACTTCACATGATATGAGGGTCTCTTCTGCTTTTTCTTTGATTCTTAGTAATGCACAGAGTGGTAATAATGTTGTCTTCATCATTACACCAAGTGCATGGTGCTCCTCAGGGGTGGTTACATAGTACCTTTGTACTCATAGGATGGCTTTAGTCTTTCAGGTGTAGTAATGCCAGGTCCCATAGACAAGGAAATAAGGGAATATCTGTCCACCTCTCTATTCCACTTCCGGGGACAACTCAAAATGTTGGACTTTCCTTCCCATTCTCCCCTGTGAGATGGGGAAAATAGAAAGGGTAAAACTCCCCAGACAGACAGCAAAGACAAATTTTAACAGATGTTTTAACCCTCTCAGACTATCTGAAAAGTTATTTTATGATATATACCAAGATAAAATCAGAAACATATCCAAACATCAATGAAAGTAAACAAATTATGATATTTATTCAGTGCAACTTATAACATCCAAGTGAAAAATCGAACACCAACATGTCAGAATTGTATTTTTATTTTTTTAATCAAAAACAGAATCACTGACCCCCTCCCCACCCCTTGTGTCAGTATTTTGTTATACCACCTTTTGCTAATTACAACCTTTAGGCCTCATGCACACTTGAAAGCTAAAAACTGCTGTAAAAATGCCAGAGAAAAAAAAACACAAATGTTTTAGCATTTTTTGCCAGCGTTTAGCCTGCTGTGTAAGCTATGTTTAGTATCTGCAGCATTAAGGAATGGGGCAGCCGGCATCCTTAACAAGTGAATAACTGTTAAGGAGGGAGCCCAGGAAGCCGGGAAACTTTAACAAATGACTCGTCAGCGTGCTTACCCACTTACAACTGAATGTATAAAAAAAAACATTGCCGGCAGTACAAAAATCTGAAGGCCCTTTAGGTCTGGTATGGATTTTAAGGGGAACTCTACACCAAAATGTAAAAAAATAATTGTGTGGGGTCCCCCCAAAATTCATGCCAGACTTTTATTCGAGCATGCAGCCCGACAGGTCAGAAAAAGGGGGGGTGCTAACTCCCCCTCCTGAACCATACAAGGCTGCATGCCCTCACCAGGGGGGGGGCTTTGATGAGGACAAGGGCCTCTTCCCCACAACCCTGGGTGGTGGTTGTGGGGGGTCTGTGGGCAGGGGGCTTATTGGAATCTGGAAGCCCTCTTTAACAAGGGGGATACCAGTCCCTCCCTATGTGAAGGAGTAGTGGGTACTCTACCTCTACTCATTCACCAAGAAAAGTGTCAAAAAGAAATAAAAACACACACACACAGCATTAAAAAATGTAGATCCGTCGTCAATCACTATGCCCACTGCCACCGCCAGACCAAAAAAAGAAAGAAATAAAGGTTTTCTCGCAATGAAGGCTACTGCTGTCTGCCATGTGACAGTTCTTAAATAGGTAATGGGTGAGGCCCCCTGGCGATGTCAACTGGTGGCACCGCCCCCTGTGACATCACCGACCGGTGCATGCTGGGTCAGTGATGTCACAAGGGGTCGGTGCCACCAGGTGGCCCTGCCCCTAAACTATTTAAGACCTGACACATGGTGGAGCAGGCAGATGGGAGCAGCCTTCGTCATGAGCAGAGCTTTTTATGTTTTACTTTCTTTGGGTCCGGCTGTGGCGGCAGACATTGTGATTGAAGATGGATGTACATTGGGGGGACATTGTTTTTTTTTGTAATCCAGTTTGGAGCAACGTCCTGATCCAGGAAAGGTCTGTGTTGTACCAAATACCTTCCACTTCTTAATAATAAATGTCACTCTGCTTCTAGGCATTTATAAAGCCTTTGTATCCATCTGCTGACTTATGCCTGTCCACAACTTTATCCCGGAGATCCCGATGATAGTGCTTTGCCACCCATAGGTGATTATTTGCTTCAGTTGCACTAGCAGGGACTGAAATGCTCCAGGAAAGCTCTTTTTATGCTGAGCTCATCAAAATGAACACAGCTGATCACAGTTGAAAGTCATATGGCTTTGTGTGCCATTGAGAAGGTTATTGGCTACAATGGCATGCAGTGTCGAGCTGCTTGTCACATACCTGGTCGGAGGCCGAAGTGCTGAGAAGGCTTCCCTTGTGGCTAAGTGCAGAGCGCCCCCTGAAGGTGGTACAGGGAGTGCTATACTCAAAGAAGCAGGTGTTGCCAGCTGCGACAGGCTGAAGTGATGAAGAGATGTCTGCTGGAACGCGGCTGACAAGCAGGGTGGACTGCTGGGCAGGAGTCCCTCAGAAGTACCAGATGAGACTTGGCAGCAGGGAGAGTCAGGCCAGATGTCATACACAGAGGATCAGCCAGGGGTAAGCCGGGGTCATACACGGATCAGCAGGCAGAAGCTGAGTCACTGGAACAAGCCAAGGGTCAAAGCCAAGAAATGGGGGTAAGACTGGTCAAAGGCAAGCCGGTCGGTAACAGGGGATCCAATGATAACAGGAACAAGAACTCAGGAATACACAGGGAAGATGAAGATCATCCAGCAGTTAATAGTTGCTGCTGCAAGCTTTAAATAGGCCACCGGGCGCCTAGAGTCTATTACGTATTGCCTGTGCTTTGGCATATGTGCATGCGCACTGGAGAATATAACCTCATGACCATTCTTGCCTGTGTGTGCAAGCGCATTAGCGAATTTGCGTTTTTTAATCCGCAATTCTGCTGGCCATTGATAGATATGCCAATTCTTCTGGGGATTGTTCTCTGACATTGCTGCTAACAAAGCAAACAGAATATTGGCATTAAAAAGGGATCAACTCCAGAGATAAAACGATAATTCTCCCGCTCTACAAGACTCTGGTCCGGCCGCACCTGGAGTATGCTGTCCAGTTCTGGGCACCAGTCCTCAGGAGGGATGTACTGGAAATGGAGCGAGTACAAAGAAGGGTAACAAAGCTAATAAAGGGTCTGGAGGATCTTAGTTATGAGGAAAGGTTGCGAGCTCTGAACTTATTCTCTCTGGAGAAGAGACGCTTGAGAGGGGATATGATTTCATTGTATAAATACCGGACTGGTGACCCCACAATATACAAATACCGGACTGGTGACCCCACAATATACAAATACCGGACTGGTGACCCCACAATATACAAATACCGGACTGGTGACCCCACAATATACAAATACCGGACTGGTGACCCCACAATATACAAATACTGGACTGGTGACCCCACAATATACAAATACCGGACTGGTGACCCCACAATATACAAATACCGGACTGGTGACCCCACAATATACAAATACCGGACTGGTGACCCCACAATATACAAATACCGGACTGGTGACCCCACAATACATAAATACCGGACTGGTGACCCCACAATATAGAAATACCGGACTGGTGACCCCACAATATACAAATACCGGACTGGTGACCCCACAATACATAAATACCGTACTGGTGACCCCACAATATACAAATACCGGACTGGTGACCCCACAATATATAAATACTGGACTGGTGACCCCACAATATATAAATACCGGACTGGTGACCCCACAATATATAAATACCGGACTGGTGACCCCACAATATATAAATACCGGACTGGTGACCCCACAATATATAAATACCGGACTGGTGACCCCACAATATATAAATACCGGACTGGTGACCCCACAATATATAAATACTGTACTGGTGACCCCACAATATATAAATACCGTACTGGTGACCCCACAATATACAAATACCGGACTGGTGACCCCACAATATATAAATACCGGACTGGTGACCCCACAATATATAAATACCGGACTGGTGACCCCACAATATACAAATACCGGACTGGTGACCCCACAATATATAAATACCGGACTGGTGACCCCACAATATATAAATACCGGACTGGTGACCCCACAATATACAAATACTGTACTGGTGACCCCACAATATATAAATACCGTACTGGTGACCCCACAATATACAAATACCGGACTGGTGACCCCACAATATATAAATACCGGACTGGTGACCCCACAATATATAAATACCGGACTGGTGACCCCACAATATATAAATACCGGACTGGTGACCCCACAATAGGGATAAAACTTTTTCGCATAAGAGAGTTTAACAAAACACGTGATATAGTATTAGGTACTTGTGTGCAAACCAAAATAAAACTCAAACAATAGAAATATAATATAATAAAACCTTAAAAAACGTAAATTAAGAACAGAGTAGCAGCCACAAATAAAAGTGTTCACACACCTAAAATCAAATGCTAAGAAGGGTTAAATCTGCGGCGCTAATCAAATAAATAAATTCCTGAGAAGTAAAAAATGTGTAGGCTAACGTAAAGAAGCCAATAAAGGACTCAAAGAATGACCATGGTTTAAAGGTGCGTGAATAACTAATATAAAATTACTGCTAGGTGTCAAAACAGGATAATTAAAGCAACAATAATAAACATCAAGCTCGTGGAGGAGCAAAGAAAAAAACGACCCCTGATGATAATGTTCACACACCTACAATTAATAAGGGGAGGTAAAACTGCGGCGCTTAAATCAATGAGTAAATTCCTGGGATAACAAAGGAAAAAACATGAACACCAAAGGAAAAAAGCCTGTGGGAAGATGCAGGTAGCAATTGAATTTCTTAAGATAAGTGAATAACTAATAAAGCCTTGACAAAAATAAGCTATGTAACAAAGGAACTAATAACTACACCAGGAATAAATTCCAAGTAAGGATCTAGTTCATGTAAATTAATATTCCACCATTTCTGTGCAACCAAAAATACAACAAATCAATGTTGCAACAAAAAAGTGCAGCTAATAGGGGAACTCAATGATTGAAATCCAGATGATTAATGACCTTTAAAACCTAAATTAATATATGTGACTCGTGACTCCAATGACACAATAATCCTAAAAAATGTGTGTACAATAATTCTAAAAAGGTGTGTGCAAACAGTATTCCAGTGCAGCATCCAAGGTGAAAAATTAGAACTCTATAAAATATATTGTGCAAATGTTTGTGCAGCATCCAGGAAAAAGTTTCCAGTTTAAGGAAAGTGTATCAAATCGGCCAATTGTTTCTACTAATCCTACAATGTATCTTCCAAACAAATAAATAATAGCACACCAGTAAACGGCAAAGCCAGTGTTCAGCACAAATGACACACTGAATGTGATAAAAATAAACGTGATTCCCAAAGTAAATGAAAGTCGTTTCTGAACTGAACAAATGATGAAATAATGAAGAAATAATTTAGCAAAGACTCCCATCCATAACTCCTTCCTGATGAATATAATCCTTCACATATCCCCAGTGAAGACAGACAAGTATATGGAAAAATGTACCGGTTCCCCCAGCCTCTCACCTCCCGGCTGAGCGATAACAGCCTAAAAGTAGCCTCACGCAGTCTGTGCTTGCAGGTGGTTTTGAACGCTGTCAGTTCTCAGTAGGGTGATATCAGCCTCCCGATCTCCAAGTTTCTCAGGCAGTAATCGTTCAAAAAAATAATAAGGGGAAGGATTCCATAGTGTAGTATGTAAGTAATGAATTCTTTATTAAATAATAGCCCACTTACATTCAAAACTAGCAGCATCAGCAAAAACTTTAAAACCGGCTCACTGACTCACCGATCCCGGCCGTGATCGGAAAGACAAGTAGCCCAGCAATACCGCCTCTCTTCTCCCTTATGTGAACATTATCATCAGGGGTCGTTTTTTTCTTTGCTTCTCCACGAGCTTGATGTTTATTATTGTTGCTTTAATTATCCTGTTTTGACACCTAGCAGTAATTTTATATTAGTTATTCACGCACCTTTAAACCATGGTCATTCTTTGAGTCCTTTATTGGCTTCTTTACGTTAGCCTACACATTTTTTACTTCTCAGGAATTTATTTATTTGATTAGCGCCGCAGATTTAACCCTTCTTAACAAAACACGTGGCCACTCATTAAAATTAGAAGAAAAGGTTTAACCTTAAACTACGTAGAGGGTTCTTTACTGTTATGCCCCGTACACACGGTCGGACTTTGTTCGGACATTCCGACAACAAAATCCATGGATTTTTTCCTACGGATGTTGGCACAAACTTGTTTTGCCTACACACGGTCGCACAAAGTTGTCGGAATTTCCGATCGCCAAGAACGCGGTCACGTACACCACGTATGACGAGACTAGAAAAGGCCGGTTCAGAACCAAGCGCGGCTCCCTTTGGGCTCCTTTTGCTAATCTCGTGTTAGTAAAAGTTTGGTGAGAGACGATTCGCGCTTTTTCAGACTCGTGGCTTTCAGATCGTTTTCTGCCGTTCAGTTTGGGCTTGTGGGTTTGTATCTGCTCTTCAGTGCGTGCAAGCAAGTTCGGCGTGACTTTAGTCACTGTATTCTTGTTCGTTCGTTACTGGTTTTCAGGTCGCTCTTCACAGGCCTTGCTGTTCTTCAGTGCGTTCTGTTACTTCGTTCTGAGCAGCCGACCGTTTCTAGCCATGTTTCGTATGCGTACTCCTCGTAGAGTTCGTGCTGTGCGGGGGCTTGGTGTTGGGGTCCTGACCTTGACACAAGTCCAGTCCATGAACAGGGTGGGGAGGAGTTCATGGACCAAGAATTGGTTGCTTCAGCGTGACCAGTTCTCTCATATGCCTTTGCTCCGTGAGAATAATCCTGATGATTTCAGGAACTTTCTCAGGATGACGGACCCCGTATTTCACCGTTTGTTGGCTTCGCTGACCCCCTATATCAGCAGGCAGGATACCTGCATGAGGCAAGCCATCACTCCGGAGCAGAGGTTGGTCGCTACCTTGCGGTATTTGGCCACAGGGAGAAGCCTGCAGGACCTCAAGTTCTCGACAGGCATCTCCCCCCAGGCTCTGGGGATCATTATCCCAGAGACCTGTTCTGCCATCATCCAGGTCCTGCAGAAGGAGTATATGAAGGTAAGATTTTTATCCTTTAATATCACATTTTATTGTATTGAATGTTTGATAATATATTGTATTTCTTTCCTCATTCCCTAATTACCATGATTGTAATATGCTGTGAATGTCCCCTTTGTCCTCATGCATGCTGGAATTTTATGTAATTATTATTTTAGGTCCTTCATACATATTTGACCTTCAATAACCTCCCCAGCATGGTGTCTCCTGCCCTATATTCACCTCATGTAGTCACTTAACAATGTATTTTATCAGCTCCATAGTAGTGCTTTACCCCAAACACCCCCTAAAATGTTTTGAAATGTTATTTTTGATTTAAATTCAGGCAGAGTGCCAGAGGCTTTTTTTTGTGGTGTCCCCAAATTTTTTGTAACCCTCCCTCCCCCCAACTGCTAAGTCAGCTGATCCCAATTCTCTATCCTCAATCATCTATCTGCTGACTTTGCCAAACTCATACACACTATACCCATCTCTTTACTGGTCAGATTTATGGATGAATTCCCCAAAGCATGTAGTGCAAGGGTCTGCCTGTATACTTTCCAATGGTACTGTTTAAAGTTCTTGTATCCTATTATTATCTTGATAGGTAATAGCAGAATGTCCAAATGTCCTCAAATGTGTACAATGTGTATTTATATCTTTGTATTATGACACTTCTTACCTGTCCAGTGGGCTGCCAATAGTGTAACTAAGGAGGGGCTGTTCCAAGTAATACCCTGTATTTAGGCATTCATCTCTCAATGAAGTGAAGAGGGTTACCTGTCCAAGAGTTCCCCCCCCCCCTATAATGTTAGAAATGGCCCATGAGAGGGGGGGGGGATATGATAGGTGTACCTTATACTTTGTTGTTGTTAAATTCCCCTTAATAAATGCTATCTGGAGGTTGACCCATAATGTTTGTGTCTAATCTGCTTGCCATGTTTCTGATCAAAAATAGTAATGTTTATTGTTTTTTCCTCAACAGTTTCCTTCCACGCCACAGGAATGGCAGACTGTGGCCTCCCACTTTGCCCAGCGGTGGGACTTTCCTAACTGCGGAGGGGCAATTGATGAGAAACACGTCCACATCGTCCCACCACCCAACTCGGGGTCGTACTATTATAATTACAAGGGGTTTAATAGTATAGTGATGTTGGCGGTGGTGTCGGCTAATTACGACTTCTTGTATGTGGACGTGGGGAAGAATGGCCGGATGTCCGATGGTGGAGTGATCGCCCAGACGGAGTTCTACAGGCGTCTCCAGAATGGCAGCTTGGACTTGCCAGCTCCAGAGGACAATGTTGAAGGACTCCCATTTGTGTTCGTTGCTGATGAAGCATTTGCGCTGGGGGACCACCTGATGCGGCCATTCCCGATGAGGACCCTCACCCCGGAACAGAGGGTTTTTAATTACCGGCTGGCCAGAGCCCGAAGAGTGGTGGAGAACACATTTGGAATCCTGGCCAGCCGGTTCCGATTATTTCTGACACCCATCCATATGGCGGAGTATAAACTGAACCATATAATACTTGCCTGCTGTGTTCTCCATAATTTTTTAAGAAAACATTCAGCAAACTATGCTGGCTCAGTTGGGCCTGAGGCCGGAAATCCAAATCCATCAACACTGACGGCGCTTGAAAGTGGCCGTCCTGGCTTGCCCTCCCTGAGTGCCCGTGATGTCCGGTTACGCTACCTGGAGTTCTTTGCGGGTAGGGGGGCTATCAATATGCCAGACAATCTGTGAAAACTTTTTAAAATAAAAACCAACCCAAAAAAATTCTTTGTGGACATTTACTGCTTGTGTTTCTTTTAGCTGACCCTGACAGAAATGTGTTGAGTGCAGAAAATGTCGTGATTGGGTAACCTTAGAAAAAACTGTGTTGGCTGGTAATTCCTAAATGCAAAAACACATTTCACTACAAGTGCACTTGCAACTGCACTGAACCTGCACTTGTAGTGCAAAGTGTATTTTCCCTTAGGAAATAACCCCCATTTTTGCATAAAAGAGCAATTACATCACCCCAAAAGTGTTGTAGTGTTGAGACAATAATCCACACATTCTTGATTAAGCCACTTTTTTATAGCTGCACAATCACATGTGCATTTACGAAAGGTTTTTAAAACAAACCAACATGTTTGTTGTATAACAATGTTTGCAGTAGCATTATGAAAATTCGAAATATCCATTTCAGATAAAACAGGCCTGTGTAAAACCAACAAGAAAGCCAAAAAACTTGAACTTACAAAGTTCACATTAGGTAAAACCTGAAGGCTATATCAGACATGAGTATTTAGGAACTGGGTTTGATATAGCGTTTAGATGGGGGGAAATCACCCCTGGAAAAGCCAAATTTGGAAGATGCACACCAATTTACGAATGTCAACATGTGCTATCTGCCATCATGGGGGATCAAGGGACGTGTTTGGGGGGAGCAGGCCCTTCCTCAACGCTACTTTATAATTGAGGAAGGGGTTGCCCCCCCAAAACGCGTCCATTGATCTCCCGTGATGGCAGATAGCACATGTTGGCACACTGTGTGCATCCTCCAAATTTGGCTTTTCAAAACATTGTAAAAAATTTTAAAAGATTGGACCACAATAAAACAAGTGATTTTGTGGGGTTTAAATTCGCCCCAAAACATCAATGATGTTATTATTTTTTTTAATAACATCACTGATTTGTTGCTGTATGTTGTGCAATTCGAGATTACACCCCATGATCTCCCCGATCAGGATCTGGGCACTTTCAGAAGTAAAGCGTTCTGGATCCCTCACATCATGATCACCTAAAAAGAGATAAAGAACAAAAAAAAGGTCTCAAAAATCTGCCACCAGCCATCTCTTTTACCTGAGTCTGTGGTCGCAGACACTCAACTGTTGTGGTGCCAATCTCCACCACGTCTTCTTCTTCCTCCTGCTCAGCTTCTTGAGTTTGCGGTATTTCCCCTTCTTCCAGAGGTGGGGGGTCTCTGGTCTCCTGGGATGAGGGGTGTCCGAGTCTTTTCTCCCCTATGTAAAACAAAAATGGTATACTTAGCACACAGATATTTGATGGCAGAACTAGAAATAGGAAACATTGCTTGGAAGTGGGGTACAATTGTCTATTTTAGCCGAGTTCCAAGATGTATATTTTTTATTGCCCTTTGTCAAGCTGCAATACTTTACCTGTTTGGTACAAGCATCACAGATGGAGACCCCCCTATAGTATACACTGGAGCACCTGTGTGCCCCCCCTAATAAAAATGGTGTTCTTGTGTCCCACACTAGTGCTCCAGTGTCCAGATGTGAAAACAACTGCTCAGTGTCCTCTCCTTACACACAATCTAGTTTGCATTTCATTCTAGTAACAAACCCATCTACACAAACAAATATTTGGCATCCAAGTAGGCCCTAAAAAATGTGTGAAAATGCATATGGCCTAAACAATGGTGTTCTAGAGGCCGAAAGAAAAATGTTTGATACGAACGAATAATGGGCCCATGAACATTAAAGTTGACCTTTGGAAACGTTACAACTAATCAAAGCATATGGAGCAGAACGAACGTAATAAAGACAAAAAGAATAGGAACACAGCACAACTACTTACTTTTTTGCAGCACTCTCCGGATCTTTCAGTACTGCTCTGGCTCTCTCAACTTCAGGTCCGACCACCGCTTCCTGAGCTGATCTTTAGACCTTCGTACCCCGAAATTCCGCTCTAGACTCCTGACCACTTTCGCCATGATTTTGGCCTTTCGGATATTGGGGTTGGGGTAAGGCCCATATTTTCCGTCATAGTCGGACTTCCTCATGATGTCGACCATCTCCAACATCTCCCCAAACGACATATTTGTGGCCTTAAAACGTCTCCTTCTGGATCAGGACGTGCCTGGATCCGCCCTTTCCTCCTCCTCCTCCTCCTCGTTGCTACAATTAGCCCGCACCTGCTGTATGTCCGCCATCATGCTCTTCACCCACTGCGCCGAACGAAAAGGGGCGGGGAATACACTAGAAAGAACGTCACGGGCGGGCGGAGTTACACGCATGCGCAGTGTATATAAAGCGTAACACGCGTGCGTATTACGTTTGATCTGTGAGCGGAGGAAGGAGCATTGAACGCGGCGATCGTAAGAACGAAGGTAAGAGACAAACTTGTGCCTATACTGCTTCTATAGATTGAGGCCTATATTGTAACAAGATTAGGAGAGTTTGGTCTGACATTAGGCTTTGTCTTGTGTTGTGTCTTGCAGTGAACATGGATATGGTACAGAAAGATCAGGACTTCGTGTCAGTATTCATAGATATGCTAAGGGAGCTGCCCTGTCTGTGGGAGATTAAACACCCCTATTACAAGAACCAAGCAAAGAGGAAGGCAGCACTGGAGAAATTGTGTGAAATTGTGAAGCAGGTGATCCCCACGGCAGACATCACTTATTTAAAGATTTTCATTGGTGGCCTGAGGAGCACATATCTGAGGGAGCGCAATAAAGTCCTTGATTCGCAGAGATCCGGAGCAGTAGGTGACATCTATGTCCCCAGGATGTTGTACTACGACAGGCTGCACTTTCTGGCAGGCCAGACTGAACCCAGGTCATCCCTCTCCAGTCTTCCTTCCACGCTTCCTTCCCCCCTGGCTGAGGCTTCTGACGCCCAACCTGGGCCTTCCAGGCCACATGTGGAGGAGCCCAGATTGAGCCAGGTATAGCATTCCTCTAAATATTTCTTCTTGTACAATCAATGATGTTAACTAGATGTTAGTTGGGAGTACTAATTTATGATTGTGATTGATGATGCAAAAACTAAAACCATGTCCCTTTTTCATACACAGGGAAGTCTCAGCCAGGAGGTGGCTGATCTGCAGGTCCCTCCACCCCCCCTGGAAACAAAGTGGCAGCAGGAGGAGTAGCCTAGAGGAGGCGGCTATCAGATTTTTTTGTAGGGCTACAGAGGTCCTGGGAGCACCACACACCAGGCAGGAGAACATTGCTGCATTCATAGCCTATAAAATGCAGAGGATGGAGGAGGGCCAAAAAGCCATGTGTGAGGCCCTCATATCAGAGGCTCTGGCGAAAGGTGTGAGGGGCCAAATTACACCTCACACACAGCTTTGGGATGGTCCTCCTCCTCCTCCTGCAGGTCCTCCTCCTCCTCCTCCCTCTCCTCCAGGTCCCCCCAGTCCTCCTCCAGGTCCCCCCAGTCCTCCTCCTCCTCCAGGTCCTACTCCTCCTCCTGCCACATCTCCAACTGCACAGCCACAGCCCGGAAGGAAGTGTGTAAGGAAGACCAGAGAGTGAGGACCCTGGATCCAGTCTGGTCGGCCAAAAGATGCAGCCTCTTGTGGTACCACAGCCTGGGGACACTGATGTCATCTGCTGCTATCCAAGTCTCTGTGAATCCCGGACCAGACTGCCCTCCCTTATATATGGACTCCTCAGGCCACCAATTTTGAGGTTTAAGAATTGATGTCTGCCGTGGGGGTCCCAGGCTTCACTAATTTCTCCTGTTGGTCCAGTGTTGCCTTCCTCTTTGTTTGGTTCTGATACCTTAATAAAGGATTTTTGTTTTGAATTATACTCTCCTATGTGTTTTACTTCAAAAATGATGGTTTGTTTGTGAGGATTCAGGTACATTTCTAATATACAATGTGAAATGAACAAGGGACACCAACAACAAACAATCTCCTGGAGATTAAATAATAAAAGATATCAATGGTGTTGGGGTAACTTGCCACACAAAACACACACAAAAATATTCTGGAGTAAAAATAAAAATAACATTGAACAAAGATCAGCCTTGGAAAAAATCCAAACATTAAAGAAAAAAAAGGCTTAAAAAGAAAAAAAAAAACCATAAAAAATATATAACTGTCAGATGTGACAACTAATAACAATATATTGAGGGAATCCCACTAAAAAAACACAAATCAAACTTTGTGAGAAGTGTGTGTGAATATGAGCAGCAAAACGACTTCATTCTTGTCACATTATAAAGAAGAAGAGAGTGCGCTGTATTAAACCATTGTGAACATTGCAGCGTGACGAAAGTGCTGTATCCATTGCGAACGCTAAGTTTACCAGAACGAGCTGTCCCGTGTCGGAATTTCTTCTGAGCATGCGTGGCACTTTGTGCGTCGGAACAGGCCACATACGGTCGGAATTGACGCGATCGGATTTTGTTGTTGGAAAATTTTTATCTCCTGCTGTCCAACTTTGTGTGTCGGAAAATCCGATGGAAAATGTCCGATGGCGCCCACACACGGTCGGAATTTCCGACAACACGCTCCGATCGGACATTGTCCATCGGAAAATCCGACCGTGTGTACGGGGCATAAGAGCGGCAAGGATGTGGAATTCCCTTCCACAGGCGGTGGTCTCAGCGGGGAGCATTGATAGCTTCAAGAAACTATTAGATAATCACCTGAATGACCGCAATATACAGAGATATACAATGTAATACTGACACATAATCACACACATAGGTTGGACTTGATGGACTTGTGTCTTTTTTCAACCTCACCTACTATGTATCCACAGCTGCTTTGAGCTTGCAAGTCTTTTTTTGGGGGGGGGAGAGGGGGTTCCTTTTTCCAACTCAGTGATTCTGTATTTGAATTTTTTTATATTTTTTCTGACATGACTTGTGTTCTAGCTTTTGCTTGGATGTTACAAGTTGCACTGAGTAAATACAGCTGGATAAAACAAAAACTGTTCTTCATGTAAGGCTGCTGCAACAACAAAATGAGATTATTTTAAAGAAGGATTTTCTTTTGTATCCATTATACACTGTTTTGTAGCTCAGCCAGGCAGCCTGACAACATTGAACACATTTGTTCCTTATGAAGTGAACATGTCCAATGTATTTTTTGTTAAATTATCTATTCTTTTTTATTAGGTACATCCTGCGGGTGGTCGTAGAAAAAGCCAAAAATGTGCTGCTCATTGACAGCAATTCATATGGGGATAAGATGAGCAATATCTACATCAAAGGGTACCTTATTATTTATTCTATTAATGTTTAAATCTTAAATGTCAGCACAGGACATAGGCTGAATATTCATAGACCCTGGGTTTATGAGAAAAAAATCATACAATCCCATATACACAGTTCAACCACAGGAAGGCAAAAAAAAGCAGGAAAGCATGACTTTGCTCCAGCAGAGGAAAAAATAATATCCCCCTTATGTATTTATACATGGTGATCATATCCCCCCTTATGTATTTATACATGGTGATTATATCCCCCTTATATATTTATACATGGAGATCATACCCCCCTTATGTATTTATACATGGTGATTATATCCCCCTTATATATTTATACATGGAGATCATATCCCCCCTTATGTATTTATACATGGAGATCATATCCCCCTTATGTATTTATACATGGAGATCATATCCCCCTTATGTATTTATACATGGAGATCACATCCCCCTTATGTATTTATACATGGAGATCATATCCCCCTTTATGTATTTATATATGGAGATCATATCCCCCTTATGTATTTATACATGGAGATCATATCCCCCTTATGTATTTATACATGGTGATCATATCCCCCTTATATATTTATACATGGAGATCATACCCCCCTTATGTATTTATACATGGAGATCATATCCCCCTTTATGTATTTATATATGGAGATCATATCCCCCTTATGTATTTACACATGGAGATCATATCCCCCTTATGTATTTATACATGGTGATAATATCCCCCTTATATATTTATACATGGAGATCATACCCCCCTTATGTATTTATACATGGAGATCATATCCCCCTTATGTATTTATACATGGAGATCATATCCCCCTTATGTATTTATACTTGGAGATCATATCCCCCCCTTATGTATTTATACATGGAGATCATATCCCCCTTATGTATTTATACTTGGAGATCATATCCCCCCATATGTATTTATACATGGAGATCATATCCCCCCTTATGTATTTATATATAGAGATCATATCCCCCCCCCTTATGTATTTATACATGGAGATCATATCCCCCCTTATGTATTTATACATGGTGATCATTTCCCCCCTTATGTATTTATACATGGAGATCATATCCCCCCCTTATGTATTTATACATGGTGATCATATCCCCCCCTTATGTATTTATACATGGAGATCATATCCCCCCTTATGTATTTATATATAGAGATCATATCCCCCCCCTTATGTATTTATACATGGAGATCATATCCCCCTTATGTATTTATACATGGAGATCATATCCCCCCTTATGTATTTATACATGGAGATCATATCCCCCCCCTTATGTATTATACATGGAGATCATATCCCCCCTATGTATTTATACATGGAGATCATATCCCCCCTTATGTATTATACATGGAGATCATATCCCCCCTATGTATTTATACATGGAGATCATATCCCCCTTATGTATTATACATGGAGATCATATCCTCCTTATGTATTTATACATGGAGATCATATCCCCCTTATGTATTTATACATGGAGATCATATCCCCCCTTATGTATTTATACATGGAGATCATATCCCCCTTATGTATTTATACATGGAGATCATATCCCCCCTTATGTATTTATACATGGTGATTATATCCCCCTTATATATTTATACATGGAGATCATACCCCCCTTATGTATTTATACATGTGATCATATCCCCCTTATATATTTATACATGGAGATCATACCCCCCTTATGTATTTATACATGGAGATCATATCCCCCCTTATGTATTTATACATGGTGATTATATCCCCCTTATATATTTATACATGGAGATCATACCCCCCTTATGTATTTATACATGGAGATCATATCCCCCTTATGTATTTATACATGGTGATTATATCCCCCTTATATATTTATACATGGAGATCATACCCCCCTTATGTATTTATACATGGAGATCATATCCCCCTTATGTATTTATACATGGTGATTATATCCCCCTTATATATTTATACATGGAGATCATACCCCCCTTATGTATTTATACATGGAGATCATATCCCCCTTATGTATTTATACATGGTGATCATATCCCCCCTTATGTATTTATACATGGAGATCATATCCCCCCCTTATGTATTTATACATGGAGATCATATCCCCCCTTATGTATTTATACATGGAGATCATATCCCCCCTTATGTATTTATACATGGAGATCATATCCCCCCTTATGTATTTATACATGGAGATCATACCCCCCCCTTATGTATTTATACATGGAGATCATATCCCCCTTATGTATTTATACATGGAGATCATATCCCCCCTTATGTATTTATACATGGAGATCATATCCCCCCTTATGTATTTATACATGGAGATCATATCCCCCCTTATGTATTTATATATGGAGATCATATCCCCCCTTATGTATTTATACATGGAGATCATATCCCCCCCCCCCTTATGTATTTATACATGGAGATCATATCCCCCCTTATGTATTTATACATGGTGATCATATCCCCCTTATGTATTTATACATGGAGATCATATCCCCCCTTATGTATTTATATATAGAGATCATATCCCCCCCCCCTTATGTATTTATACATGGAGATCATATCCCCCTTATGTATTTATACATGGAGATCATATCCCCCCTTATGTATTTATACATGGAGATCATATCCCCCCCCTTATGTATTATACATGGAGATCATATCCCCCCTATGTATTTATACATGGAGATCATATCCCCCCCTTATGTATTTATACATGGAGATCATATCCCCCTTATGTATTTATACATGGAGATCATATCCCCCCTTATGTATTTATACATGGAGATCATATCCCCCCCCTTATGTATTATACATGGAGATCATATCCCCCCTATGTATTTATACATGGAGATCATATCCCCCCCTTATGTATTTATACATGGAGATCATATCCCCCTTATGTATTATACATGGAGATCATATCCCCCCTATGTATTTATACATGGAGATCATATCCCCATTATGTATTTATACATGGAGATCATATCCCCCCTTATGTATTTATACATGGAGATCATATCCCCCCCTTATGTATTTATACATGGAGATCATATCCCCACTTATGTATTTATACATGGAGATCATATCCCCCTTATGTATTTATACATGGAGATCATATCCCCCCCTTATGTATTTATACATGGAGATCATATCCCCACTTATGTATTTATACATGGAGATCATATCCCCTCTTATGTATTTATACATGGAGATCATATCCCCCCTTATGTATTTATACATGGAGATCATATCCCCCCTTATGTATTTATATATGGAGATCATATCCCCCCTTATGTATTTATACATGGAGATCATATCCCCCCCCCCTTATGTATTTATACATGGAGATCATATCCCCCCTTATGTATTTATACATGGTGATCATATCCCCCTTATGTATTTATACATGGAGATCATATCCCCCCTTATGTATTTATATATAGAGATCATATCCCCCCCCCCCTTATGTATTTATACATGGAGATCATATCCCCCTTATGTATTTATACATGGAGATCATATCCCCCCTTATGTATTTATACATGGAGATCATATCCCCCCCCTTATGTATTATACATGGAGATCATATCCCCCCTATGTATTTATACATGGAGATCATATCCCCCCTTATGTATTTATACATGGAGATCATATCCCCCTTATGTATTATACATGGAGATCATATCCCCCTTATGTATTTATACATGGAGATCATATCCCCCTTATGTATTTATACATGGAGATCATATCCCCCCTTATGTATTTATACATGGAGATCATATCTCCCCTTATGTATTTATACATGGAGATCATATCCCCCCTTATGTATTTATACATGGAGATCATATCCCCCTTATGTATTTATACATGGAGATCATATCCCCCCTTATGTATTTATACATGGAGATCATATCCCCCTTATGTATTTATACATGGAGATCATATCCCCCTTATGTATTTATACATGGAGATCATATCCCCCCTTATGTATTTATACATGGAGATCATATCCCCCCTTATGTATTTATACATGGTGATCATATCCCCCTTATGTATTTATACATGGAGATCATATCCCCCTTATGTATTTATACATGGAGATCATATCCCCCCTTATGTATTTATACATGGAGATCATATCCCCCCTTATGTATTTATACATGGAGATCATATCCCCCCCCCTTATGTATTTATACATGGAGATCATATCCCCCCTTATGTATTATACATGGAGATCATATCCCCCCTTATGTATTTATACATGGAGATCATATCCCCCCTTATGTATTTATACATGGAGATCATATCCCCCCTTATGTATTTATACATGGAGATCATATCCCCCCTTATGTATTTATACATGGAGATCATATCCCCCCTTATGTATTATACATGGAGATCATATCCCCCCTCATGTATTTATACATGGTGATCATATCCCCCCTTATGTATTTATACATGGAGATCATATCCCCCCCTTATGTATTTATACATGGAGATCATATCCCCTCTTATGTATTTATACATGGTGATCATATCCCCCCTTATGTATTTATACATGGAGATCATATCCCCCCTTATGTATTTATACATGGAGATCATATCCCCCCCTTATGTATTTATACATGGAGATCATATCCCCCCTTATGTATTTATACATGGAGATCATATCCCCCCTTATGTATTTATACATGGAGATCATATCCCCCCTTATGTATTTATACTTGGAGATCATATCCCCCCTTATGTATTTATACATGGAGATCATATCCCCCCCTTATGTATTTATACATGGAGATCATATCCCCTCTTATGTATTTATACATGGTGATCATATCCCCCCTTATGTATTTATACATGGAGATCATATCCCCCCCTTATGTATTTATACATGGAGATCATATCCCCCCTTATGTATTTATACATGGAGATCATATCCCCCCTTATTTATTTATACATGGTGATCATATCCCCCCTCATGTATTTATACATGGTGATCATATCCCCCTTATGTATTTATACATGGAGATCATATCCCCCCCTTATGTATTTATACATGGAGATCATATCCCCCCCTTATGTATTTATACATGGAGATCATATCCCCCCTTATGTATTTATACATGGTGATCATATCCCCCCCTTATGTATTTATACATGGAGATCATATCCCCCCTTATGTATTTATACATGGAGATCATATCCCCCTTATGTATTTATACATGGTGATCATATCCCCCCCTTATGTATTTATACATGGAGATCATATCCCCCCTTATGTATTTATACATGGTGATCATATCCCCCCTTATGTATTTATACATGGTGATCATATCCCCCCTTATGTATTTATACATGGTGATCATATCCCCCCTTATATATTTATACATGGAGATCATATCCCCCTTATGTATTTATACATGGAGATCATATCCCCCTTATGTATTTATACATGGAGATCATATCCCCCCTTATGTATTTATACATGGAGATCATATCCCCCTTATGTATTTATACATGGAGATCATATCCCCATTATGTATTTATACATGGAGATCATATCCCCCCTTATGTATTTATACATGGTGATCATATCCCCCCTTATGTATTATACTTGGAGATCATATCCCCCCTTATGTATTTATACATGGAGATCATATCCCCCCCTTATGTATTTATACATGGAGATCATATCCCCCCTTATGTATTTATACATGGTGATCATATCCCCCCTTATGTATTTATACATGGTGATCATATCCCCCCTTATGTATTTATACATGGTGATCATATCCCCCCTTATATATTTATACATGGAGATCATATCCCCCTTATGTATTTATACATGGAGATCATATCCCCCTTATGTATTTATACATGGAGATCATATCCCCCCTTATGTATTTATACATGGAGATCATATCCCCCTTATGTATTTATACATGGAGATCATATCCCCCCTTATGTATTTATACATGGAGATCATATCCCCCCCTTATGTATTTATACATGGAGATCATATCCCCTCTTATGTATTTATACATGGAGATCATATCCCCATTATGTATTTATACATGGAGATCATATCCCCCCTTATGTATTTATACATGGTGATCATATCCCCCCTTATGTATTATACTTGGAGATCATATCCCCCCTTATGTATTTATACATGGAGATCATATCCCCCCCTTATGTATTTATACATGGAGATCATATCTCCCTTATGTATTTATACATGGAGATCATATCCCCCCCTTATGTATTTATACATGGAGATCATATCCCCCTTATGTATTTATACATGGAGATCATATCCCCCTTATGTATTTATACATGGAGATCATATCCCCCCTTATGTATTTATACATGGAGATCATATCCCCCCCTTATGTATTTATACATGGAGATCATATCCCCTCTTATGTATTTATACATGGTGATCATATCCCCCCTTATGTATTTATACATGGAGATCATATCCCCCTTATGTATTTATACATGGAGATCATATCCCCATTATGTATTTATACATGGAGATCATATCCCCATTATGTATTATACATGGAGATCATATCCCCCCTTATGTATTTATACATGGAGATCATATCCCCCCTTATGTATTTATACATGGAGAGCATATCCCCCCTTATGTATTTATACATGGTGATCATATCCCCCTTATGTATTTATACATGGAGATCATATCCCCATTATGTATTTATACATGGAGATCATATCCCCCCCTTATGTATATATACATGGAGATCATATCCCCCCTTATGTATTTATACATGGAGAGCATATCCCCCCTTATGTATTTATACATGGTGATCATATCCCCCCTTATGTATTTATACATGGAGATCATATCCCCCCTTATGTATTTATACATGGAGATCATATCCCCCCTTATGTATTTATACATGGAGATCATATCCCCCTTATGTATTTATACATGGAGATCATATCCCCCTTATGTATTTATACATGGAGATCATATCCCCCTTATGTATTTATACATGGAGATCATATCCCCCCTTATGTATTTATACATGGAGATCATTTCCCCTTTATGTATTTATATATGGAGATCATATCCCCCTTATGTATTTATACATGGAGATCATATCCCCCCCTTATGTATTTATACATGGAGATCATATCCCCCCTTATGTATTTATACATGGTGATCATATCCCCCCTTATGTATTTATACATGGAGATCATATCCCCCCTTATGTATTTATACATGGTGATCATATCCCCCCTTATGTATTTATACATGGAGATCATATCCCCCCTTATGTATTTATACATGGAGATCATATCCCCCCTTATGTATTTATACTTGGAGATCATATCCCCCCTTATGTATTTATACATGGAGATCATATCCCCCCCTTATGTATTTATACATGGAGATCATATCCCCTCTTATGTATTTATACATGGTGATCATATCCCCCCTTATGTATTTATACATGGAGATCATATCCCCCCCTTATGTATTTATACATGGAGATCATATCCCCCCTTATGTATTTATACATGGAGATCATATCCCCCCTTATTTATTTATACATGGTGATCATATCCCCCCTCATGTATTTATACATGGAGATCATATCCCCCCTTATGTATTTATACATGGAGATCATATCCCCCTTATGTATTTATACATGGTGATCATATCCCCCCCTTATGTATTTATACATGGAGATCATATCCCCCTTATGTATTTATACATGGAGATCATATCCCCATTATGTATTTATACATGGAGATCATATCCCCCCTTATGTATTTATACATGGTGATCATATCCCCCCTTATGTATTATACATGGAGATCATATCCCCCCTTATGTATTTATACATGGAGATCATATCCCCCCCTTATGTATTTATACATGGAGATCATATCTCCCTTATGTATTTATACATGGAGATCATATCCCCCCCTTATGTATTTATACATGGAGATCATATCCCCCTTATGTATTTATACATGGAGATCATATCCCCCTTATGTATTTATACATGGAGATCATATCCCCCCCTTATGTATTTATACATGGAGATCATATCCCCTCTTATGTATTTATACATGGTGATCATATCCCCCCTTATGTATTTATACATGGAGATCATATCCCCCTTATGTATTTATACATGGAGATCATATCCCCATTATGTATTTATACATGGAGATCATATCCCCATTATGTATTATACATGGAGATCATATCCCCCCTTATGTATTTATACATGGAGATCATATCCCCCCTTATGTATTTATACATGGAGAGCATATCCCCCCTTATGTATTTATACATGGTGATCATATCCCCCTTATGTATTTATACATGGAGATCATATCCCCATTATGTATTTATACATGGAGATCATATCCCCCCCTTATGTATATATACATGGAGATCATATCCCCCCTTATGTATTTATACATGGAGAGCATATCCCCCCTTATGTATTTATACATGGTGATCATATCCCCCCTTATGTATTTATACATGGAGATCATATCCCCCCTTATGTATTTATACATGGAGATCATATCCCCCCTTATGTATTTATACATGGAGATCATATCCCCCTTATGTATTTATACATGGAGATCATATCCCCCTTATGTATTTATACATGGAGATCATATCCCCCTTATGTATTTATACATGGAGATCATATCCCCCCTTATGTATTTATACATGGAGATCATTTCCCCTTTATGTATTTATATATGGAGATCATATCCCCCTTATGTATTTATACATGGAGATCATATCCCCCCCTTATGTATTTATACATGGAGATCATATCCCCCCTTATGTATTTATACATGGTGATCATATCCCCCCTTATGTATTTATACATGGTGATCATATCCCCCCTTATGTATTTATACATGGAGATCATATCCCCCCCTTATGTATTTATACATGGTGATCATATCCCCCCTTATGTATTTATACATGGAGATCATATCCCCCCTTATGTATTTATACATGGTGATCATATCCCCCCTTATGTATTTATACATGGAGATCATATCTCCCCTTATGTATTTATACATGGTGATCATATCCCCCCTTATGTATTTATACATGGAGATCATATCCCCCCTTATGTATTTATACATGGAGATCATATCCCTCCCTTATGTATTTATACATGGAGATCATATCCCCCCTTATGTATTTATACATGGTGATCATATCCCCCCTTATGTATTTATACATGGAGATCATATCCCCCCTTATGTATTTATACATGGTGATCATATCCCCCCTTATGTATTTATACATGGAGATCATATCCCCTCTTATGTATTTATACATGGTGATCATATCCCCCCTTATGTATTTATACATGGTGATCATATCCCCCCTTATGTATTTATACATGGTGATCATATCCCCCCTTATGTATTTATACATGGAGATCATATCCCCCCTTATGTATTTATACATGGTGATCATATCCCCCCTTATGTATTTATACATGGAGATCATATCCCCCCTTATGTATTATACATGGAGATCATATCCCCCCTTATGTATTTATACATGGAGATCATATCTCCCCTTATGTATTTATACATGGTGATCATATCCCCCCTTATGTATTTATACATGGAGATCATATCCCCCCCTTATGTATTTATACATGGAGATCATATCCCCCCCTTATGTATTATACATGGAGATCATATCCCCCCTTATGTATTTATACATGGAGATCATATCTCCCCTTATGTATTTATACATGGAGATCATATCCCCATTATGTATTTATACATGGAGATCGTATCCCCCCTTATGTATTTATACATGGAGATCATATCCCCCCTTATGTATTTATACATGGAGATCATATCCCCCTTATGTATTTATACATGGAGATCATACCCCCCCTTATGTATTTATACATGGAGATCATATCCCCCCTTATGTATTTATACATGGAGATCATATCCCCCTTATGTATTTATACATGGTGATCATATCCCCCCTTATGTATTTATACATGGAGATCATATCCCCCCTTATGTATTTATACATGGAGATCATATCCCCCTTATGTATTTATACATGGAGATCATATCCCCCCTTATGTATTTATACATGGAGATCATATCCCCCCTTATATATTTATACATGGAGATCATATCCCCCTTATGTATTATACATGGAGATCATATCCCCCCTTATGTATTTATACATGGCGATCATATCCCCCCTTATGTATTTATACATGGAGATCATATCCCCCCCTTATATATTTATACATGGAGATCATATCCCCCCTTATGTATTTATACATGGAGATCATATCCCCCTTATGTATTTATACATGGAGATCATATCCCCCCTTATGTATTTATACATGGAGATCATATCCCCATTATGTATTTATACATGGAGATCATATCCCCCCTTATGTATTTATACATGGAGATCATATCCCCCTTATGTATTTATACATGGAGATCATATCCCCCCTTATGTATTTATACATGGAGATCATATCCCCATTATGTATTTATACATGGAGATCATATCCCCCTTATGTATTTTTACATGGAGATCATATCCCCCCTTATGTATTTATACATGGAGATCATATCCCCCTTATGTATTTATACATGGAGATCATATCCCCCCTTATGTATTTATACATGGAGATCATATCCCCCCCCTTATGTATTATACATGGAGATCATATCCCCCCTATGTATTTATACATGGAGATCATATCCCCCCTTATGTATTTATACATGGAGATCATATCCCCCTTATGTATTTATACATGGAGATCATATCCCCCTTATGTATTTATACATGGAGATCATATCCCCCCTTATGTATTTATACATGGAGATCATATCCCCCCTTATGTATTTATACATGGTGATCATATCCCCCTTATGTATTTATACATGGAGATCATATCCCCCTTATGTATTTATACATGGAGATCATATCCCCCCTTATGTATTTATACATGGAGATCATATCCCCCCTTATGTATTTATACATGGAGATCATATCCCCCCCCCTTATGTATTTATACATGGAGATCATATCCCCCCTTATGTATTATACATGGAGATCATATCCCCCCTTATGTATTTATACATGGAGATCATATCCCCCCTTATGTATTTATACATGGAGATCATATCCCCCCTTATGTATTTATACATGGAGATCATATCCCCCCTTATGTATTTATACATGGAGATCATATCCCCCCTTATGTATTATACATGGAGATCATATCCCCCCTCATGTATTTATACATGGTGATCATATCCCCCCTTATGTATTTATACATGGAGATCATATCCCCCCCTTATGTATTTATACATGGAGATCATATCCCCTCTTATGTATTTATACATGGTGATCATATCCCCCCTTATGTATTTATACATGGAGATCATATCCCCCCTTATGTATTTATACATGGAGATCATATCCCCCCCTTATGTATTTATACATGGAGATCATATCCCCCCTTATGTATTTATACATGGAGATCATATCCCCCCTTATGTATTTATACATGGAGATCATATCCCCCCTTATGTATTTATACTTGGAGATCATATCCCCCCTTATGTATTTATACATGGAGATCATATCCCCCCCTTATGTATTTATACATGGAGATCATATCCCCTCTTATGTATTTATACATGGTGATCATATCCCCCCTTATGTATTTATACATGGAGATCATATCCCCCCCTTATGTATTTATACATGGAGATCATATCCCCCCTTATGTATTTATACATGGAGATCATATCCCCCCTTATTTATTTATACATGGTGATCATATCCCCCCTCATGTATTTATACATGGTGATCATATCCCCCTTATGTATTTATACATGGAGATCATATCCCCCCCTTATGTATTTATACATGGAGATCATATCCCCCCCTTATGTATTTATACATGGAGATCATATCCCCCCTTATGTATTTATACATGGAGATCATATCCCCCCTTATGTATTTATACATGGTGATCATATCCCCCCTTATGTATTTATACATGGAGATCATATCCCCCTTATGTATTTATACATGGAGATCATATCCCCATTATGTATTTATACATGGAGATCATATCCCCATTATGTATTATACATGGAGATCATATCCCCCCTTATGTATTTATACATGGAGATCATATCCCCCCTTATGTATTTATACATGGAGAGCATATCCCCCCTTATGTATTTATACATGGTGATCATATCCCCCTTATGTATTTATACATGGAGATCATATCCCCATTATGTATTTATACATGGAGATCATATCCCCCCCTTATGTATATATACATGGAGATCATATCCCCCCTTATGTATTTATACATGGAGAGCATATCCCCCCTTATGTATTTATACATGGTGATCATATCCCCCCTTATGTATTTATACATGGAGATCATATCCCCCCTTATGTATTTATACATGGAGATCATATCCCCCCTTATGTATTTATACATGGAGATCATATCCCCCTTATGTATTTATACATGGAGATCATATCCCCCTTATGTATTTATACATGGAGATCATATCCCCCCCTTATGTATTTATACATGGAGATCATATCCCCCCTTATGTATTTATACATGGTGATCATATCCCCCCTTATGTATTTATACATGGTGATCATATCCCCCCTTATGTATTTATACATGGAGATCATATCCCCCCCTTATGTATTTATACATGGTGATCATATCCCCCCTTATGTATTTATACATGGAGATCATATCCCCCCTTATGTATTTATACATGGTGATCATATCCCCCCTTATGTATTTATACATGGAGATCATATCTCCCCTTATGTATTTATACATGGTGATCATATCCCCCCTTATGTATTTATACATGGTGATCATATCCCCCCTTATGTATTATACATGGAGATCATATCCCCCCCTTATGTATATATACATGGAGATCATATCCCCCTTATGTATTTATACATGGTGATCATATCCCTCCCTTATGTATTTATACATGGAGATCATATCCCCCCTTATGTATTTATACATGGAGATCATATCCCCTTATGTATTTATACATGGAGATCATATCCCCCCCTTATGTATATATACATGGTGATCATATCCCTCCCTTATGTATTTATACATGGAGATCATATCCCCCCTTATGTATTTATACATGGTGATCATATCCCCCCTTATGTATTTATACATGGAGATCATATCCCCCCTTATGTATTTATACATGGTGATCATATCCCCCCTTATGTATTTATACATGGAGATCATATCCCCTCTTATGTATTTATACATGGTGATCATATCCCCCCTTATGTATTTATACATGGTGATCATATCCCCCCTTATGTATTTATACATGGTGATCATATCCCCCCTTATGTATTTATACATGGAGATCATATCCCCCCTTATGTATTTATACATGGTGATCATATCCCCCCTTATGTATTTATACATGGAGATCATATCTCCCTTATGTATTTATACATGGAGATCATATCCCCCCTTATGTATTTATACATGGAGATCATACCCCCTTATGTATTTATACATAGAGATCATATCCCCCCTTATGTATTTATACATGGAGATCATATCCCCCTTATGTATTTATACATGGTGATCATATCCCCCCTTATGTATTTATACATGGAGATCATATCCCCCCTTATGTATTTATACATGGAGATCATATCCCCCTTATGTATTTATACATGGAGATCATATCCCCCCTTATGTATTTATACATGGAGATCATATCCCCCCTTATATATTTATACATGGAGATCATATCCCCCTTATGTATTATACATGGAGATCTTATCCCCCCTTATGTATTTATACATGGCGATCATATCCCCCCTTATGTATTTATACATGGAGATCATATCCCCCCCTTATATATTTATACATGGAGATCATATCCCCCCTTATGTATTTATACATGGAGATCATATCCCCCTTATGTATTTATACATGGAGATCATATCCCCCCTTATGTATTTATACATGGAGATCATATCCCCATTATGTATTTATACATGGAGATCATATCCCCCCTTATGTATTTATACATGGAGATCATATCCCCCTTATGTATTTATACATGGAGATCATATCCCCCCTTATGTATTTATACATGGAGATCATATCCCCCCCTTATGTATTTATACATGGAGATCATATCCCCCCTTATGTATTATACATGGAGATCATATCCCCCCTTATGTATTTATACATGGCGATCATATCCCCCCTTATGTATTTATACATGGAGATCATATCCCCCCCTTATATATTTATACATGGAGATCATATCCCCCCTTATGTATTTATACATGGAGATCATATCCCCCTTATGTATTTTTACATGGAGATCATATCCCCCTTATGTATTTATACATGGAGATCATATCCCCCTTATGTATTTATACATGGAGATCATATCCCCCTTTATGTATTTATACATGGAGATCATATCCCCCTTATGTATTTATACATGGAGATCATATCCCCCCTTATATATTTATACATGGAGATCATATCCCCCTTATGTATTATACATGGAGATCATATCCCCCCTTATGTATTTATACATGGAGATCATATCCCCATTATGTATTTATACATGGAGATCGTATCCCCCCTTAATCTTTACGTACAAGGAAAAGAGAGTGGGACATAGGGGACAGTGGCTGATGTTGGCCCCATAATGTTCGCACCCTAAAATAGGCTGGACTATACCGGTACAGATAAATGATGATAGACAATATGTATAAAAGAAATTTATTACAAAAGGAAATGCATGGTATATATAATAAAATGCAAAAACAGAGATTCAATGTTCAACAAAGAATATCTGTAAATTACAAGGTATTGACTGGTCTGGGTCTCGACTAGTTTCGCAATATTATCGCTTCCTCAGGAGGACCAATCCTATAATTGGGTGATCGTGTGCGGCACCGGGCCGCCCAAAAAACTCTCCCCCGCGGCGGACAAGGGGGATAATGTAGAGCCCCCACAACGGTTGACCAGAGGGTAACAAAGGTGCTAGCCACGAGGAGACTTGCAGTGGCGCGGGGGTCGGGTGGCCCATAATGAGCAGGGGTGAATCGTAATCACAGGAGATTACCATGTTTCAGTTATGTGAATGGACAGAGTCAGCTGACTCTATCCATACACAAAGGAAGGGGGAGGGGACAGATAAGGAGAGAGGAACGAAGAGGACAGCGGAGGGGCACAGAGGAACGGAGGGGCACAGAGGAACGGAGGGGGACAGATAAGGAGAGAAGAACGGAGGGGGACAGTGGAGTGGCACAGAGGAACGGAGGGGGGATGGAGGAGGATGCAGTGACAGTCAGCTGTGACCGATCACCGCTGTATGTCACTAAAGCAGCTGAAAGCCGGCGGGGGGAGAATCTTGTAACTCCCCCACGCGCCGATCACAGCTGACTTTCAGGTATCGGGGGAAGCATCGGGAGCATTTGCCCGAGTACAAGTACTTGGGCAAATGCTCGGTATCGGTGCCGATACCGATACTAGTATCGGTATCGGGACAACCCTAGTTTAATCTAATTTTTTACTGGGATAATCAATAAAGATATTTAGCCAACATCGGCTTGTCCTCTCTGATGAATTGCTGCTGGATTCTTTTTCCGTTTGTTTTTTATGCCGGCTTCAATAGATGGACGTTCTTCTCTGGAATTGAAATGGTGACTGGTGACTACACTATTCGTGTACTCTTTTTTGGTCTAAGACAATTTTAAGCCAGTACATACAACTTGTATAATGGGGGCTTTTGGCTATAATAAATGAATGGTAAACAGGATTACGTTATGTGGATATTCCATTCTTTCATATGATCCTATCCCATTGGAGCCTCATATATCCAGTAAGATTTCTAGCAGAGTTGGTGGATGTTCATTTGAAGCGGTGGCCAAAGATCACGATAAAAGGCGTATATGATCTTTATATCTGGTTAATGCACTCCCAAAGGGAAGCTTTTTTCCTCAGATGGTGGCAATTTTGGTGATGGTAAATGATCTGTATAAACTAGGTCAACCACAATAAGAATTGTACTACTTGAGAAAGAAAAAACCTTGCTTATGGCTTTATTCTTATATGTGCAGAAACATATGAAAGCATGTCATAACCGGACTGATTGACATGAGCACTGCTGTGACATTTTAGGGCATGGGACTGTACGGAACTTTCTAATGTCATTTATAGTCATATTTTGCTAACATTCATATTATTTTTAGCAGCTGCTAATGTAAATGCAGAAAATTCTGCACTTATATTGATACACTATTATTCAATTCTGGTTCTATAAACTGTATTGAGATAACATCTATTTCCTTAAAGTGTATGTAAACCTGAAAATGTATTTTTTTTTTTTTTATATCATACTGTAGACCAGGGATATGCAATTAGCGGACCTCCAGCTGTTGCAGAATTACAAGTCCCATGAGGCATAGCGAGACTCTGACAGCCACAACCATGACACCCAGAGGCAGAGGCATGATGGGACTTGTAGTTTTGCAACAGCTGGAGGTCTGCTAATTCCATATCCCTGCTGTAGAGTATAAGATTTCTTATCATTTGAGCCCAGTCTTGCCACACAGAGTTAATCCATCTCTGAGCAATCCTCTTTTATTGTTCAGTGAGAAAAACTTTGTCAGCTCCTCCCCCTTGCTGTGAGTGACAGGTGGATCCTCCCCCTTGCTGTGAGTGACAGGTGGATCCTCCCCCTTGCTGTGAGTGACAGGTGGATCCTCCCCCTTGCTGTGAGTGACAGGTGATTTACATCTCGTGCACTAGCCTAAGACACATGCATTATGTTTTAATTCCCTCCCTCACTCCTTTCTTCAGCATCTCTGCAAGGATTGGCTGTTCCACACCTCAGTATGATTTGTCATGCTGAAGTCATGTGGTGACTTTCCTGTCTTTTCACTGGATGTTAGAGATCATAGCAGAAGTTCAGTGTAAGATCCACCATATTCTTCACGATAGTATGCACATCTTTAATAAAAAATGGATCCACTGGGTTTGATAACTAAAAATCCTATACTACTACGTTTTGCGTTCCCTATGCTACTCAGATGTACTTACAAATATATTTGACATATCTCCATAGAACTACCTTTCAATTTCACCATTTTTACAATTTATAAGGTTATACTGTACTCTCTCTTGTAATTGATTATATATATATTATAAACCTGTAGTGTCTTCAATGGTTACTATATACTGTTTTTTTTCTCTCTTTATGTACATTACTGTATATTCAAAAGATATTGTCTTCAAAATCTTGTAAACATTTCTTGAATCTTCCAAATAAAACTATTGTAAATAGCCGCGCTGTCCCATTGATTTCAATGGGCAGGAGCGGTGAATACACCGCTCCAAAGATGCAGCTTGCAGGAGATTTTTTCTTCTCCTGCCAGCACACCGCTTCAGTGTGAAAGCCCTCGACTCCACCCACCGAGCTCCAGACAACAGACCCACCCACAGAATATGCAGTTTTTTGGGTCTCATAACAGACAGAGGGGAGACATGTGACAGGTAAAGATACATGCAGGAGGCATGTATATCCTTAAAGATAACCCCTATGGCAGGAGTTTAGAAAGGATGACATTGGGTTTACATCCACTTTAAAGGGTTTTGTTTTTTTTGTGGCGCTGAGCAGTGCAATTGGGCTGTTTTTTGAAGCACTTTAGGTTTTTAACAGGATTCATTTTATACCTTTGTCTGGCTCACACCTTTATTTGCCTTGCTAGTCTACCATACTTGCCAATAGTCACAAATTTTCCGGGACAATCCCGAAAATCCGACCTTTGTCCCGATTTCTTTTTGTCCCTGCATTTGTCCCGAAAATCAGGCTTTTGTCCCGCCCCCGGGTCGCTCTGTCATCCCCCCACCTCCTCCAGAAAGTACTGCAGATTGGTCAGTGGGGGGCATGGCCAGCTGAGATAATACGCCCATTAGCATAGCGTCATGACACACAGTGTGTCATGACGCTATGCTAATAGGCGGATCATCTCGGCAGTGGCACATGCACGCTGTGGGACTCAGGGAGACAAGTGCGAGCCGCTATGCTTGAGCTTCTCCAGCGAGGAATGAGTGGGCGGGGCCATAAGCGTCACTGCTGCTCTGATCCCTCCCCTATGCCATGCTGCCTGCATGTTGGAGATGCGTGGGGGAAGGAGTTTCTGGGAGCGGTGGAAGGCTGTATTTACAGCCCGCGGATGGAACTTGGCTGGCCAGCAGGACCGGGTATGTGCTGGCTTCTCCCCATAGACTGTTCCTAAACCCTGACCTGGCTGTGGTGTTGCTAAATAGAGAGCAAGGGTCACAGTGGCACTGGTACACATGTCAAAACTGCTTATGTACACTGCCCTGTAACCTGCTGACCTCTGTACACTGCCCTGTAACCTGCTGACCTCCGTACACTGCCCTGCAACCTGCTGACCTCCGTACACCGCCCTGCAACCTGCTGACCCCCGTACACCGCCCTGCAACCTGCTGACCCCCGTACACCGCCCTGCAACCTGCTGACCCCCGTACACCGCCCTGCAACCTGCTGACCTCCGTACACCGCCCTGCAACCTGCTGACCTCCGTACACCGCCCTGCAACCTGCTGACCTCCGTACACCGCCCTGCAACCTGCTGACCCCCGTACACCGCCCTGCAACCTGCTGACCCCCGTACACCGCCCTGCAACCTGCTGACCCCCGTACACCGCCCTGCAACCTGCTGGCCTCCGTACACCGCCCTGCAACCTGCTGACCTCCGTACACTGCCCTGCAACCTGCTGACCTCCGTACACCGCCCTGCAACCTGCTGACCTCCGTACACCGCCCTGCAACCTGCTGACCTCCGTACACCGCCCTGCAACCTGCTGACCTCCGTACACCGCCCTGCAACCTGCTGACCTCCGTACACCGCCCTGCAACCTGCTGACCTCCATACATCGCCTTGCAACCTGCTGACCTCCGTACACCGCCCTGCAACCTGCTGACCTCCGTACACCGCCCTGCAACCTGCTGACCTCCATACATCGCCTTGCAACCTGCTGACCTCCGTACACTGCCCTGCAACCTGATGACTTCCGTACACCGCCCTGCAACCTGCTGACCTCCGTACACCGCCCTGCAACCTGCTGACCTCCGTACACCGCCCTGCAACCTGCTGACCCCCGTACACCGCCCTGCTGACCTCCGTACACCGCCCTGCAACCTGCTGACCCCCATACACCGCCCTGCAACCTGTTGACCTCCGTACACTGCCCTGCAACCTGCTGACCCCCATACACCGCCCTGCAACCTGTTGACCTCCGTACACTGCCCTGCAACCTGCTGACCCCCATACACCGCCCTGCAACCTGCTGACCTCCGTACACCGCCCTGCAACCTGCTGACCTCCGTACACCGCCCTGCAACCTGCTGACCTCCGTACACTGCCCTGCAACCTGCTGACCTCCGTACACTGCCCTGCAACCTGATGACTTCCGTACACTGCCCTGCAACCTGCTGACCTCCGTACACTGCCCTGCAACCTGCTGACCTCCGTACACTGCCCTGCAACCTGATGACTTCCGTACACTGCCCTGCAACCTGCTGACCTCCGTACACCGCCCTGCAACCTGCTGACCTCCGTACACCGCCCTGCAACCTGCTGACCTCCGTACACCGCCCTGCAACCTGCTGACCTCCGTACACCGCCCTGCAACCTGCTGACCTCCGTACACCGCCCTGCAACCTGCTGACCTCCGTACACTGCCCTGCAACCTGCTGGCCTCCGTACACCGCCCTGCAACCTGCTGACCTCCGTACACTGCCCTGCAACCTGCTGACCTCCGTACACCGCCCTGCAACCTGCTGACCTCCGTACACCGCCCTGCAACCTGCTGACCTCCGTACACCGCCCTGCAACCTGCTGACCTCCGTACACCGCCCTGCAACCTGCTGACCTCCATACATCGCCTTGCAACCTGCTGACCTCCGTACACCGCCCTGCAACCTGCTGACCTCCGTACACCGCCCTGCAACCTGCTGACCTCCATACATCGCCTTGCAATCTGCTGACCTCCGTACACTGCCCTGCAACCTGATGACTTCCGTACACCGCCCTGCAACCTGCTGACCTCCGTACACCGCCCTGCAACCTGCTGACCTCCGTACACCGCCCTGCAACCTGCTGACCCCCGTACACCGCCCTGCTGACCTCCGTACACCGCCCTGCAACCTGCTGACCCCCATACACCGCCCTGCAACCTGTTGACCTCCGTACACTGCCCTGCAACCTGCTGACCCCCGTACACTGCCCTGCAACCTGCTGACCCCCATACACCGCCCTGCAACCTGTTGACCTCCGTACACTGCCCTGCAACCTGCTGACCCCCATACACCGCCCTGCAACCTGCTGACCTCCGTACACCGCCCTGCAACCTGCTGACCTCCGTACACCGCCCTGCAACCTGCTGACCTCCGTACACCGCCCTGCAACCTGCTGACCTCCGTACACCGCCCTGCAACCTGCTGACCTCCGTACACTGCCCTGCAACCTGCTGACCTCCGTACACCGCCCTGCAACCTGCTGACCTCCGTACACCGCCCTGCAACCTGCTGACCTCCGTACACTGCCCTGCAACCTGCTGACCTCCGTACACCGCCCTGCAACCTGCTGACCTCCGTACACCGCCCTGCAACCTGCTGACCTCCATACATCGCCTTGCAACCTGCTGACCTCCGTACACCGCCCTGCAACCTGCTGACCTCCGTACACCGCCCTGCAACCTGCTGACCTCCATACATCGCCTTGCAACCTGCTGACCTCTGTACACTGCCCTGCAACCTGCTGACCTCCGTACACCGCCCTGCAACCTGCTGACCTCCGTACACTGCCCTGCAACCTGATGACTTCCGTACACTGCTCTGTAACCTGCTGACCTCCTGCTGACCTCCGTACACCGCCCTGCAACCTGATGACTTCCGTACACTGCTCTGTAACCTGCTGACCTCTGTACACTGCCCTGCAACCTGCTGACCTCTGTACACTGCCCTGCAACCTGCTGACCCCCATACACCGCCCTGCAACCTGCTGACCTCTGTACACTGCCCTGCAACCTGCTGACCCCCGTACACCGCCCTGCAACCTGCTGACCTCCGTACACCGCCCTGCAACCTGCTGACCTCCATACACCACCCTGCAACCTGCTGACCTCCGTACACCGCCCTGCAACCTGCTGACCTCTGTACACTGCCCTGCAACCTGCTGACCTCTGTACACTGCCCTGCAACCTGCTGACCTCTGTACACTGCCCTGCAACCTGCTGACCTCTGTACACTGCCCTGCAACCTGCTGACCTCCGTACACCATCCTGTAACCTGCTGACCTCTGTACACTGCCCTGCAACCTGTTGACCTCCTGCTGACCTCCGTACACCGCCTTGTAACCTGCTGACCTCCGTACACCGCCCTGTAACCTGCTGACCTCTGTACACTGCCCTGTAACCTGCTGACCTCCGTACACTGCCCTGCAACCTGCTGACCTCCGTACATCGCCTTGCAACCTGCTGACCTCCGTACACCGCCCTGCAACCTGATGACTTCCGTACACTGCTCTGTAACCTGCTGACCTCCGTACACTGCCCTGCCACCTGCTGACCTCTGTACACTGCCCTGCAACCTGCTGACCTCTGTACACTGCCCTGCAACCTGTTGACCTCTGTACACTGCCCTGCAACCTGTTGACCTCTGTACACTGCCCTGCAACCTGCTGACCTCTGTACACTGCCCTGCAACCTGCTGACCTCCATACACCACCCTGCAACCTGCTGACCTCCGTACACTGCCCTGCAACCTGCTGACCTCCGTACATCGCCTTGCAACCTGCTGACCTCCGTACACCGCCCTGTAACCTGCTGACCTCTGTACACTGCCCTGCAACCTGCTGACCTCTGTACACTGCCCTGCAACCTGCTGACCTCCGTACACTGCCCTGCAACCTGCTGACCTCCGTACACTGCCCTGCAACCTGCTGACCTCCGTACACCGCCCTGCAACCTGTTGACCTCCGTACACTGCCCTGCAACCTGCTGACCCCCATACACTCATACTTACCAACTGTCACGAATTTCCCGGGATTTAGACCCTTTTCCCGGATTTAGCCATTCCCAGGAAATTCTTATTTTACAGATTTTTTTTTTTTTTTCGCCGCCGCCTGCCACTAGAGGTCTATCTATGGCCGACGGAGACAATGTCTCCAGCCGCCATTTTCCAGAAGACCAAATTACTGTTTAGTAATGGCCGGGGGACTGCCAAAAGGATTTGAGCTGTGGCACCGCCCACCTCCCGCCCCGCTGACGTCTGTCTGTGACCTGATGTGGGAAGGGGCTGGGGTGGGCATAGTTGTCAACAGTCCCGATTTTCCTGGGACAATCCTGATTTTGGGACCCTCGTCCTGATTTAATCTTGTCCCGGGTGTTTTCCCGAATTTGTGGGATTGTCCCGAGAAAATCATGAGTGTTTTTGTAAAAAAACCGCAACGGCTCCACAAAAATGGCCGCCATCGCCCCACGATTGAGTCAATCAGTTGTTTCCCCTTGTGTTCAGTGCAAGGGAGAGGGGCAGCCAATCGGCTTCTATCTTCAGTGTACAAATAGAAAATTCTATTGTACACTGAAGCCTATTGGCTACAGGGATTGGCGACCCCTCCCCCCTCTCCACTGAACACAAGGAAATCCTCCCTCCGCTCTGCCCCGTGTGTGTCAGTGTCTCGTCTATGACGAGAAGAGAGGGGGGGGCGCCGTGGAGCAGCCGCTCCTGAGTCACTGACAGAGAACTTACTACAGACACGCTTCCTGCGCTACTCTGCATACTAGCTAGTTGGTAATGTGCCCCCTGAGGTGCCCCATGCCCTAATGTGCCATGTGCCTCGATGAGCCCCGTAATGTGCTATGTGCCCTGACGTGCCCCATGCCCTGATGTGCTATGTGCCCCATAATGTGCCCCATAATGTGCCCTGACATGCCCCATGCCCTGACGTGCTATGTGCCCTGACGTGCTATGTGCCCTGACGTGCCCCGTGCCCTGACGTGCTATATGCCCTGATGTGCTATATGCCCTGACGTGCTATATGCCCTGATGTGCCCCATGCCCTGACGTGCTATGTGCCCTAAGGTGCTATGTGCCCCGACGTGGTATGTGCCCTGATGTGCCCCGTGCCCTGACGTGCTATGTGCCCTGTGCCCCATAATGTGCCCTGATGTGCCCCATAATGTGCCATGTGCCCTGATGTGCCATAATGTGCCCTGTGCCCTGATGTGCTATGTGCCCTGATGTGCTATGTGCTCCATAATGTGCCATGTGCCTTGATGTGCCCCATGCCCTGATGTGCCATGTGCCCTGATGTGCCCCATAATGTGCCCCATAATGTGCCCTGATTTTTTCATAATGTGCCCTGATGTGCCATGTGCCCTGATGTGCCCCATAATGTGCCATGTGCCCTGATGTGCCCCGTGCCCTGATGTGCCCCATAATGTGCCATGTGCCCTGATGTGCCTCATAATGTGCCATGTGCCCCGTGCCCTGATGTGCTATGTGCCATGTGCCATAATGTGCCCTGATGTGCTATGTGCCCTGATGTGCTATGTGCCCTGATGTGCTATGTGCCCTGATGTGCTATGTGCCCTGATGTGCTATGTGCTCCGTGCCCTGATCTCCTATGCCCTGATGTGCCCTGTGACCTGATGTGCCTTGTGGCCCGGTGCCCTGATGTGCCCCGATGTCCTGTGCCTCAATGTCGTGTGCCCTGATGTGCTGTGTCCTGATGTGCTCTGCCCTATAAGCTGATGTGCTGGGCTCTGTACCCTGATGTGTTGTGCCCTATACCATACTTGCCAACAGTCCAGATTTTCCCGGGACAATCCCGATTTTGGGACCCTCGTCCCGATTGGAGAGTGTCCCGAATCGGGATTTTCCATAAGGAAAATCGGGAATATTGTTTTTTTTGTTTTTTTTTTGGTGCAGCGGGCTCCAGCAAAATGGCGGCCAGCGCCGCCGATCTAGCTGCCTCTAGTGTTGAGTGGAGAGGGGAAGGGAGCTCTATCCGTGCAGCCAATGAAGCGGCTTCTTTGGCTGCATGGCCCCTCCTCTCTCCACTGAAGCGAGCAGAAGACACCGGCGCCGTGTCTTCCTGAAAGTTCCCCAGCCCCGTACTGCGCAAGCGCTGCGCCTGCGCAGTACAGGGGGTCCGCCATTGCCGAGGGGAACTTTCTCGGCAGAACACCGGCCGCTCCTCCACTGAGCGGGGGCCGGGCTGCATTGAGGGGGGGAGGCTGCACTAACTGAGGGGGGGGCTGCACTGAGGGGAGCTGCACTGAGGGGGGGGAGGCTGCACTAACTGAGGGGGGGCTGCACTGAGGGGGGAGGCTGCACTAACTGAGGGGGGCTGCACTGAGGGGAGGCTGCACTAACTGAGGGGGGGGGGCTGCACTAACTGAGGGGGGGGCTGCACTGAGGGGGGGAGGCTGCACTAACTGGGGGGAGGCTGCACTAACTGGGGGGAGGCTGCACTAACTGAGGGGGGCTGCACTAACTGAGGGGGGGGCTGCACTAACTGAGGGGGGGCTGCACTAACTGAGGGGGGCTGCACTGAGGGGGGGCTGCACTAACTGAGGGGGGGGCTGCACTGGCGGGGGCACCTGATGCAAGGACAGACTCTGGCGGGGGCACCTGATGCAAGGACAGACTCTGGCGGGGGCACCTGATGCAAGGACAGACTCTGGCGGGGGCACCTGATGCAAGGACAGACTCTGGCGGGGGCACCTGATGCAAGGACAGACTCTGCTGGTGGCAGGCGACGTGGCTAGTGACACGCTCAGGGATCCCACTGATTCAGCATTATGGTGAGTTGAATGATTTAATTTTATATTACAATGTAATAATAGAAATAATGAGCTTCAATCATCCTGACACCATAACAACCATGGTGCTGGGATGATTGAAGCGCTAACACCAGGTGTTTGGAGTATCTTTATCTGCTGATTGTTAAACTTTCTAGAATACACATATTTCTATTGTTGTGTAGGACCTGGGGCTGCTGTCCCGTCATTCCTCTCTCCCTCTCCCCCTTTCCCTCTCCCTCTCCATCCCTCATTCATCTCAGACTCTAACCACACCCTCTTGAGCCACGCCAATTTAAGCCACGTCCACTTTCATGCAAGCCACACCCACTTTCCGCATAAACCACGCCCACTTTCCACGTAAGCCACGCCCATTTTTCGCCGCGAAGCGCGCCGCAATTATTATTTTTTTGTAGGGCACGCCTACAAACGAATGCCCCGCCTCCTAATTATTGATCGGCTCCGCCTACAGCCAAAAAAGTGTCCCACATATTTTTTTTTCAATGTTGGCAACTATGGTCTACATGCACACCCAGGAGAGAGAAGATCAATATCTGATCGATCACCAATCACGTGGTGTATGGGGGATGGTGATTTATATACAATACATGAAGCTCTGATATCACACGATGAAATGTCAGTGCCTTGCTTTTATGTTTATTATAATACTTTTATATGGCAGAAATCTGAGTGCTTCTACCTGTTTTAGAATGAAATGTGTCTTGTTTTTCAGTTGGATGGCTGGCCATGACGACTCGCAGGAAACTGAGGTCCACTACCAGTCCTTAGATGGAACAGGCCATTTCAATTGGAGATTGGTATTTTCTTTTGAATATCTGCCACAGGAAGATCTGTGTGTTGTGTCTAAGAAGGTAAATGGCGGGAACATTGCTGTGCCTGTATATAGAATGGAAAGGTTGGAGGATCTCATGTGTGGTGGACATTTCCTTCTGCTGAGATCTGATTCCCGTCTTTTCAGAAGGTTCCGTCTTTCCGGTTTTCCTTCGATGGTTTATTGGGTTTGGCATTGTGTGGGAAATTTAATCACAGCAAATTATCAGTGTAGGAATTGATTAGCGGCTCCTAGTTTCTCTTAGTGATATCACTGCAGCGAGGGAAGAGACATTCACACCGGGCGTGTTTCCAAAGCTGATCATATGACATGTTTGGCAAACTAAGGAAAGATGTCACCAATCTACTTTTAATATAAAGCAAAGTTACAACAAAGCATGAATATAGGCGATTAGAGTGATTTGTGTAGTTGGGGCAGAGATATGGTGCTGAAGTGTAACCTAAAAATAAAGTAAGAAGAACTCTCTACATTCTTCGAAGGAAACCATTTAGACATTTGGATAAGTTGGAATGAAGGGGGTCGGGATTTGTAACCAGGACCTTCCCACAGAGAGGGTCAATGCCTCATTCTAGATATTCCCCCATTACCTGTTGAGGTATTTAAGAAATATAAGCTGCTGATGTGCTCGCCCCTAACATGTTTATATTGTGGTAATACTTAAAGCTGGCCATAGATGGATGGAAATTTGGCCGGTTCAGCCGGGAGCAGACAGATTTCAATTCATGTATGGTCATTCTAATGATTGAGAAAAGTTTTCCAACAATCCTGTTGAACAGACTTCAATCGGCCTATTGCAGCTGCTGATCGGTGTGTTTTGACAGCGGAGGGTCCTTGCTGTCAGAATAAAATGGCATAGCTAAGAGGATTCCTCCATCCACCTCACTTGTGTGGACAGAAGAATCCACTCATTATTTTAATCAGCCCATCACAAATAATGGGCCATCTATACCGATCCTTATTCCGTTGGCCTGTCTTGCACCACACAAGCCCTCGCTCCTTCCCTGGTATGTCTTGTGAGATAGGAGGACATACTATGGTGAGATGGGTGGGTAGAAGGACTAGCACTCCGAGAACAAAAGATGGGAAAACCCAGTTCATAGATATTGATAAATGTAGGCTACTTGTCATATTCACCCATCAAGTCTACACCCCGTGTAAGCTCCATATCTGATCTTACATGGGATTAATGACCCTGTCACTCTTGGTCAGACACTATAGCTGGCTACTGTGTTCTTCACCTATAGCAGGGTACGGTGTTCTTCACCTATAGCAGGGTACGGTGTTCTTCACCTATAGCAGGGTACTGTGTTCTTCACCTATAGCAGGGTACGGTGTTCTTCACCTATAGCAGGGTACGGTGTTCTTCACCTATAGCAGGGTACGGTGTTCTTCACCTATAGCAGGGTACGGTGTTCTTCACCTATAGCAGGGTACTGTGTTCTTCACCTATAGCAGGGTACGGTGTTCTTCACCTATAGCAGGGTACTGTGTTCTTCACCTATAGCAGGGTACGGTGTTCTTCACCTATAGCAGGGTACGGTGTTCTTCACCTATAGCAGGGTACGGTGTTCTTCGCCTATAGCAGGGTACTGTGTTCTTCACCTATAGCAGGGTACGGTGTTCTTCACCTATAGCTGGGTACGGTGTTCTTCGCCTATAGCAGGGTACTGTGTTCTTCGCCTATAGCAGGGTGCGGTGTTCTTCACCTATAGCAGGGTACGGTGTTCTTCACCTATAGCAGGGTATGGTGTTCTTCGCCTATAGCAGGGTACTGTGTTCTTCACCTATAGCAGGGTACGGTGTTCTTCACCTATAGCTGGGTACGGTGTTCTTCACCTATAGCAGGGTACTGTGTTCTTCACCTATAGCAGGGTACGGTGTTCTTCACCTATAGCAGGGTACGGTGTTCTTCACCTATAGCAGGGTACGGTGTTCTTCACCTATAGCAGGGTACGGTGTTCTTCGCCTATAGCTGGGTACGGTGTTCTTCGCCTATAGCAGGGTACTGTGTTCTTCACCTATAGCAGGGTACGGTGTTCTTCACCTATAGCAGGGTACGGTGTTCTTCGCCTATAGCAGGGTACTGTGTTCTTCACCTATAGCAGGGTACGGTGTTCTTCACCTATAGCAGGGTACGGTGTTCTTCGCCTATAGCAGGGTACGGTGTTCTTCACCTATAGCAGGGTACTGTGTTCTTCACCTATAGCAGGGTACGGTGTTCTTCACCTATAGCTGGGTACGGTGTTCTTCACCTATAGCAGGGTACTGTGTTCTTCACCTATAGCAGGGTACGGTGTTCTTCGCCTATAGCTGGGTACGGTGTTCTTCACCTATAGCAGGGTACTGTGTTCTTCACCTATAGCAGGGTACTGGTTGTATCCAGGACTTGTACACACTGCTATAGTGTCTGGCCACCACGCCAGGTCACATGCGAACTGAGCAAAGCAAAGAGGTACTTGCAGTTGGCAGACAAGCTGAGTGGTTCAATGACAGTCCAGGTAAAAGGCAGGCAGTGTTCAGAGAATAGTCACTATCCGATCTGAGATCATACACAGGGAAATGCGATCGAGCAGGGCAGACAAACAGGCAGCTTGATCAGGTATTACACACTCCAACACAAGCATATGACTAAAGGCTTGGCTGCCATATAACAGGTTTGGTCTCCACCCAGAGACTGACCACATCAATCACCTTGCAGGTGGACAAAGACAAGGAGAATGCCACCGCCAAAACCTGGATGGTGGAATGAGGAGCAGGAGCGCTAGACGTTCCTAAAACTCCTATGATACAGGGTTTGGGGGCCTGGCCTGCTCAGGCAAAGTGACAGATTCTGTACAAATTGCAGAGCCTCATCATGTGTGTGCGTGTAGATTTACATTATTTGTATTTTACAATTTCAGAATCATCTATTTAGCACCCGGCTTATGAAAAACAAATTGCCACCAAAACTTAAACTCGAAATCCTGCACCGGGACCACATTTCTACAGATAAATGTATAGGTATGGTCACCTGGGATCTATGTCTCCTGCTATAGTCTATTTATTAAGATGTTATGTGTTTATTAAGTGTGTGTCTCCCATTGTGCATTCCCATTTGGTAATTGTATTAATTGCGTCACCTATTGTTTCTGTCAGTCTGCTTATCTCTTGAACAGGTGATTAATATTGTGACCACTGTACCTTGGTATTGAACCATTGTGGGGTCTCTGATTAATCACAACATTGTCTGGGTGGGCACTGGGTCACCTCGGTGGCTAGTTGTTTAATTAACTTAATGTTTAAAGTATTTGTTGTTTAGTTATGTTCATTATATTCCTGTGTAGAGTTTGTATTGTAAAGATAATAAGATCAGGAGGGGAACATCCTCCTGTGGGGTGTAAAGTATGTGTTGGAGTTTCAATAAACAGTTATTCCTTTGGTTCTCTCCCCACATCTTGTCTTTGTACAATGATTGGGGTAAAAAGAGCTGGTCTTAGCTCTCGGTCTGCTCGGAACGGTTTGGAGGGCAGGGGGCACTATTTGGCAGAAGGAAGCACCTAATCGGGGTGCCAAGCGGTTCCGTCACGTCCATGTTCCCAGAATACAATGGCATAGCGCTTGTAGGGGATGGGGAAATCTGTTTTGTTTTTTTCCTGAAGCATGTATGACCAGCTTAGCCATTACCTGCATCCACACAAGTGAGGGGGATGGGGGGATCCTTCCCATGGGACTCCTCTGCTGTCAGAATACACTGATCAGCACTGCAACCAACTAACTGCTTACTGATGGAGAGAGATTTTCCAGCAGGTCAGTGTGACAGAAGCTGATCGAACGATTAACTTTTGTCCAACCAACAGAACCACACACAGATGGAAATTTGGGCGATCCTTACTGAACCAGACAGATTATAATAACATTTCATATTTTATTTCCCATAACCTGGGAAGAAGAGACCACTGGAGTCTTTGTGAAGAACAATGGCTGCTTTAGGTTTGTAGACAAGGTTGGTGCTACCCACCAGCCAGCCTTGGATGTGATTGTCCTAGTCTCTATAGTATGACCCAAGATGGAAGTGGGGGGCCCTTCAGGGTATGGCAGTAATAATAAGTTACACTAAAATGATTCTTTCATCAATAATCTATTAGTATTGTCTATGATGGCGGACTCCTGACACCATTCAATGATTCCATCACCAATACCGTAAGCCTTTGTCAATGTGAAATGTCATCTATGTTACCTGATCCCGCCACAACCACTGACTGTACTCCTGCTTGGACAAGCGCTTTTTTCCCTTACCCTGAAAGGGTGCCTTTATTTGTGTGACTCAGCAACCCTCCGTTTTCTAAACAACTACGGTAGATTTATTTATTCAGGATCCTTCTATTTAAAAAAAACAACCTTATATGTACAGAGCAGGACATAAAGTATTCCTAGACCCCAGTTTATAAGCTTGTACCTTCAGGTGGTTAGATACTGGCAAAGCCCCCTTGCTTACCCTATATTCCGCACCCTACACCGTTAGTACCCCACAGGGTAAAATACTCAACCGTGACTTTGGCGGAGACCAGGCAAAGGTAGTACATTGAAAAACCGCACATGAACATTTGCTCTGCTGAAGGCCCACACAACACTCAGTCTCAGAGTGACGATGTGCCCCTTGCACTGGAGCAAGACCTGACTCCAACAATGATCTCTGCACCTGATTCTAATTCTATTTCAAGCACACAACAAGCGACCTACCTTGCAAAAGCAGAATTTCTCTTGCAGAGGAAAAAGCCGCACATCATGAGACCCTATAAAATATGATATCTACTTATATGTATTAAATATCCCTAATATATAAAGGGACAAATTTACTCCCAATCCACGTCTCAATTCATAGATCTGAATAGAAAAATGATATACCACTTGTCATCTACGTGACATGGTCAAAAAAATAGTCCCTGGGAGAGTTCATATCAAGAAGGATTCTCTAGAGGAATACTGATGTTGATCACAAGGTATTCACATTAGTGAGAAAAGTCTTTCCTTTGTTGATTGATTTGTGACTTAAAACAGAAACACCGCAGAAAAGGTGATTTGTGATAGAAAGATTCCTCCACCTGGGAAATGACTGCCTCTTACCAGCTACACTGATCTCTTTTTTAGGGAGATCACGTCCACTTTGAGCTTATAACCCAGCCAACCAAGGTCTCTGTTGTTGTCCACCAGATGGCACCTCTCCTCCTCTTATATCACCCCTGGGTATCTCACGGTCATCAGTTGGTCTCATGGGCGGCTTTTTCCTCTGAAATATATGTATTGTGTGTATCTCACATTTAAGCTGCAGCTGGACCTAGTGGTTATTCATATATTTTACATTTCAGACAGCGCTGTATTTCCATTTGAAGAATTTCTTTTGCACTTATTGATGGACACAGCTCTATTCTTGACCATAGGGTTCATAGTGTCGCCTACAGGAGTAGGACACTAGGCAGAAAAAGAACACGGCACTGGTGATGGACAGTCCTTGTGTGTATAAACCCACTCTCTGCCATAGGCAAGCCAGTTATTTCTGCCTAGAGTTTCAGGAGGAAGGACATGGTTCCATTTTTTTTCTGCAGTGATCTTCTATCAATGGCTGAGCGACAGGCTGGATAATCCCAGTCTAGCCAAAGATTGCATGCAGACCTTTAAATTGCCCTGGGTCAGATGTGACAAGCCCCATCCTGGACTGGGGTTCCAGCGAGTTAAACATCTTGCTGGGACACCTATGACCGGGCGCCCAAAGTCTGTGTCAGTGTTACCCTTACTGACAGCCTCCCATTTCAACGAAGAATGAGAATCTATCTTGGGAGCCTTACCCACATGCTCCACTGGGTAAATGCCCCCTCCCCGGATACACTGTTGGGCATGAGTGCTTCATGTGGTAGTTGGCCCTGCAGGTTTCTTCTCCTCCTCCCCTACATGCTTAACTGGTCAGTCTCCCCCCCTCTCCCCTTAGAGACACGGTGCTCATCTGAGGCAGGTAATTTGGCCTCTCCAGCGTATACTGACAGCTGGGTGGGCAGCCCCCGTGTCTTGGCTAGAGGGCTGCCGGCACCAGAATAATTTTGGTGGGGAGTTTTTCCCCCTTGTATTATTTGTTGGCCCAGGGGCTATGGGGAGGAAGGTGTGTGGGCTCGTTTCTACTCGGTACCTGGGCATGTCACGCCATTTCTCTATGGGAACAATCAGATGTGTAAAATCCTCAGACATTCTCTTTATATTAACAGATTGTACAATCTATGATGATTGGCGCACTCCAGAAAGATTTTTCACTTTCCAAAATCTTTGCTGAACTGTATCCAATGGAAAAGAGTTCAAAAAACATTGGTGTATTCCTGTAGTTGATCCTGCCATCTCAGTTTTACAAACATCTCACTGTACCTATTGAAGATGTGATGTTATTCAAGGATTCTACAGATGGAAAGTTTGAGACACTCGTAAATGATCTCTTTACTTTGGTAGGCCCAGCCCAACAATCAGCTCTTTGTGCAATTTGTCTGTCAGGCTGCAGCTAAGCGGACTAGAGCAATGAACAACCAACATGACCGTGTTTCAAAGTTACATAGTTAGTCAGGATGAGAAAAAAAGACAAGTCCATCTAGTTCAACCAAAAAAATGCAATCCCATATACATAATCCTTCACCCACAGTTGATCCAAAGGAAGGCACAATCCCCCTCCAGCAAAGCATTCTCCAGTTTGCCCCAGCAAGGGAAAAAAATACTTCCTGATCCTCCGAGGGGCAATCAGATTTTCCCTCTACCTATAAATGTCAGTACCCAGTTATATTCTGTACATTTAGGAAATAATCCAGACCTTATAGAAATCTACTGATCTGGTCAGATCCACCTCTGGAGGGAGAATATTCCACATTATCACACCTCTTACTGTGAAGAAACCTTCCCGTATTTGGAGATGAAATCTCTTTTCCTCCAGATATAAAGATCCCCCCCTTGTCCTCTGTGATGACCTTAAAGTGAATAACTTAACAGCGTGTTTTCTAGGACCTTACATTGGTAGAACAATTCCATTCAAACATGGCAGCTATTATGGGTTGCTGAGATCATTTGGAGAGGATCTGATCGTTCATTGATTTGACCCGACATCTGGCCTTGTATGTCCACAATAGAAGCTGGTGGGGGGAGATTTCATTTGAATTTTAGACTCTGGTTGGAGATCTGGACATGAAGATAGGAACATTATACGTATGTTCTACCCATCCACTTCTTCCCCCAATATACTTTCCTGTACCCCACTCCTATGATTGGTGCTTTTCTTGCAGATTAATTATTAGAAGGTAGAAACAATAAAATGTCCTTGTGATTTGACAACTCACAGTTCAGTGGATAATAAAATGATTTTTCTTTTCTTGTCTAGGTTCTGTGGAAATGATGTTGTCTAAAATAGAAACACCAGAGTCGACCTTTGGGTCGTTATTTAAAAATAAAATAATCAGAGGCTGGTGGCCGTGTTACACCAAGAAAGATGGCAAAACAATTTTGGCAGTAAGTGTACTCATGGATTCCATTTGTAGTAATAGAAGAGCATTCTCTAATTGTTCTACACACAGGGATGGTGTCAGGGGGCTTTTGTTTACTTCAAGCTTTAATTTTGACCTCAAATTTCAATTTAGTTTTAGTCATAGTCTTTTGACTAAAATGCCATTTTAGTTGTCATTTTTTCATCTGCAATTGATTTTGTTTTAGTCAATTAAAATCTGCAGTACATCTTAGTCAAATAAAATGATTTTAGTCGACTAAAGTCTAATGGGTTTAGTTCAATTGTAATGCATTATTTAAGCATTTCGCTAGAATTTCCAAAATCATTATACACTACTGGAGTAAAAATGTAAAAACATGTTATAAATTATCATTAAGTTTTTAATGTTGAAACAAACATCTGAGAAGGCCTATAATGTACACAGTGCTCTGGATGGTGGTCTGAGGAGGCCTGTATTAGAGGAGAGATATACTGTATATACTATTAGAGGAGATATATATACTATGAGGAGATGTATACTGTGTATTAGAGGTTGAATCTGCTAAATATCATCAGAGTCGGATTACATTTTTTATTTAACCACTTTAAGGACCGAACCACTTTCTGAGAGTTTTTTTTGCTAGAAAATTACTTGGAACCCCCAAACATTATACATTTTTTCTAACACCCTAGAGAATAAAATGGCAGTCTTTTCAATACTTTTTACCACACAGTATTATTGTATATATTATACTGTGAAATATAATGTTACGCTGAGTAAATTGATACCCAACATGTCACACTTGAAAATTATGCCTGCTTGTGGAATGGCGACAAACTTTTACCCTTAAAAATCTCCATAGGCGACGTTTAAAAAATTGTACAGGTTGCATGTATTGTGTTATAGAGGAGGTCTAGGGCTAGAATTATTGCTCTCACTCTACCGATCGCAGCGATACCTCACATGTGTGGTTTGACCACCGTTTTCATATGTGGGCGCACTCACGTATGCGAGACAGGGCACGTTTAAAAAAATTTTATTATTATTTATTTTACCTTTTTTACACTGTTCTTTTAAGAAAAAAATTGTGCCACTTTTATTCCTATTACAAGGAATGTAAACATCCCGTGTAATAGAAAAAAAGCATGACAGGTCCTCTTAAATATGAGATCTGGGGTCAAAAAGACCTCACATCTCATATCACATCAGATCTCATATTTACACTAAAATGCAATAAAAAAAAGTCATTTGAAAAAAAAAATGGCCCTTTAAGAGCTATGGGTGGAAGTGACGTTTTGACATCGCTTCTGCCTCATGGAGACGGGTGGGGGCCATTTTCCCCTCACTTGTCTCCATGCCACTGACGTGAGTCGATCCGATTGCCACTGCCAACAGGTCCAGTAAGCGGCGGAGGGCACAGGAGAACAGTGTGGTGATGTGTAGCGGTGGGTTAGAGCCACAGGTTTTCTGTTCAGGAGAGCTACGGTTGGGTCTGGCAGTAGAGGTGTGGTGAAAAGTTTAGATAGCATTGCAGAAACTTCCAACCAGATGTGTGCCCAGCTCATTACAGCCATGAAATCAATGGGGTGGGTATTGCAGGAGGAATTTAGCAATCCTGGCGGAAACCGGATACCACCTGGTAAGCACTGTGTAGTTCATCTCTAGCACGGCAATATTGGGGTAGGGGGAATCAGTAATTGCCAGATTTAGTACTAATCAGCCGGGTCTATAGAAAGAATAAGGTCTGTTTTCTACTTACAAACGTAAGACAGGGTCTTGCTGTTTCAAAAGTGAGGATGTGGGCATAGAGCTTGGAGAATAATCCTTGCCTGTAGGGATTTGATTTCCAAGTTTGTTTGAGCTCTGTAATTTCAGAGCAATTGTCTCTAATTTTTAGGCACTCTTTAATGACTGGGCACAGGGCCAATGTGGTGTCTATATTTAAAAAGGGATCAAAGTCTTCCCCAAGTAACTATAGACCTGTCAGTGTAACTTCTATAGTTGGGAAGATACTGGAGAGTTTACTAAAAGACCACATAGATGAGTTCTTCCTGGATTTTAAGTAATGGACAACATGGACTCATGAAAGACGGAAGTTGTCAGACAAACCTGATTTATTTTTCTGAAGAGGTAAGTAAAACCTTGGACAGAGGGGTGGATGGTGTATACTTGGACAGAGGGGTGGATGGTGTATACTTGGACAGAGGGGTGGATGGTGTATACTTGGACAGAGGGGTGGCTGTGGACATGGTATACTGGGACAAAGGGCTGAACGTGGTATACTGGGACAGAGGGGTGGCTGTGGATGTGGTATATTGGGACAGAGGGGTGGGATTGGACGTGGTATACTGGAACAGAGGGGTGGCTGTGGACGTGGTATACTTGGACAGATGGGTGACTGTGCATGTGGTATACTAGGACAGAGGGGTGGATGTGGTATACTTGGACAGAGAGGTGGATGTGGTATACTTGGACAGAGGGGTGGATGTGGTATACTTGGACAGAGGGGTGGATGTGGTATACTTGGACAGAGAGGTGGATGTGGTATACTTGGACAGAGGGGTGGATGTGGTATACTTGGACAGAGAGGTGGATGTGGTATACTTGGACAGAGGGGTGGATGTGGTATACTTGGACAGAGGGGTGGCTGTGGATGTGGTATACTTGGACAGAGAGGTGGATGTGGTATACTTGGACAGAGGGGTGGATGTGGTATACTTAAACAGAGAGGTGGATGTGGTATACTTGGACAGAGGGGTGGATGTGGTATACTTGGACAGAGGAGTGGATGTGGTATACTTGGACAGAGGGGTGGATGTGGTATACTTGGACAGAGGGGTGGATGTGGACGTGGTATACTTGGACATAGGGGTGGCTGTGGATGTGGTATACTTGGACAGAGGGGTGGCTGTGGTATACTTGGACAGAGGGGTGGCTGTGGATGTGGTATAAGTATACCAAGTATACCACGTCCACCCCTCTGTCCAAGTATACCACGTCCACCCCTCTGTCCAAGTATACCACGTCCACCCCTCTGTCCAAGTATACCACGTCCCATCCACCCCTCTGTCCAAGTATACCACATCCACCCCTCTGTCCAAGTATACCACGTCCACCCCTTTGTCCAAGTATACCACGTCCACCCCTCTGTCCAAGTATACCACATCCACAGCCACCCCTCTGTCCAAGTATACCACATCCACAGCCACCCCTCTGTCCAAGTATTCCACAGCCACCTCTATGTCCAAGTATACCACATCCACCTCTGTCCAAGTATACCACAGCCACCCCTCTGTCTAAGTATACCACGTCCACAGCCACCCCTATGTCCAAGTATACCACGTCCACAGCCACCCCTCTGTTCAAGTATACCACATCCACCCCTCTGTCCAAGTATACCACGTCTACCCCTCTGTCCAAGTATACCACATCCACCCCTCTGTCCAAGTATACCACGTCCACCCCTCTGTCCAAGTATACCACGTCCACCCCTCTGTCCAAGTATACCACGTCCACCCCTCTGTCCACGTATACCACGTCCACCCCTCTGTCCAAGTATACCACGTCCACCCCTCTGTCCAAGTATACCACGTCCACCCCTCTGTCCAAGTATACCACGTCCACCCCTCTGTCCAAGTATACCACGTCCACCCCTCTGTCCAAGTATACCACGTCCACCCCTCTGTCCAAGTATACCACATCCACAGCCACCCCTCTGTCCAAGTATACCACAGCCACCCCTCTGTCCAAGTATACCACAGCCACCCCTATGTCCAAGTATACCACATCCACCCCTCTGTCCAAGTATACCACGTCCACAGACACCCCTCTGTCCAAGTATACCACATCCACAGCCACCCCTATGTCCAAGTATTCCACAGCCACTCCTCTGTCCAAGTATACCACAGCCACCCCTCTGTCCAAGTATACCACGTCCACAGCCACCCCTATGTCCAAGTATACCACGTCCACAGCCACCCCTCTGTCCAAGTATACCACAGCCACTCCTCTGTCCAAGTATTCCACAGCCACCCCTATGTCCAAGTATACCACAGCCACCCCTCTGTCCAAGTATACCACAGCCACCCCTCTGTCCAAGTATACCACATCCACAGCCACCCCTATGTCCAAGTATACCACAGCCACCCCTATGTCCAAGTATACCACAGCCACCCCTATGTCCAAGTATACCACAGCCACCCCTCTGTCCAAGTATTCCATGTCCACAGCCACCCCTCTGTCCAAGTATACTACGTCCACAGCCATCCCTATGTCCAAGTATATCACGTCCACAGCCACCCCTCTGTCCAAGTATACCACAGCCACCCCTATGTCCAAGTATACCACATCCACAGCCACCCCTATGTCCAAGTATACCACAGCGACCCCTTTGTCCAAGTATACCACGTCCACAGCCACCCCTCTGTATAATATGTCCACAGCCACCCCTATGTCCAAGTATACCACGCCCACAGCCACCCCTCTGTACAAGTATACTACGTCCACAGCCACCCCTCTGTACAAGTATACTACGTCCACAGCCACTCCTATGTCCAAGTATACCACAGCCACCCCTATGTCCAAGTATACCACATCCACAGCCACCCCTATGTCCAAGTATACCACAGCGACCCCTTTGTCCAAGTATACCATGTCCACAGCCACCCCTCTGTCCAAGTATACCACGTCCACAGCCACCCCTCTGTCCAAGTATACTACGTCCACAGCCACCCCTCTGTCCAAGTATACCACGTCCACAGCCACCCCTCTGTCCAAGTATACCACGTCCACAGCCACCCCTCTGTCCAAGTATACCACGTCCACAGCCACCCCTATGTCCAAGTATAGTACGTCCACAGCCACCCCTATGTCCAAGTATACCACGTCCACAGCCACCCCTCTGCCCAAGTATACCACGTCCACAGCCACCCCTCTGTCCAAGTATACTACGTCTACAGCCACCCCTCTGCCCAAGTATACCACGTCCACAGCCACCCCTCTGTCCAAGTATACTACGTCTACAGCCACCCCTCTGTCCAAGTATACTATGTCTACAGCCACCCCTATGTCCAAGTATACCACAGCCACCCCTATGTCCAAGTATACCACAGCCACCCCTATGTCCAAGTATACCACATCCACCCCTCTGTCCAAGTATACCACGTCCACAGACACCCCTCTGTCCAAGTATACCACATCCACAACCACCCCTATGTCCAAGTAAACCACAGCCACCCCTCTGTCCAAGTATACCACAGCCACCCCTCTGTCCAAGTATACCACGTCCACAGCCACCCCTATGTCCAAGTATACCACGTCCACAGCCACCCCTCTGTCCAAGTATTCCACAGCCACCCCTGTGTCCAAGTATACCACATCCACCCCTCTGTCCAAGTATACCACGTCCACAGACACCCCTCTGTCCAAGTATACCACATCCACAGCCACCCCTATGTCCAAGTATACCACATCCACAGCCACCCCTCTGTCCAAGTATACCACAGCCACCCCTATGTCCAAGTATACCACGTCCACAACCACCCCTCTGTCCAAGTATACCACAGCCACCCCTATGTCCAAGTATACCACACCCACAGCCACCCCTATGTCCAAGTATACCACAGCCACCCCTATGTCCAAGTATACCACGTCCACAACCACCCCTATGTCCAAGTATACCACACCCACAGCCACCCCTATGTCCAAGTATACCACAGCCACCCCTATGTCCAAGTATACCACGTCCACAACCACCCCTCTGTCCAAGTATACCACAGCCACCCCTATGTCCAAGTATACCACACCCACAGCCACCCCTATGTCCAAGTATACCACAGCCACCCCTATGTCCAAGTATACCACGTCCACAACCACCCCTCTGTCCAAGTATACCACAGCCACCCCTATGTCCAAGTATACCACACCCACAGCCACCCCTATGTCCAAGTATACCACAGCCACCCCTCTGTCCAAGTATACTACAGCCACCCCTATGTCCAAGTATACCACGTCCACAGCCACCCCTATGTCCAAGTATACCACAGCCACCCCTCTGTCCAAGTATTCCACAGCCACCCCTGTGTCCAAGTATACCACATCCACCCCTCTGTCCAAGTATACCACGTCCACAGACACCCCTCTGTCCAAGTATACCACATCCACAGCCACCCCTATGTCCAAGTATACCACATCCACAGCCACCCCTCTGTCCAAGTATACCACAGCCACCCCTATGTCCAAGTATACCACGTCCACAACCACCCCTCTGTCCAAGTATACCACAGCCACCCCTATGTCCAAGTATACCACACCCACAGCCACCCCTATGTCCAAGTATACCACAGCCACCCCTATGTCCAAGTATACCACGTCCACAACCACCCCTCTGTCCAAGTATACCACAGCCACCCCTATGTCCAAGTATACCACACCCACAGCCACCCCTATGTCCAAGTATACCACAGCCACCCCTCTGTCCAAGTATACTACAGCCACCCCTATGTCCAAGTATACCACGTCCACAGCCACCCCTATGTCCAAGTATACCACAGCCACCCCTCTGTCCAAGTATACCACAGCCACCCCTATGTCCAAGTATACCACATTCACAGCCACCCCTCTGTCTAAGTATACCACATCCACAGCCACCCCTCTGTCCAAGTATACCACATCCACAGCCATCCCTATGTCCAAGTATACCACGTCCACAGCCACCCCTCTATCCAAGTATACTACGTCCACAGCCACCCCTCTGTCCAAGTATACTACGTCCACAGCCACCCCTCTGTCCAAGTATACCACAGCCACCCCTATGTCCAAGTATACCACAGCGACCCCTTTGTCCAAGTATACCACGTCCACAGCCACCCCTCTGTATACTATGTCCACAGCCACCCCTATGTCCAAGTATACCACGTCCACAGCCACCCCTCTGTCCAAGTATACTACGTCCACAGCCACCCCTCTGTCCAAGTATACCACGTCCACAGCCTCCTCTCTGTCCAAGTATACTACGTCCACAGCCACCCCTCTGTCTAAGTATACTACGTCCACAGCCACCCCTCTGTCCAAGTATACAACGTCCACAGCCACCCCTCTGTCCAAGTATACCACGTCCACAGCCTCCCCTCTGTCCAAGTATACTACGTCCACAGCCACCCCTCTGTCCAAGTATACTACGTCCACAGCCACCCCTCTGTCCAAGTATACTACGTCCACAGCCACCCCTCTGTCCAAGTATACCACGTCCACAGCCACCCCTCAGTCCAAGTATACCACGTCCACAGCCTCCCCTCTGCCCAAGTATACCACGTCCACAGCCACCCCTCTGTCCAAGTATACCATGTCCACAGCCACCTCTCTGTCCAAGTATACCACGTCCACAGCCACCCCTCTGCCCAAGTATACCACGTCCACAGCCACCTCTCTGTCCAAGTATACCATGTCCACAGCCACCCCTCTGTCCAAGTATACTACGTCCACAGCCACCCCTATGTCCAAGTATACCACATCCACAGCCACCCCTATGTCCAAGTATACCACAGCCTCCCCTCAGTCCAAGTATACTACTTCCACAGCCACCCCTCTGTCCAAGTATACCACGTCCACAGCCACCCCTCTGCCCAAGTATACCACGTCCACAGCCACCCCTCTGTCCAAGTATACTACGTCCACAGCCACCCCTATGTCCAAGTATACCACATCCACAGCCACCCCTATGTCCAAGTATACCACAGCCGCCCCTCTGTCCAAGTATACCACATCCACAGCCACCCCTATGTCCAAGTATACCACATCCACCCCTCTGTCCAAGTATACCACGTCCACAGACACCCCTCTGTCCAAGTATACCACATCCACAACCACCCCTATGTCCAAGTATACCACATCCACAGCCACCCCTCTGTCCAAGTATACCACGCCCACAGCCACCCCTCTGTCCAAGTATACCACGTCCACAGCCACCCCTATGTCCAAGTATACCACGTCCACAGCCACCCCTCTGTCCAAGTATACCACAGCCACTCCTCTGTCCAAGTATACCACGTCCACAGCCACCCCTATGTCCAAGTATACCACAGCCACCCCTATGTCCAAGTATACCACAGCCACCCCTATGTCCAAGTATACCACGTCCACAGCCACCCCTCTGTCCAAGTATACCACAGCCACCCCTATGTCCAAGTATACCACAGCCACCCCTATGTCCAATTATACCACATTCACAGCCACCCCTCTGTCCAAGTATACCATGTCCACAGCCACCCCTATGTCCAAGTATACCACAGCCACCCCTCTGTCCAAGTATACCACAGCCACCCCTCTGTCCAAGTATACCACAGCCACCCCTCTGTCCAAGTATTCCATGTCCACAGCCACCCCTCTGTCCAAGTATACTACGTCCACAGCCACCCCTATGTCCAAGTATACCACGTCCACAGCCATCCCTATGTCCAAGTATACCACGTCCACAGCCACCCCTCTGTCCAAGTATACCAGGTCCACAGCCACCCCTCTGTCCAAGTATACCACAGCCACCCCTATGTCCAAGTATACCACAGCCACCCCTATGTCCAAGTATACCACAGCGACCCCTTTGTCCAAGTATACCACGTCCACAGCCACCCCTCTGTATACTATGTCCACAGCCACCCCTATGTCCAGGTATACCACGTCCACAGCCACCCCTCTGTACAAGTATACTACGTCCACAGCCACTCCTATGTCCAAGTATACCACAGCCACCCCTATGTCCAAGTATACCACATCCACAGCCATCCCTATGTCCAAGTATACCACAGCGACCCCTTTGTCCAAGTATTCCACAGCCACAGACACCCCTCTGTCCAAGTATACCACATCCACAACCACCCCTATGTCCAAGTATACCACATCCACAGCCACCCCTCTGTCCAAGTATACCACGCCCACAGCCACCCCTCTGTCCAAGTATACCACGTCCACAGCCACCCCTATGTCCAAGTATACCACGTCCACAGCCACCCCTCTGTCCAAGTATACCACAGCCACTCCTCTGTCCAAGTATACCACGTCCACAGCCACCCCTATGTCCAAGTATACCACAGCCACCCCTATGTCCAAGTATACCACAGCCACCCCTATGTCCAAGTATACCACGTCCACAGCCACCCCTCTGTCCAAGTATACCACAGCCACCCCTATGTCCAAGTATACCACAGCCACCCCTATGTCCAATTATACCACATTCACAGCCACCCCTCTGTCCAAGTATACCATGTCCACAGCCACCCCTATGTCCAAGTATACCACAGCCACCCCTCTGTCCAAGTATACCACAGCCACCCCTCTGTCCAAGTATACCACAGCCACCCCTCTGTCCAAGTATTCCATGTCCACAGCCACCCCTCTGTCCAAGTATACTACGTCCACAGCCACCCCTATGTCCAAGTATACCATGTCCACAGCCATCCCTATGTCCAAGTATACCACGTCCACAGCCACCCCTCTGTCCAAGTATACCAGGTCCACAGCCACCCCTCTGTCCAAGTATACCACAGCCACCCCTATGTCCAAGTATACCACAGCCACCCCTATGTCCAGGTATACCACAGCGACCCCTTTGTCCAAGTATACCACGTCCACAGCCATCCCTATGTCCAAGTATACCACGTCCACAGCCACCCCTCTGTCCAAGTATACCAGGTCCACAGCCACCCCTCTGTCCAAGTATACCACAGCCACCCCTATGTCCAAGTATACCACAGCCACCCCTATGTCCAGGTATACCACAGCGACCCCTTTGTCCAAGTATACCACATCCACAGCCACCCCTCTGTATACTATGTCCACAGCCACCCCTATGTCCAGGTATACCACGTCCACAGCCACCCCTCTGTACAAGTATACTACGTCCACAGCCACTCCTATGTCCAAGTATACCACAGCCACCCCTATGTCCAAGTATACCACATCCACAGCCATCCCTATGTCCAAGTATACCACAGCGACCCCTTTGTCCAAGTATTCCACAGCCACCCCTCTGTCCAAGTATACCACGTCCACAGCCACCCCTCTGTATACTATGTCCACAGCCACCCCTATGTCCAAATATACCACGTCCACAGCCACCCCTCTGTACAAGCATACTACGTCCACAGCCACTCCTATGTCCAAGTATACCACAGCCACCCCTATGTCCAAATATACCACAGCGACCCCTTTGTCCAAGTATACCATGTCCACAGCCACCCCTCTGTCCAAGTATACTACGTCCACAGCCACCCCTCTGTCCAAGTATACCACGTCCACAGCCACCCCTCTGTCCAAGTATACCACGTCCACAGCCACCCCTATGTCCAAGTAAACCACGTCCACAGCCATCCCTATGTCCAAGTATATCACGTCCACAGCCATCCCTCTGCCCAAGTATACCACGTCCACAGCCACCCCTCTGTCCAAGTATACCACGTCCACAGCCACCCCTCTGTCCAAGTATACTACGTCCACAGCCACCCCTATGTCCAAGTATACTACGTCCACAGCCACCCCTATGTCCAAGTATACCACAGCCACCCCTATGTCCAAGTATACCACGTCCACAGCCACCCCTATGTCCAAGTATGCCACAGCCACCCCTATGTCCAAGTATACCACGTCCACAGCCACCCCTCTGTCCAAGTATACCACAGCCACCCCTATGTCCAAGTATACCACAGCCACCCCTCTGTCCAAGTATACCACGTCCACAGCCACCCCTCTGTCCAAGTATACCACATCCATAGCCACCCCTATGTCCAATTATACCACAGCCACCCTTATGTCCAAGTATACCACGTCCACAGCCACCCCTATGTCCAAGTATACGACATCCACAGCCACCCCTCTGTCCAAGTATACCACGTCCACAGCCACCCCTCTGTCCAAGTATACCACATCCACAGCCACCCCTATGTCCAATTATACCACAGCCACCCCTATGTCCAAGTATACCACGTCCACAGCCACCCCTCTGTCCAAGTATACTACGTCCACAGCCACCCCTCTGTCCCAGTATACAACGTCCACAGCCACCCCTCTGTCCCAGTATACAACGTCCACAGCCACCCCTCTGTCCCAGTATACAACGTCCACAGCCACCCCTCTGTCCCAGTATACAACGTCCACAGCCACCCCTCTGTCCCAGTATACCACGTCCACAGCCACCCCTCTGTCCAAGTAAACCACGTCCACAGCCATCCCTATGTCCAAGTATATCACGTCCACAGCCATCCCTCTGCCCAAGTATACCACGTCCACAGCCACCCTTCTGTCCAAGTATACCACGTCCACAGCCACCCCTCTGTCCAAGTATACTACGTCCACAGCCACCCCTATGTCCAAGTATACTACGTCCACAGCCACCCCTATGTCCAAGTATACCACAGCCACCCCTATGTCCAAGTATACCACGTCCACAGCCACCCCTATGTCCAAGTATGCCACAGCCACCCCTATGTCCAAGTATACCACGTCCACAGCCACCCCTCTGTCCAAGTATACCACAGCCACCCCTATGTCCAAGTATACCACAGCCACCCCTCTGTCCAAGTATACCACGTCCACAGCCACCCCTCTGTCCAAGTATACCACATCCACAGCCACCCCTATGTCCAAGTATACCACGTCCACAGCCACCCCTATGTCCAAGTATACGACATCCACAGCCACCCCTCTGTCCAAGTATACCACGTCCACAGCCACCCCTCTGTCCAAGTATACCACATCCACAGCCACCCCTATGTCCAATTATACCACAGCCACCCCTATGTCCAAGTATACCACGTCCACAGCCACCCCTCTGTCCAAGTATACTACGTCCACAGCCACCCCTCTGTCCCAGTATACAACGTCCACAGCCACCCCTCTGTCCCAGTATACAACGTCCACAGCCACCCCTCTGTCCCAGTATACAACGTCCACAGCCACCCCTCTGTCCCAGTATACAACGTCCACAGCCACCCCTCTGTCCAAGGTTTTACTTACCTCTTCATAAAAAGAAATCAGGTTTGTTTGAAAACTTCTGTCTTTCATGTATCCATGCTGTCTGTTACTTAAAATATTTTTTTCCAGCAAGAACTCCTCTACAGTACCTGACTGCGAGATTGTGTTTCCAGCACGATTCCATTGCGCTGGTTCTCGGCGACAGGGTACTGTGTATGTCGCGCTGGCTTGCTGATCGGGAAAGGAAAACTTTTTTTTTTCTTTCACGATGAGCGACAGGCAGTGCTGACAGCTGTCTGGTATGAATCATGAGGGGGAAACCCGCACCAAATTTTAAATGAAAAAACTGGCGTAGGTTCCCCCAGGGGCATACCAGGTCCTTAGGTCTGGTATAGATTTTAAGGGAAACCCCCTATGCTGAAAAATCGGCGTGGGGGTCACCCCAAAATCCATACCAGACCCTTATCCGAGCACGCAGCCCGGTCAGGAAAGGGGGTGGGGACGAGCGAGCGCCCCCCCCTCCTGAACCGTACCAGGCCGCATGCCCTCAACATGGGGGGGTGGGCGCTTTTGGGGAGGGGGGCGCCCTGCAGGCCCCCCACCCCAAAGAACCCTGTCCCCATGTTGATGAGGACAAGGGCCTCTTCCCGACAACCCTGGCCGTTGGTTGTCGGGGTCTGTGGGCGGAGGGCTTATCAGATCCCGGCCCCCCCACCCTATGTGAATGAGTATGGGGTACATGGTACCCCTACCCATTCACCTAGAGGAAAAAAAAGGTCAATAAAAAAATAACACACTACACAGGTTTTAAAAGTAATTTATTAGGCAGCTCCGGGGGTCTTCTTCCGACTTCAGGGGTCTTCTTCCGACTTCTCCGTTCTCTTTCCATTATTTATCAACCCGGTCCACCATGTGCCAAACGCTGGAACCAGGGAGACAGAAAACCGTTCGGTTAAGGCGATCATGGCCACAAATGAGTCCTTCTGATTATAGAATCCTCTATTACCACCAACTATCTAGGCCTATCTACACTACCCCCACCACCTCTACTACCAGCTGTTCGGGGGAGCAGTGATATCTAGGGCTGCCACCTCTGAGCTCGATACCCCCACATCTTCACCCAACTTGGAAAATTTGTTTTGGTGCTCATTTTCCGTGATTTGTTTTGACCCTCCTTTTCCGTGAGCCCCTACCACTCCCTCTAACTACATTAATCCATCTTCCTACCTGATAATCCTGACTTGCCCCTCCACCCTCTCCATAAACCCCACTAGCCACCTGCTCAGTGCGCAGAAGACCGCTTTCAAGGTAGTCAGTTCTGCCCAGTGGCTCCTCCAGATCTTGGGCCTTTTCCACACAGACTTTCCGATCAGGTCCACCTGTCAGTTTCAGATCGGATGCTCCATTCACACCTATGGGGCAGGGGATATCAGCGGTGACATGTCTGCTGACTTCCCATCCAATTCTGTCCGCCAGATCCTGACAGATGGTGACCCTATTTTCCATCCGTCTGGCGGATCGGATGAAAATGGACAGGCTGTCTATTTTCATCTGATATCCCCATTGAGGAGAGCGGGGCTCTGACGGGTCCATCTCAGCACAGTGAGCAGACACAGACCTGTCATCCGTTTTCTCATCAGGGAACAGCGGATCGATTCCCTGCTGAGCAAGTGGAGTTTGTCAAACGGATCTGCCCCGTGTGAAAGGGGTTTAATTTGAGCTTCCAGAAGGGCAACCCGCTCAGGTCTGTCACAGCAGGATCCATCCTGGAGCTGTTTCTCCATTGTACACATGCAGAGCACTGTGCACTGCACAAAACCTTCAATCTTGCACTCATTTTCCCAGTTACAATAATAATATTACTAACAGGAAATTTCAGATGTTATTGAAGACTCCTGATATTATCCCCTTATTTTTAAACTCCGGTTTCTAACTCGCCATTTAGTTAAAGTTCTACTTTGTCTAAATTCCAGCAAGCAAAAGGGTGGGCAAGCCCAAAGTGAGTCCTATAGAAAGTTATATAGGACCTGTATCACCTGTGACCAATTAACTACTCCCCTTAATTAGTTGACTGAAGGAAGGGGAAAAAAAAGGCTAGTAAAAAAAGTTGCAGAAAAGCAGTTAAAAGGCTGCAAGGGGAAAAAAAACCCAAAAAACTAAAAATGCAAACACAGCAATCACTAGCAGTCCAAAGCAAAATAGTTTCTTTCCACTCAAATTTCCCTCTCTTCAGCATCCAACCACAATGTGGCAAAAAGCACAGCGAGTTTACTCCACGCCAGAAGTACTTTTCCTGCCCACTTTTAAAAGAAGGCAAAAGTTAACAAATATATATCTTCCAATGCAGGGGCTTCTTCCCATCAATAAAACAAAACCATATTGGCTCTTTATCAGCCCTGCAGCTCAGGCCTCATGTCTTGGTCTCGCAGACCATCTAGCACCGGTCTCCAGAGCCGGTACACAAATGCTGTACTTCTTCCAGCTCTTCCGTCTCTCATTGACTCTCTCTCAGCTTCTGGGCCTGTCTCATCTTGGACAGCACGGGGCAGATGTGCACCTCTCCCTTACAATCATTTCATCTTTTAGCCCTCATGCACACAGGCTGTTAAAAAAACGTTATGAAAACGCCAGTATCTTTGCAGTGATTTTTTTTAACTTTTTTCAGCGTTTTTGCAATAGCAGTTTTTAACGTTTTTCCGCGTTAGCGTTTTTGAGCGGTTTTTTTTTCAAATTTTTTTTTTTTTTTTTTCAATGGATCAAAAACGCTAAAAAACTTTGGTGAATGACGTTTTTGAGCGTTAGAGCGTTTTTACAGCTGAAAAACGTCTTTCAGAACCCACTGGTCCTGGGTTTTTTTTACAGTTTAAAAACGCCTATGCCACTTGCAGCTCAAAAACGCCTAGGTGGGCATGAAGCCATAGACTAACATAGACAGGCCTTTTTAAGCTGCAAAAAAAGCTCAAAAAAGCAGCTGTAAAAACGTCCGTGTGCATGATGACTTAGAAGGGTGGGGCACTGACCTGATACTGCTAAATGAACTTGTGCTATTAGTGGGCCTGTTTTCTCCAAAGCCTGTCCCAAACTGCCTAATCACAGAGTGGCACGGCCTCATCCTGCCACAGTGGTTGGCACTTCTACCTTGCAACACTGGCTCCTTAGTTTTAGTCCCAAGCATGTCCAGAATCTCCTTGTGCATGCATGGCTTTCCTCTGGGTACTCCAGTCCCACACACTCTAAAGCCATGCCAACAATTTACCTGGACCCTGTATAAACTGACTCTAGTATGTATGTGAGGTGGGGACCTTCAACTGTAAGCTCCTCGAGGGCGGGGACTGATGTGACTATACTATGTATGGCGCTGTGTAAATTGTGGGCACCATATAAATCCCTGTGATAGATAAATATACAAGCAGGACGCAGCGTTATGTGAAATGTCATCAATCTTTTTTCATTTCCCCAAAGGGAAAACTAAAGATGACCTTGGAAGTTGTCACTGAAAAGGAGGCTGAAGCAAGGCCGGCTGGCCGGGGCCGTAAAGAACCAAATCTGAATCCAAAGTTGGATCCACCAAAGTAATCCATTCTTCTTCTCAGTCATTGCTCCTGAAATCCTGTGCCAGCTCAGTCTCCGCCCACTCTGGGGTCACCTTCCGCTCTTCTCCATCCTTATCCTTTTATACCTCTTTACTTCTCACACAAACGTCATTATTCTTTGCCTTGTATTCTCCTCCTCAGTGTAAAGTATTGAAGTCTTTTCCTCTGTTAGTGCAATGAATATGATTTCTTTCACAATGCAGGCGGTCATTCACCTACCTTCGATGCATAACACATCCGATCCAATCGATAAAGTACATGATGTTCAGGAAATACCGGATAAAATGTCTCTTTGGCATCTTATTCATGCCCATACAAATCTTTTTTTTGCTCTTTTTCAACGCCATACCGGTGAGTTCTGTTGTTTTTTGTTTTTTTTAATGTTATAACCAAAGCAAAAGAAATTAAGTATTCCCGTGCTACCTTTATATTTGTTTGCACTAATTCACCAGCATTTGTCTAAAGACTTGTGCCCATGTTGGAATTTATTCCTTTGGTTTTGGCACTAGCACTTTATCCTGTTTAGCATCGATTTGGATATTATTTCCTTGTATTATTTGCACCTTATTGTACATTGGAATTTCATCACTTACCGTATATACTCGAGTATAAGTCGTTCCGAGTATAAGTCGAGGCCCTAATTTACCACAAAAAAAATGGGAAAAACGTATTGACCCGAGTATAAGACGAGGGTGAGAAATGCACAACTACTGTAAGTGGAAAAGAGGGTCAACAATGCCCATTTGCAGCCTCACTGTGCCCATTTGCAGCCATAGGTCCCCTGAACTTCAAACTTGGTAGTTAAGGGTTCCTAGATGCCCCCTAGCTGCAGCCAAAATTTGGGGTCTCTGAACCCAAAGGGTCCCGAAATGACATTGCTGCAGATAGACACAGTTGACTGAATTTGGGGCCCCGTATCTCAGGGCCACTTAGGGCTAGGAACCCCAGCTTTGGATATGTTATGGTACCAGTTCCACTGGGTGTGCACACCAAATTTGGGGTTCTTAGCACCAAGTGGCCCTGAGATATGGGGCCCCAAAGTCGGTTCAGAAAATGTCAAGCACTTTTCTGCAGCAGAGAATGACATTTTCCGAACCGATTTTGGGGTCACTTAGTGCTAGGAACTTCAGCTTTGGATATGTTGTGGTACCAGGTCCACTGGGTTTGCACACCAAATTTGGGGTTCCTAGCATCAAGTGGCCCTGAGATACGGGGCCCCAAAGTCGGTTCGGAAAATGAAATTTTTTGCTGCAGAAAAGTGCTTGACTCGAGTATAAGTCGAGGGGGGCACTTTCAGCACAAAAAAATGTGCTGAAAAATTCGACTTATACTCGAGTATATACGGTATGTATGTTTGAGCACTTTAGATTTGTTTATTATCTGTTATCTAGATGTTTATTATCTATATATTACCGTATATACTCGAGTATAAGTCAAATTTTTCAGCCCTTTTTTTGGGCTGAAAGTGTGTCCCCCCCCTCAACTTATACTCGAGTCACCACCGTCTGTCTGCATGATCAGCGTGTCATGCAGGCAGACGGCGGCCGGCGTGTGATAATACTGTTCAGAGGCTATTCCAGCTTTCAAAAGCCGCGCCTCCTGCTCGTCTGTGATAGGCTGAACAGCTGTCAGTGTACAGCCTATCACGGACATTCTCTCATCCTCGTCCGTGGTATGAGAATGTCCGTGATAGGCTGACTGCTGAGTGTTCTGCCTATCACAGACGAGGAGGAGGCGCGGCTTTGGAACAGTGGAATGGCCAGGACACATACACATGTACTGGACACATTTACAGGACACATACACATGTACAGGACACATGTACAGGACACATACACATGTACTGGACACAGGGACACATACACATGTACTGGACACATACACATGTACAGGACACATGTACAGGATACAGGGACACATACACATGTACTGGATACATACACATGTACAGGACACAAGGATAAATACACATGTACAGGACACATACACATGTACAGGACACAGGGATAAATACACATGTACAGGACACATACACATGTACAGGACACAGGGATAAATACACATGTACAGGACACATACACATGTACAGGACACAGGGACACATACACATGTACTGGACACATGTACAGGACACAGGGATAAATACACATGTACAGGACACAGGGACACATACACATGTACTGGACACATGTACAGGACACAGGGATAAATACACATGTACAGGACACATACACATGTACAGGACACAGGGATAAATACACATGTACAGGACACATACACATGTACAGGACACAGGGACACATACACATGTACAGGACACAGGGATAAATACACATGTACTGGACACAGGGACACATACACATGTACAGGACACATACACATGTACAGGACACAGGGACACATGTACAGGACACATACACATGTACAGGGACACGGACACATACACATGTACAGGACACAGGGACACATACACATGTACAGGACACAGGGACACATACACATGTACAGGACACAGGGATAAATACACATGTACAGGACACATACACATGTACAGGACACAGGGACACATACACATGTACAGGACACAGGGATAAATACACATGTACTGGACACAGGGACACATACACATGTACAGGACACATACACATGTACAGGACACAGGGACACATGTACAGGACACATACACATGTACAGGGACACGGACACATACACATGTACAGGACACAGGGACACATACACATGTACAGGACACAGGGACACATACACATGTACAGGACACAGGGATAAATACACATGTACAGGACACAGGGACACATACACATGTACAGGACACAGGGATAAATACACATGTACAGGACACAGGGACACATACACATGTACAGGACACAGGGATAAATACACATGTACAGGACACAGGGACACATACACATGTACAGGACACAGGGATAAATACACATGTACAGCACACAGGGATAAATACACATGTACAGGACACAGGGACACATACACATGTACAGGACACATACACATGTACAGGACACATACACATGTACAGAACACAGGGACACATACACATGTACAGGGCACATACACATGTATATGTACAGGGACACAGACACATGTACAGGACACATACACATGTACAGGACACAGGGACACATACACATGTACAGGACACAGGGACACATACACATGTACAGGACACAGACACATGTACAGGACACATACACATGTACAGGACACATACACATGTACAGGACACAGACACATGTACAGGACACATACACATGTACAGGACACAGGGACACATACACATATACAGGGACACATACACATGTACAGGACACAGGGACACATACACATGTACAGGGACACATACACATGTACTGGACACATACACATGTACAGGACACAGACACATGTATAGGACACATACACATGTACAGGACACAGGGACACATACACATGTACAGGACACATACACATGTACAGGACACAGGGACACATGTACAGGACACATACACATGTACAGGACACAGGGACACATACACATGTACTGGACACATACACATGTACAGGACACAGGGACACATACACATGTACTGGACACATACACATGCACAGGACACAGGGACACATACACATGTACAGGATACAGGGACACATACACATGTACTGGACACATGCACAAGATACATGTAGGCTACACAGGGAGACATGCAGCTGCACATGGGCATTGTTGACCCTCTTTTCCACTTACAGTAGCTGTGCATTTCTCACCCTCGTCTTATACTCGGGTCAATAAGTTTTTCCCATTTTTTTTTGTGGTAAATTAGGGCCTCGACTTATACTCGGATCAACTTATACTCCGGTATATATATATATTTATTTGTTTCCCATCACTTAGAGCGCAGCACCATCTATTGATTTTATTTTATAACCAAAGCAAAGCTTTCACATTTCTTTTTATAGGGCAAAATTCTATTAGAATGTATATTAAAATTAGTGATCATTTTATGTTTTTTGTTTTTTCTTCTAGGATGCCCTTGCAAATAGATATTTTGGATGAACTCTACTCTACCAGCTGGGCTTTTATTTTTATTTCTTTTTTCCTTTTCATACAATATTGTTAAGTAAAGCCTCGTACACACAATCGGATTTTCCGCAGACCAAGCGTCAGACTTTTGTCCGTAGGGCGCGTGCCTGGATTTTGTCTTGCATACAAATGGCACACAATTGTCGGCCAACAAACACGAACGTAGTACGTGGTTTTTCAGCTCTTTAGCGCCACCCTTTGGGCACCTTCTGCTAATGTCCTGTTTGGTGAGCATTGCTTCCGAGCATGCGTGTTTGTACTTTGTATTTTTGTCTGACGGACCGGTGTACACACAATCGGAAAATCTGACAACAGACTGTTGTCTGCTAAAAATTTTAATGCCTGCCATCCAACATAGATCTTGATATTTCCAAATATTAAAAAAAAATAAGAATTCTAACAGTGCCTCAACATGTGAATAATAAAAGAGTACAATAAAACAAGTGTCCGTGTGTATCAAAAATTGTTTCAATTGTATTCCACCAACTGATTGTGCTATACACCATTCCCAGTGATAATAAATACATCAATCCATATGAAGATTAAATTGGCTTCTTACCAAATCACGACCTCTAGATTATAGGAGATCATCTAACGCATGAGGTAAGTAAATGCCTGGCCACATCCTCTGTGTGTCTCGACCTCCTAGATGGATGGCTCCGACAGCCCCCAGCACAGCATCCCCACATCGCACACTCCTGGAGAACAGGAACAGTGAACCCCATTGAAGTCTATAGGAGCTGAACAAGAGAGATCAAAAATGCCCATTTCAAAGGCTTATATGCAAGTAATTGGCCATAAAAAAGTGTTTGGGGACCTGGGTCCTGCCCCAGGGGACATGGATCAATGCAAAAAAACTTTTTGAAAACAATTGTTTTTTTCAGGAGCAGTGATTTTAATGATGCTTAAAGTGCAACAATTAAAACAAATAAAATTAAATATAGTGCCTGGGGGTCCCCTTAGTCTGCCTGAAAAGCGGCACATCTCCAGCATGTATAGAACCTGCTGCAACAATAATGACTAAAGAAAAAAAAATCATCAAATCACATTTATAAATTGACTCATGGTTGCAATTAGCAGCAGTATTGAAAAAAAAAAGACAGATTGCGTGTGTGATCCCCCCAATCCATACCTGGCCCTTTGGGTCTGGTATGGATTTTAAGGGGAAATCCACTCCAAAATGTAAAAAAAAAGGGTGTGGCCCCCCACAAAATCCAGACACCTTATTTGGGCATGCAGCCTGGCAGGTCAGAAAGGGGGGGGGGTGAGCAAGTGCCCCCCTCCTGAACCATAGCAGGCCACATGCCTTCAACATGTGGGGGTGGGTGCTTTGGGGCAGGGGGCTCTGCTCCCCCCACCCCAAAGCACCTTGTTCCCATGTTGATAGGGACAAAGGCCTCTTCGGTCTGCATGCAGGGGGCTTATCGGAATTTGGAAGCCTTCCTCAATAAGGGGGCCCCCTCCCTATGTGAATGGGTACACCAGGGCTCAAAAAGTCCTAAACTACTAGCTTAGCCTTAAGAATTACTCACCACCAGTTGCCCCACCCAACCACGCCCCCGTAAATTATCTCATGAAATGAAACCTAAATGGTTTATGCAGAATTAGGTTACAAAAACGAATATTAACAACAAAGCAGAGGAGTGATTGGTGGATCAGCAGACAGGACATGGACAGTGCCGGTGCAAGGATTTTTGTCTACTTAGGCAAAGGTGACCCCCACCCTCCTTTGTTTTGTTTTTTACAAAGTATGGCCCTGTTTGAATAAGCCATGAAGGCACATTCACATACAGGTTCCTGTAAATGTGTGCAAAATGTATTACATGCTGTGCTTGCAGCGCCATTTATTCTTAATTGCATCCCAAGCGCAGCTAGCATATGTACGTTTTGTTGAGTGCCAAATCGCACAAAGCTCACCACCCAAAAAAGTGTGGGAGCTTCTTTGGCATGTTTATCACACATAGGGCAGGTCATTCAAGTAAAAAGTTTACCCTAAGTGCATGGTGCAAAAAAAAAAAAACCCCACTGGGTGTGAATGCGTGTTTCTGCTATGGCTATTGTGAATGAAGCTTAAAGTGGATGTAAACCCTCCACTTCACTGGGTGTATGAACAGCCTCAGATGATACACAGGGATAAACCAAATCTCCTTACATAGGTTTTACATGTATATCTGCTGTCTTTACATTTATATACTGTTTAGAAAGTTCAGATTGTAGCAGGGTTTGAAACAGGAAAATCTGGATGCCGCACACCAGATAAAGTTGAAAAAATCTTCTTTATTGTAAAACTTGGATCATCAAAAAATACAGGACAATCAGGCAGATAGTACAGACACAGCTGACGCGTTTCGCACTCTAATTCGAGCGCTTACTCATAGCTGACAAATATTGGGATGACTGTCTTATATATCTTTATAAGAGATACCACATGACTACATAGTTACTCATCTAATGGATATCAGCTGAAAGCTAATTATACAAAGTCTCGGCATCTGCTATCAGAGACATGAGCTACCCAATGAAAAAAACTCTTATGGATATGACTTTTTAAATAACAGCAAATAAATAGGAAAATATATATATGAGTATTTGTGAATATGTGAGTGAATCACTTTGTATAATTGGCTTTCAGCTGATATCCATTAGATGAGTAACTATGTAGTCATGTGGTATCTCTTATAAAGTTATATAAGACAGTCATCCCAATATTTGTCAGCTATGAGTAAGCGCTCGAATTAGAGTGTGAAACGCGTCAGCTGTGTCTGTACTATCTGCCTGATTGTCCTGTATTTTTTGATGATCCAAGTTTTACAATAAAGAAGATTTTTTCAACTTTATCCGGTGTGCGGCATCCAGATTTTCCTGTTTCAAACCTTGCTTCAATTTGCATGTAGCCAGCACCTGGGACTCCCCTCCTCTGAAGGATTCACTAATACACACCTGAAAGCAAGTCTTCCTGAGCGGTGATTCATTCTCAAAGTTCAGATTGTATTAGGAGAATTTCTCTTCCTGATGTCTGGACATACAGCCAAGATAGCTAACATTGCTGATTGGAGGAAAGGCACACACCCCCTCTCCTCATAGGCCGAGACTCTCAGAGGTGTTTTGTAATAGGGCCAGCTGCCTGCTAATCTATTTATAGCAACCACCCCGGACAGAAACTACACACATGACAGACACAGTTAGCCTTGGTTCACACTATGAATCACATATGAATTGCACACGAACTGCGGCACATTCCTGTACAATTTACAAGCGATTCAATGCATTTGCAACCAGCATTTAGGGCAGGGTGTCATTAACATTGCACTGAAATTCGCTGCAAATCGCGGTGCAGAAAATAATTACAGATCGTGGGTTTCCCACACCGCATTCTAGTGTGAACTGGACCCAAGAGTCTGGTCTGTCTATTACAGCAATCACCTGGAAGGATGGACAGGACAGATCCCTGGACCCCTCATCTACTCCATGCCTGGCTGCTAATCAGGGATAGTAGATCAGTGATATCAGGATTTACCTCTCCTCCTTCTTCCTGCAGCTGGGCTCCTTGTCTTGCACCCCTGTGTGTCCCTTCCATCTCCCCAGGAACAGTCCCGGCATCTTCTCCCTATCCTGGATATGTCCCTGTGTCTGTCAGTAGCCCTCCTGTGTGTGCAGATCTCCGTCCGCCCCCTGTCTTATGTTCCCAGCTCAGGCCCCACACACACCATTTAACCTGTTGTAGAGTCAGGGTGAAAATGCCAACCTCCTGGTCATTGAAGAGGGTGAGTTTGCAGGACAGCTTTGGTGTCACGAATGTCAAATCTACTCCAACGCAAGTGGTCAGACACTATAGTTGGCTACTGTGTGCTTCACCTATAGCAGCCCCCTTTCCTATAAGACAAGCAGGCCTACCAGTACTTGTACACAATGCCATAATGCCTGGGCAGATGTGAACTGAGCAAAGCAAATAGGTATTTTCAGTTTAGCAGACAGATAGCGTGGCTCAAAGGCAGTTTAGGTGATAAGGAAGGCTGAGTTCAGGGCATGGTCCAGTATTCAATCCAGGTCATACACAGGAGATCCAACAGCAAGCAAGGGAGGCTAGATCAAGAACAATGCGAGCAACTGTCTCTATCACAAGTAAGGGATATAGAGTGTTTGGTTTGCTTATATCAGGTGACTGAGCAGATCAATCACCTAACAGGTGAACACAGACAGGGGGAATGCAACAGCCAACACCCAGATACTGCAATGGGAAGCAGGAGCACTTAAGTCATCATGACATTTGGAAGGACAAGCTGCAGCACAGAGCATTACATGCATGCTTGTCCTCCACTATATGAGCCGGTGGCAGGAGCTGAGAAGATTGGAGGAAACGGCCTGGGGGAGGAGGGATGAGGTTTTGTTATAGAGAAGGTGAGGATTACTCTTACAGCTCCCATTCCCCTCTGTTGGAAGAGATCACAGGCATTCCTAGCACTGCCGACAGCCCCTTTCTCTCTGCCTACATGTGCGATCGTACACCGCTCTAATATTTCCTGGGGACTGGGGTTAAAGATTTTACCACCCCCATCATGGATCTCTTAAGGCAGCTATGTGCTGGCCCTGGACATAGCGAAGAACGGAGCTCACCTGACAGATGAATGCAGAGCGGCGGCTGCCCACCCAGGAGGAGGTAAGCTGTACAGCTGATCTGTGGCTACACACTCACCCTCACATTTTTGTGAGCGAGCGAGTGGAAATTTTATGGGGTGGGGTACAAACCCCTACCCATTCACCAAAAAAGTAATAAAAGAAACAGACAGTTTTTGACAATTCCTTTATTAAAGAATAAAAAAAATCCCCCCGGTTGTAAATCCATCGTCAAGCACCCACACCCTCATATTGAGGGCATGTGACCTGGTATGGTTCAGGAGAGGGGGGTCCTTGCTTGTCTCCCCTCTCCTGTCCTGCTGGGCTGCATGCTCAGATAAGGGTCTGGTATGGATTATAGGTGGGACCGCCACATCTTTTTTTTTTTTTTTAACCCATGCCAGACCCAACTGGGGGGCCCACATCATTTTTTGCCGGGGGTCTTAAACAGCAATTTCATTTGTATTCAGCTGTGAGGGGGAAACCCATTGACAGCTGATGACTCCTTCCTGGCCCTGCAACTTAACAACCAGCTTATACTGCACCCTGATTGGGTAAAGCTTTGCCCAATCAGGGCGCAAAATGCACTGTGCAGTGCAAATTCGAGTGTTGGACAAACGGGCTGAACAGCCAATGTTCAGCCCAAACTCAGACTTGGGCTGAACTGTTTGGCCAGCACTAGTCCCATCCCATGACTGGACATTGTCACTTTTATTCCTATTGTAATAGAAAAAAAGCATGACAGGTCCTCTTCATGGAGAGATCTCACATCTCATATTTACACTCAAATGTAATATAAAAATTAAATGTCTTTTTATTTGTTTGGGTGGAAGTGATGTTTGAGGATTAGGGATGGGCTTTATGTTCTGGTTAAACATGAGTTTGACTCAACCATCGGGTGTTCGCTCTTTTTGCCGAATAGCAAACAATTTGAGGTGTTCGCGGCAAATGTTAAAGCCGCGGAACACAGTTTAAAAGTCTATGGGAGAAATCAAAAGTGCTAATTTTAAAGGCTTATATTCATGGTATTGTCATAAAAAGTGTTTGGGGATCTGGGTCCTGCCCCAGGGGACATGGATCAATGCAAAAAAAAGTTTTAAAAACTAATGTTTTTACGGGAGCAGTGATTTTAATAATAATGCTTAAAGTGAAACAATAAAAGTGTAATATTCCTTTAAATTTTGTACCTGGGGGGTGTCTATAGTATGCCTGTAAAGGGGCGCATGTTTCCAGTTTTTAGAACAGTCTGAGAGCAAAATGACATTTCTAAAGGAAAAAAAGAAAGTCATTTAAAAGTACTAGCGCTAGTGCTGGCTATTAATGAATCGTCGGCCCGGCAATACATAAAATATATAAAAGTTCATTGAAAAAAATGGCATGGGATTTCCCCACAGGGGAGCCCCAAACCAAATTAGAAAAAAAAAGTCGTGGGGGGTCCTTCTAAATTCCATACCAGGCCTTTCAGGTCTGGTATGGGTTTTAAGGGGAACCCTGCGCCAAAATTTTTTAAAAAATGGCGTGGGGGTCCCCCCTCAAAATCCATACCTGACCCTTATCCGAGCACGCAACCTGGCAGGCCGCAGGAAAAAAGCGGGGGACGAGAGAGCACCCCTCCTTCCTGAACCGTACCAGGCCACATGCCCTCAACATTGGGAAGGTGCTTTGGGGTAGCGGCCCCCCAAAAGCACCTTGTCCCCATGTTGATGGGGAGAAGGGCCTCATCCCCACAACCCTTGCCCGGTGGTTGTGGGGGTCTGTGGGTGGGGGGGCTTATCAGAATCTGGAATCCCCTTTAACAAGGGGACCCCCAGATCCTGCCCCCCCTGTGTAAAATGGTAATGGGGTACAAATGTACCCCTACCATTTCACAAAAAAGGTTAAAAAAGACGAGAGTTTTTGACAAGACCTTTTATTAATTTCTTTATTTTTTTTACCTATACCTATATATACACAGAACTTCCCCAAACCTGAGGAGGAGAAGAAAGGAGATTCGGCAGACCACATATGGTGGGAATGAGATGGGGCAGAAGGATCGGCAGACCACATATGGTGCAAGATACATGCTGGCCGGTGGACCTGGGGTTCTGTCCACATGATCATCTCCTGTATTATGTCCGCAGTCTCTGATCATCTCCTGTATTATGTCTGCAGTCTCTGATCATCTCCTGTATTATGTCTGCAGTCTCTGATCATCTCTTGTACTATGTCTGCAGTCTCTGATCATCTCCTGTATTATGTCTGCAATCTCTGATCATCTCCTGTACTATGTCCGCAGTCTCTGATCATCTCCTGTATTATGTCTGCAGTCTCTGATCATCTCCTGTATTATGTCTGCAGTCTCTGACCATCTCCTGTATCATGTCTGCAGTCTCTGATCATCTCCTGTATTATGTCTGCAGTCTCTGATCATCTTCTGTATTATGTCTGCAGTCTCTGATCATCTCCTGTACTATGTCTGCAATCTCTGATAATCTCCTGTATTATGTCTGCAGTCTCTGATCATCCCCTGTATTATGTCTGCAGTCTCTGATCATCTCCTGTATTATGTCTGCAGTCTCTGATCATCTCCTGTACTATGTCTGCAGTCTCTGATCATCCCCTCTACTATGTCTGCAGTCTCTGATCATCTCCTGTATTATGTCTGCAGTCTCTGATCATCTCCTGTATTATGTCTGCAGTCTGATCATCTCCTGTATTATGTCTGCAGTCTCTGATCATCTCCTGTATTATGTCTGCAGTCTCTGATCATCTCCTGTATTATGTCTGCAGTCTCTGATCATCTCCTGTATTATGTCTGCAGTCTCTGATCATCTGTATTATGTCTGCAGTTTCTGATCATCTCCTGTATTATGTCTGCAGTCTCTGATCATCTCCTGTGCTATGTCTGCAGTCTCTGATCATCTCCTGTACTATGTCAGCAGTCTCTGATCATCTCCTGTACTATGTCTGCAGTCTCTGATCATCTGCTGTATTATGTCTGCAGTCTCTGATCATCTCCTGTACTATGTCTGCAGTCTCTGATCATCTCCTGTATTATGTCTGCAGTTTCTGATCATCTCCTGTATTATGTCTGCAGTCTCTGATCATCTGCTGTGCTATGTCTGCAGTCTCTGATCATCTCCTGTACTATGTCAGCAGTCTCTGATCATCTCCTGTACTATGTCTGCAGTCTCTGATCATCTGCTGTATTATGTTTGCAGTCTCTGATCATCTCCTGTATTATGTCTGCAGTCTCTGATCATCTCCTGTATTATGTCTGCAGTCTCTGATCATCTCCTGTACTATGTCTGCAGTCTCTGATCATCTCCTGTATTATGTCTGCAGTCTCTGATCATCTCCTGTATTATGTCTGCAGTCTCTGATCATCTCCTGTATTATGTCTGCAGTCTCTGATCATCTCCTGTACTATGTCTGCAGTCTCTGATCATCTCCTGTATTATGTCTGCAGTCTCTGATCATCTCCTGTATTATGTCTGCAGTCTCTGATCATCTCCTGTACCATGTCTGCAGTCTCTGATCATCTCCTGTATTATGTCTGCAGTCTCCGACCATCTCCTGTATTATGTCTGCAGTCTCTGATCATCTCCTGTATCATCTCCTGTATCTCCTGTATTATGTCTATTATGTATCATCCCCTCTACTATGTCTGCAGTCTCTGATCATCTCCTGTATTATGTCTGCAGTCTCTGATCATCTCCTGTATTATGTCTGCAGTCTGATCATCTCCTGTATTATGTCTGCAGTCTCTGATCATCTCCTGTATTATGTCTGCAGTCTCTGATCATCTCCTGTATTATGTCTGCAGTCTCCGACCATCTCCTGTATTATGTCTGCAGTCTCTGATCATCTCCTGTACTATGTCTGCAGTCTCTGATCATCTCCTGTGTTATGTCTGCAGTCTGATCATCTCCTGTATTATGTCTGCAGTCTCTGATCATCTCCTGTACCATGTCTGCAGTCTCTGATCATCTCCTGTATTATGTCTGCAGTCTCCGACCATCTTCCTGTATTATGTCTCCAGTCTCACCACCCCTTATAGCAGCGTGAGGCTACATGTCCAGCCTGATCTACTGCTGTGCTGTGAATAGCAGGAGAGATCAGACTACACACACCTGGCAGAAGGTCCTGAAAGAGGGAAAGCCTCACAGATGGGAGGGCCGGGATTGGTCAGTCTGCACATTCAGTGTTATGGCTGTTTTGTAACCCTTTTTATAGTGAAAAATGTTTTATACAGATTATAAAAAAAATTTATATAAACAATTGCCCAAATTCCTAATTGAACCTTCAGATTAAATCAGATAAATTGATTCCGGGGCATCAGAAAAGGTGTGTGAAGTCTTTTTTTTTTTTCTCAAATAACAGTTTTTATTGGTCACAGATATATATAGATACAAAAGATTTATAATTTGCTCGATACAAAAAACATTTGGCAGACATTCAAACTGGTATTCAGTAGGCAGTAGAATATATTCATCCATGTAAAGTAGTAATGTAGTGGATTCCTCATCTACAAAATTCGTCAACCAACAAGTATCTATTTTGTTCTGGACATAGTCCAATATTAAGGAAAAGGATAGTAAAAAGAGAAAGAAAGAAAAAAGAGAATGTAGAAAGGAGGAGGGGGGGTGGCTCTGTCGCCAGCCTAGGGTGGATCCTCTCGCCTGTGCCAGTCCTCCCAAACCTTGTCATGTGTTTCTAATCTATCCTGCAATCGGGCTGTCATTTTTTCCATAAGTTCTATATCCTTTATTCTGGTGTAAAGATCTGTTTGAGTGGGAGGAGTCTGTTTTTTCCAGCGCAGGGCAATTAGGCACCTCGCTGCCGTGATTACATGGCCTAGCAGTTTCCTGGAGTGGTGAGGTATATTCAACCCAGACACCCTGAGAAGAAATAATTTCGGAGTCCAGGGTACTTTCACCCCCAGCAAGTGATTCAGTAGTAGTTGAACTTCCGTCCAAAACGGAACTATTTTAGGGCATGACCAGTAGATATGGTATAGGGTCCCTCTATCCTTGTGACATTGCCAACATCTGTCTGAACTGGAAGGGTAAATGGCTCGGAGAACATCAGGCGTCATATACCAGAAAAAAAGAATTTTATATGCGTTCTCCTTATACAAAGTACAAAGTGAACTCTTGGCTGCCTGGGACCAGATCACCTGCCATGTGTTTTCTGGTATCTCTTCGCCTAAATACTTCTCCCAGCGGAGCATGTATGTGTGCTTGCCCTGGTCTAGGAAGCTATAGGAGTTTAATATTTGGTATATATCAGAAATTAGCCCACGTCTGGCCGAGCCTTCCAATATCAGGCTCTCAAATGTAGTTGGAGTTGAGAATTGTAGATCCGGGGCAATGGATTGAGCATAGTGTCTAATTTGCAGGTATCCATAGAATGCCTGCCGTGGGAGGCCAAATTTTTTTTGAAGCTCCGCAAAGGAGAGTAGCCTACGTGTGCATGGGTGGACTAAATGGCCAAAGTGGAACAGATCTCTCGTCGCCCACGGGGAGGACATCTGGTGTGTGAGACCTGCAGTCAGTTTGGGGTTATAAAGAAAAGACGTAAGGGGTGATCTCTCGGAGCATAGTTTGTGGGTTCGTGACAATCTACGCCAGAGTGTGTTAAGGTGAAGCATGGGGCCCAGAAGCTGGGCGGGGTCTGCCTTCGCCATCGCATTCCATAACATACTGTTCGGGTGGACTGGTGCCATCCATAATTTTTCAATTTCTGTCCACTTGTTATAAGAGCGTTGGGTGAACCAAGAGGCCAGGGCTCGCAATTGGGCAGCTTGATAATATTTGGTTATGTCAGGGAAGGACAACCTGCCGTCTGTTCGCGATGCCAACAAGACCGATCGTGGTAATCTATGTCTCCTATAATTCCAGACGTAACGTATCATATCCGCCTGTAGTTTCCGCAGCTCCACCGTTGGGACTGGAATGGGGAGCGTTTGGAATAAATAGAGCAGTTTTGGCAGAATAACCATTTTAACCGAGGCTATCCTCCCTAAAAGGGAGATATGATGAGCCTTCCATTTTCTTAGGAGATCTCTTATATTTTTGAAAAGGGGGGGTAGTTGGCTCTGTATAGGGTATAGTAAGTGGGAGTAATCTGGACTCCCAAGTATTTTAGGGATACCTCATTCCAGTGATAAGGGCAGCATTGTTGTAGGTGTTGGATCTCCTGAGCCGGTATGTTAATAGGTAGAGCTTCAGATTTAGCTGCATTTATTTTATAGCCCGATAGGGATCTGTACAGATCAAGCTCAGCGTGTAGGTTGGGGAGTGAGATCCTAGGCTGAGTCAGGGTAACTATGATATCGTCAGCAAACAATGCCAGCTTGAATTCCCTACCTCTCACCTGAATCCCATGTATGTTCATGTTTTTCCGAATGGTCGCCGCCAGGGGCTCAACACACAACGCAAATAATAGCGGTGATAGTGGACACCCCTGGCGAGTTCCATTTGCAATCGGAAAAGCCGATGATAAAGCAAAGGGGGTCTTAACTTGGGATGAAGGATTAGTGTACAGGTGTCTAATAGCCTGCAGAAAAGGACCTCGGAATCCCATGCAGCGCAACGTGGCGAACAGGAAGGGCCAGCCAAGGCGGTCAAAAGCCTTTTCTGCGTCCAGACCAAGAACCAGCGCATCTAGTCCCTCCCTGTTCGCCACGTCTATCAGGTCAATAATTCGTCTCGTGTTATCCCCCGCCTGACGCAGGGGGACAAAGCTCACCTGGTCCTTGTGTATTAAGGAAGGAAGTATCAGATTCAATCGCATTGAGAGAAGCTTAGTAAAAATCTTTAAATCAGAGTTAAGAAGTGCGATTGGCCTGTAACTGGCACATACTGAGGGGTCCTTGTCAGGCTTGGGGATTAGCGTGAGAAATGATCTCTGCATGTCCGCGGGAATGGTAGTTTTCTGAAAAAAGGCGTTAAACGTTAGGGTAAGAGAATCGGGAGGAATGCCTTGTAGTACTCGTAGGGAAGCCCGTCTGGTCCAGGGGATTTGTGTGTAGGCAGGGTTTTTATAGTGGCTGTTATTTCTTCCTCTGTAATTGGGGCATTAAGTGACACAAGGTCCGCACTCTGGAGTCTGTGAAGGCCGCTGTCTTCTAAATAGTGTCGCATTCGGTCATTGAGGTCAGGAGATAGTGGATCGCGAGGGATCTCAGGATTGTTATATAGGGTTGTGTAGAATTCCCCAAAGGTCTGGGCTATGTCTTGAGGGTGTGTTAGCAGAGCATCCTTCCTATCTTTAATTTGGTGGGGGGTGGACATATGGGAGCGTTCAGACAATTTGCGCGCTAGAAGGGAGTGGGCTTTATTGCCTTTATCATAATAGGTTTGCTTTAGCCGGAGAAGTGCCTTCTCTACTTGGCCTAATGCTAGATCTCGAAGGTTATTTCTGAGACAGACCACTTTTTTAAGGAGAATTATAGATGGTGAGGTCTGTAGGCGAAGTTCTAGGGCTTTGAGATCTCTTTCAGTCTGAAGTTTAGATGTTATCGCATTTTTCTTCAAGGCCGAAGAGATCGCAATACATCGTCCCCTAAGAACTGCTTTGTGAGCCTCCCAAAGGGTTGTGAGGGAGACATCGGGGGTATTATTGTCTAAAAAGTAGTTTTTCAAAGTCATCTCTAGTTCCGACCTAGACGGGATATGTTGGAGGAGGAAGTTATTTAACTGCCAGTTGCTAGGTTTACGTGCCATGATTCCCAGCTCTAGTGATAGAATTACTGGAGCATGGTCTGACCAAGAAATGGGAAGGATCTGAGCTGTCTTTGTGACCTGTAGGGTGGCGTTATTAATGAAGTAGTCTAAGCGGGAGTGCATACGGTGAGGGGCCGAAAAAAAGTATATTGTCTGTCTCCTGGGTGGAGTGCTCTCCATGCATCAAATAAGGCATGGCGTCTGGTTAATTGTCTAAATAGTTTGGAATCGCGGGCAGCTCGGGTCTGGGGGGCCGTGGGGTTGATCACATGGCGATCCAGACCTTCTGAATGAGCCAAATTAAAATCGCCTCCTGCGATCAGATAATCATTGGGGGACTTAAATAGGCGCGAAAAGACCTTAGATAGGAAGTGTATCTGGTGCGTGTTAGGAGCGTAGATATTGCAGATAGTTACCACCTTCGTTTGCCACTGGCCTCGTAAAATTATGTAGTGTCCCCTTGGGTCAATAAAGGACTCAGCATTTGAACGGGGAACCGTGCTTAAATAGGATTGCCACACCTGCACGTTTGCGGGGGTTAAATGCTTGAAAGACCTGGGGATATTGTCTGGATGCGAAGGCGAAGGCATCCCCTTATTGAAATGTGTTTCCTGTAGTAGAGCTATGTCTGCCCCTGATCTCCTAAGTTCTTTCAATGCGAGATGTCTTTTTTTATTTGAGTTCAGCTCATGAACATTAAGTGACATGAATCTAACCATGGTTCTTGGTGTGTGTGTGGGCGTGTTTACTTAGCTTGTCCTGCTGAGATACACCCACGAAATCCAGAAAACGAGGAGATCCATAGATGAGGCTCGACCAGGTGATCGTCCCGGACTCGCGACAAGCCAAAGGGGGGGAAGAAAAAGAAGGAAGGATAGAGAGAGAGAGAGGGAAAAAGGAGAAAAAATGATTATTGTCATCACAAATAAGAATATGGGCCCAGACAGTGTGGACCGCCCAAGCTCCATTAAGTTCCAGTAAGTCCCCCCGGTCGAAAACCCCAACCAAGGTTCGGTCCGGGGGGCATAGAGAACCTCTCAATGCAAATTCAACTGTAATTAAGCTATCTGAACAATATAATAAAGAGGAACTTTAGTAGAATAAACCACTAGGGGGACTAGTGGGCCGGAAACAACTAGGACTAACACTAACTAGTCTCCTGTAAAAGAAAAAAATGCCCAATGTTAAAAACAAAATGACTGAAGAAAGGCCTTAGGGAGAATGTTCATAGCAAAAATGAGTGGGGCAGAAGTAAGTATCTTGCCAGTCAGCCTTTTTTAGGCTTGAGTTTAGTAGATCCTCGGGGAGAGTCCCGGTCTCTGGGGCGTTTGGTCTGGGGAATCTTCTGCCAAACCACTGTGGGTGGCGTTGGCAAGTCCACAAGATCCCAGTCAGGCAGTCGAGGGATAGGGATCTCCAAGGTGTCGCAAAAGTTTTCCAAGTCCTCCGGGAAGCGTAGTACTGCGGATTTACCCTGACGTCGGGCTGTAAGGCTGAAGGGAAAACCCCAGCGATATGTAATGTCATTCTCTTGGAGTAAGATGAGCAGAGGCTGGAGCAGTCTTCTCTTCTGCAAAGTGATCTAGGAAAGATCTGGGAAGAGCTGGAGTTGTGTGTTTTCAAAGACCACTTTCTTTGCGTTGCGTGCTTTGCGCATAATGTCCTCCTTTAGAGGGAAGGAGTGGACCCTGCAGATAACATCTCGGGGTCTGGAGGCCGGTCCCTTAGGGCGCAGGCCCTGATGTGCTCGGTCCATTTCTAGAGGTTTGTCCGGGGGGTCCCCCAGGAGGTTGTTAAACAGAAGCTGCAGGGTTTCATGGAGGTCTTCGGGACCTTCTGACTCAGGTAGTCCTCTAATTCGGATATTATTTCGGCGCCCCCTATTGTCAAGATCTTCGATATGACGTTGCATGTTCCGGAGCATTAAGTAGTGGTCCGCCCCTTGTATTTGAGTGCGGTGTACTGCCAGTTTTTTTTTTTATCAGAAGATTTTTTATTAAACAAATCAGCATTACAATACACAAGAAATTTAGTACAGTCATTGTGGTGATAATAATGATAGTAAAAAAAATCTATCTTCAGGCGATAGCCACTATTGATCAACTATTCCAGCTATGTAGATGTCAGAAGTTTCACTTAACAATACTCCTACAGCGTAACAATCTTATAGACCCTTAGGTAATGTAAAATTGATAACCAGTATTCAATCAAGCCTGGTGGGGGGGTGGGGAAAGGGAAGGGGGGGCGGGGGAGAAAAAGGAGGGGAAGAAGAAGGGGGGGAGAAGAAGAAGGAGGGGAACAAAAGGGGAATGGGTACTGCCAGTTTAGTCTCTTGAATTTCCCCCTCCGCCATTTCCATCCTCTCAGAGAGATGTTTAAGGTTGGTGTGGATAATTTGAATTTCCGCCCGACAAGCGGATTTAACTTCTTCAATGAGGAGTTTAAAGTCCTCCTTGGTAGGTATGGCTTGGAGACAGTCCTGCCAGGATGTTTCCCATGTGATATTGTGGGTAGCATGGAGGGGAGGGTTCCCTGTGTAGTGCAGGAGGGAGCATGGGATCTTGTGAATCCTGGGGCTGCATCTGGGGTGCCTGCAAGTCTCCCCAGGAAGGCCGCTGCTTGGGAGGAGGGGGGTGGGTCCCCACCAGAGCATCCAAAGGGGTCCTGCTTTGTGAACAGGCCACCTGGGCATACGATTTGGCATGATCCGTCCCCTGTCCTACTGGTCTGAAGGCACCATGACGCACTTGCCTTTGTGGCTGGGGGGGGCCGTACATTTGCTGGGGGGTAAATCTTCCGTGATGTGCCCCTAGTCCCTGACCACGGCTCCAATCACCCTCCGGCTCTGGCAGTGGAGGAAAATCGCCCGATTGAAGAGAGGGGGTGGGAGAGATCGTTCCTCCCTGGGGCAAGTAAGGGTCTGATGCTGAGCGCAGGACTCACCGCTGTGGTTCCCTGGTCAGTCAGCCCTCCATCTCCTGGGCCTGTCCCGCTGTGGCGTGGGATGTTGATGGAGCCGCCGAGGACTGCCGTTGTTGCGGTCTCGTGGTGGAGGAGGGGGCTGTCGACGCCATCTTGTCCCTCTCATCCTCCAACATGGAGGGCCGGTTAAAGTATGTCCGGATGGTCGTAGTGGAGCCGGATGGTGGCTGGGACGAACCCCAGGTCCTAGAGGATCTGGTTCTTCTGCTTCCTCCCATATATCAAGGCTGAAAATCCCCCTTTTCAGGCCTTTAAGCTGCGGGCTGGAGGAGAGCTATTAGGTCAGGCGTCCATGCAGAGCGGCTTCCGGTCACGCCCCTGTGTGAAGTCTTATAGAAAGCAGCCACAGCCTGAATGGAAAAGCCTGTCCCCGGCCAGCATTGCTCTCTGTGTGGAAGCAGCAGTCTCTCTGCAGAGGTCTGACTACTAAAGTAAGAGCTACTGCTGTCCAATTGGCTGGAAGCATGAGCGTTGCTGATTATAGGGTTATAGGAGGATTCCCTTCACTGCACTTCACCAGCCCAGAGAAGAAGCACAATCTCTTGGCCTGGCCAATCCCAAGGCGGCGTTAGCGAGCACAACACCTCTTCCTATTGATGATAGAAAATGAATCGTCTGTTCCTCATATTCCTGGACTACACGAAGTACGACAATATTGTGCTAACATTTCATCACTGCTTTCATGTCTGATTATATTTTTTATTGCTTGGAGAAGTTCTCCCATCATGCCGCACAGGACGTCTATGAACTCTACATAGGCAGATCTCAGCTCCTTGTGGGTGCCACTCAGCTAATTGTGGGTGGTGCTGAGCTCCTTATGGGTGGCACTCAGCTAATTGTTGGTGGTGCTCAGCTCCTTATGGGTGGCACTCAGCCATTCACCATCAGCTCCTTATGGGTGGTGCTTACCTCCTCACAGGTGGTGACCAGCTCCTTATGGATGGCACTCAGCTATGTGGCACTCACAATGGGTGGCATTCAGGTACTCATTGTTGGTGCTCACCTCCTCACAGGTGGTGATCAGCTCCTTAGGGATGGCACTCAGCTACTCACGGGTGGTGCTCACCTCCTTACAGGTGGTGATCAGCTCCTTATGGGTGGCACTCAGCTACTCATGAGTGGTACTCACCTCCTCACAGGTGGTGACCAGCTCCTTATGGATGGCACTCAAGCTACGTGGCACTTAGCTACTCATGGGTGGTGCCCACCTCCTCATAGGTGGTGATCAGCTCCTTATGGATTGTTCTCAGCTACGTGGCACTCAGCTACTCATGGGTGGTGCTCACCTCCTCACGGCAGGGGATCAGGTACTCATGGGTGGCATTCAGGTACTCATTGGTGGTGCTCACCTCCTCACAGGTGGTGATCAGCTCCTTAGGGATGGCACTCAGCTACTCACGGGTGGTGCTCACCTCCTCACAGGTGGTGATCAGCTCCTTATGGGTGGCACTCAGCTACTCATGAGTGGTACTCACCTCTTCACAGGTGGTGATCAACTGCTTGTAGTTGGCACTCAGCTACTCATGGGTGGTGCTCACCCCACAGGTGGTGCTCACCTCCTTATGGGTGGCACTCAGCTGCTCATGGGTGGTGCTCACCTCCTCACAGGTGGGGATCGGCCCCTGCCATTGTGGTTCTCATCCCATGGACCTCCATTCCTGAACTCCACTGCCCCCCCCCCCCACAAACACTACAAGGAGTCTGGAGCATAGAGGGGCGTCCATGTCTGTCCAGCCTGGCTGGTCTTCTTATCTAGTTTAGTGGGTTCTTAAGGTCTGCTCACCCAAGAACCATCTTATTCAATGTCCACCATTCAACTCAATGTTTCAGTATTTGTGTAGACATCTAATGTCCATCTGATCCTCTATACCAGGGGTCTCCAAACTTTTTAAACAAAGAGACAGTTTACTATCTTTCAGATTTTGAGGGGGCCAGACTGTGACCAGTGAGAGTAGAAAATGCCCTGTCATTGGTATCACTGGGAGGAATAGTGCCCCATCATTGGTGTCAGTGGGAGGAATAGTGTCCCATCATTGGTGTCAGTGGAAGGAATAGTGCCCCACCCATCATTGGAGCACAGGTGTGTCAGGAGGAGGCTGTCTGGAGCTGCTGCAGGTGATCCGTGTGAGAGGGGAGTGGTGGTGAAATCTCTCCCAGCTCTCCTGGTCCCTTTCTGGGGAAGCCATGGAGACCAGCAGGGCCTCTCCTACTGGAAGCTCTCAGCCATCTCCTGGGCCATCAGGTAACATGCCTGCCCCTGTACAAGCCGATCTCTCTACCCCTGGTGAGGATGAAGGTTCCGAAGCCATTCGGGAGCGAGTGGTGGTCGGGATTAAGGTCCTAAATAGGGAGAGGGATAAGCTTTACAAGTTACGAGCGGAGCTGAAGCGTCTGCGAAGGCAGTGTGAGGGCTTACACAGCCAGAAGCGTGGATCCATTTATCCAGAGATCCAGTTGGCCAAAGTCCGTGTGAACCATCAGGAGACCATTGTGGCCATGATGGAAGGCAGAGATGGGCCATTTAAGGAGAAGTTTGGAAATGACAGGAGGTTTGGAAGGATGACAAAGATGGAGGTGGAGGAGGAGACCCCCAGTTCTGACCCCCTGCCCCCTCAGGGAGAGGTAAGCAGCCCCATGCCTTCCCAGGACTCAGGAGGCATGCTCAGGGCCATCCAGGTAATGGAGTCCCCTATGCGGAGGAATCAGTTAATGTTTAATGAGGAGGACATTACAGATGATGTACCTGATAAGGTAAAGACTGCCAAGTCCCATGTTGTGGATAAGACTGTTTTTGTGCCTTTCAACACCGACAATGTGCCTAATGACAATCAGGCTGCTGATCCTGTGTGCAGCAATGTTGTGCCTGCTGATGCTGCAATGCAGCAAGAGTTACTTTTAAAAAATGTCATTTCTGTAGAAGAACCACAGGTGTCAGCAGAGCCCATTAACCCTTCTTTAGCTGAGTCCAAAGCTGTTTGCCCCACTGCTGCTGAGGACTCTACAGCGCAGCATCAGGAGACAGCTGGTATTGCAGCAGAAACTGTGACCATTCCTGATGGGAAATTGAATATTGCTGTGACTGATAACAATCACCCCAGTACCAGTGTGATGGACAATCGTCCTGCTATGGATTCTACCAGTTCAGTTCAGACAGTTGATAATGATGTACAGACTACTGTGACTTCAGTGTGGGGCCTTGGCCCTGATAAACCTACCTTTGCTCAAGTGGTACGCTCTGCTCCTGGTAGCACTGCTCCCAAGCGGGGTTTTCCCCTACAGGCTTCCACTTTGAGCACCCCAGGATCTGGTCTTGGGTCTCTGGCTTCTGCTGGGGGTCCCAGACGTAATGTTGTTATTCTGAAATGGGAAGGTGGTGCGATCCCTCCAGCACGGCGTGCAGTGGTGGATTTGATTTTAGAGATGGGTTTTGGGGCAAATGATCTGTATGCCTTTATACATGTAGCTGGGACACGGGATTATACAGTTAGCTTCACCAGGCCAGAGGGTCTTGACCTGTTCTGGGAGAGATATGAGGCTCGTTGCAGGTCAAGACCTGAATGGGAAGGTCTGGCCCCAGTTGCAGTTTCTCAGAGGTCTACAGTAAAAAAAATCACAATTATCCTCACTAATGAGAGTGTCCCTGCTCGGGATCTAGAGGTTTGGTTAAGGAACTATGGGGAGGTTTTGACCAAGCCCAATAAAATCCTTGATGAGCGTAACATCTGGACTGGGGGTTGGTCGGTTACAGTCAGGTTGGCCAGGGATGGGAATGTTGTCCGTCACCTGCCCTCCTCAGCTTTTATAGGGAGGGATAGGATGACTGTTTTTTACCCTGGTCAGCCGAAGCTGTGTCACCGCTGTGGAGAAAAGGGGCATTTGAGCTCATCTTGTTCAGCCTTGATATGTTCAGTGTGTCGGGGTCAGGGTCATATGGCTAAGGACTGCACCGAAATGATCAGGTGCAATCTGTGCCTGCGCCTTGGCCACCCCTACAGCAGATGTCCTGAAGCCTGGCACAATATGGAGAAGGAGGTATTTGATGACATGTCAAGGCTGGACGGGATGGATGGTGAGGCCCCCGGTGTACCATCCTCCTCTGCAGTGACCGACTCCCCTGGTCCTGTTCAGGATCCCTCTCCAGTTCCTGTGGCCACCCCTCCTGTGTCTGTAAGTATTCCTTCTGTATCTGTCTCTGTGTCCCCCCAGCCTACTGTATTCCCTCCTCATGTGTCAGAACCTTCCAAATTTGTGCCCCCCGAGTCAGTTACCCCCCAGGAGTCTACCCCTCCTAAGTCTGATTCAAAGGGAGCACCCCCCCCACCAGGAGTGGTAGTGGGTACTAAAAAGGTTGCTTCTTCCTCTGTAAAGAAGTCTTGTGGAAAGACTACACAGAAAAAAGTAAGAGATGAGGGCATCTCTGAAGCTGACCTGCAGTACCTGGAGGAGAGAAGGAAGGTTGGGAAGCGGAAGAAGCAGGTGGTGAGGACGGAACAGGCTCCAGTGCCTGTCTCCAACCGTTATAGGTCCTCTAATTGGGATATTTCCTCATCTGGAGCTTCTTTGGAGCGAAGCTCTGATTCCGAAATGGAGTTTGAGGCGGCCTCAGGAAAGAGAGAGGCTTCTGGTGATGAGCAGCAGAGGGGAGCTAAGAAGCAATCCACCCAATAACCCAAATGGCGGTTCCCCCTCTGTTAAAAGTGGTGACAATAAATGTTGCCAGCATTAAGTCAGTAAGAGCTCGTTCTATGGCCTTCTTTTTGTTCAGCCAATTAGATGCTGAAATTTTATTTTTGCAAGAGACTAGGCTCACCTCCTTGGCAGATATTCATATGGCCAAGAGAGAGTGGAGGTATGGTCTATCTTACTGGTCTCTTGCGGCCGAGCCTTACGGCGGTGTGGCAGTGTTGTTTAAAACCGGCATGGTAACTGTCCGGCGGGTTATTGAGGTGGAGATTGGGAGATGTATGGTCTTAGACGTCCTTGTGGGAGGGCAGGACCTGCGCCTAATTAATGTCTATGGGCCGCACACAAAGTGGGACAGGAAATGCCTTTTTACAAAGATCAAGCCATTTCTTTTTACATCCCGGCAAGTGGTCTTTGGAGGTGACTTTAATACAGTAACTAGGCCCAAGGACAGGAAGGACTTCAAGGACAGGCTGGGATATGATAGCGTTTTTTTAAATAGTATGGTTAGGGATGCTGGTCTTGTGGATGTGCACATTAAGCACCTCCCAGATGACACCGGGTTCACCTTTCATCGAGGTAATAGTCAGAGTAGGATAGATAGGTTTTTTTTGAAGGAGACCTCTGCTTTCTCGCCCCCAGTGGTGCAGGCAGTAGAGTTCTCCGATCACTGTATGCTATCTGTGGTCCTGAATGCTTCAGACGCCCCTCAGAGGGGTAAGGGCATCTGGAGATTGAATTCGACTCTACTCCAGGAAGAACATGTTAGACAATCCTTTGAGGAATTCTTTCAGGCACAGGTGACCATTCTGGACTTTTGTAGCAGCAAGGCTGAGTGGTGGGAGCTGACCAAAAAGAGGATCGCTGGATTCTTCAGGGGCCTAGCCAATAGAAAGCAGTTTAATAAATACATGACCTACCAACGTTTACGGAGGAAGCTGGATATTCTTGTCTCGAGAGGAGGAGATCCTGGGGCAATCTCCGAAGTGAAACTCCTTCTCAGGAAGTGTCAATATGACAGGCATGCCTCTTTGGTTCTAGAGAGGGACTATGGGAAGTACCACTCGCCTGACCCTTACCAGAACTGCAAACAAGGTGTAGCTGGTAAAACGGTCACTGGCCTTAAGGACAGCACAGGTTCCTTGACAAAGTCCAGGTCAGGGATTCTGGAGGTCGTGAGGTCCTTTTATGCTGACCTTCTTGGGAGGAAAGAGCTTGACCGTGACAAGATGGAAAGCTTTTTGGACTCTACTCCAGGTCTAAATGATGAAGATGTCCCATTGATGAATTTGACAGAGGAGATCACAGTTGAAGAGGTGATAAGGGCAATTGAACAGCTTGCCATTAAAAAGTCACCTGGACCTGGCTTGACGGCTGAGTTTTACAAAGCTTTTAAGTCTATTCTGGCCCCACATTTGGTAGAGGTTTTTAACAGTTGCCTTGCTGAGGGGGTACTTCCCCCTTCCATGAGGCACTCAGCTGTGATTCTTCTTTCAAAGGGTAAAGATCCTTCGATGGTTGAGAATTGGCGCCCCATCAGCCTTCTTAATGTCGATAGAAAGATACTGGCAAAGATCATTTTCTGGCGCCTATCGTCAGTAGCAGAGTCTTTGCTTTCTCACCATCAGCACTGTTCGGTCCAGGGTAGGTGCACCTTCACAGCAGTTTTAGCTGTCCGGGAGGCCTTGGAGCGGTGCAGGGCTGCAGGCTGGGGAAAGTATTTGCTGACATTGGATCAGGCAAAGGCTTTTGATCGTGTTAACCATGAGTACCTGTGGTTGCTCCTTAGTAAGTACGGTCTGCCGGGTGGTTTTGTCGATTGGTTAAAAGTCTTGTATAAGGGGGCAGAAAGCTTTCCTCTTGTTAATGGTTGGGTTGGGCAGTCCTTTGAGGTTGGCTCTGGGGTGCGCCAGGGTTGTCCCCTGAGTCCCCTGCTCTATGTGTTTGCAATCGACCCCTTCATCAGGAGGCTAGAGAGCAGCATGTTGTGTGGGGTGCCAGTGGGGCTCCCGGGTGAGCCGCCTTTGAGGGTTGTTGCCTATGCGGACGATGTATCGGTGATTGTCACTGGGGCGGATGAAGCAGAGGAGGTGGTCTCTCTGACATCACGGTATTCTGAAGCATCAGGCTCCAAGATCAATCAGGAAAAGACTGAAGTTTTCTGGATGGGAAAGGAAGGTGAGGGTTTTGATCTCCCGGACACCTTTCCAGTGCCCCAGGAAAGAATTAAGATTCTAGGCATTGAATTTGGACCTGGCGATTATGGCCTCAAAAACTGGGAAGGCAGACTGGAAATTGCCAATACTAAGGTGGTCAGCTGGAAGAGATGGAAGTTATCTATGAGGGAAAGGGTTGATCTGATTAAGACTTACCTGATTCCGATCTTGTATGTCAGCTTTGTCTGCATCTTGCCAGTGTCTCTCTATGCTAGGGTCAGTAGTGTGTTCTTCCAGATGTTGTGGGGGAACAGACTGAACCCCATCAAGAGGAATGTCACCTATCTATCCAGGAGGGAGGGTGGCTTAGGTATGGTCAACCCAGTTCTTTTCTTTTCACTGCTTTTTCTCAAGTTTAATATTGGTAATATGCTTGCAGTGGAGCCTCCTGGATGGGCAGGCATATTTAGATCTTGGTTTAGGCCTTTTCTACGACTTTGGGAAGAAGATGGCCAAGTGAAGAATCTCAGGGGTCATCGTGGTCAGCTACCAGCCTATGTCGCTCCGTGCCTGAAGTTATTACGGAAGTGGCGATTGTCGGCTGAAGATCTCAGATCGGTTCCGAGGAAAGTCCTTATGAGCCGAGTCTTGAGTGAAGTCTTTCATGACCCATTGGCCTTAAGGGATTGCCCAGGCCCAGTTTTGAGGGCAGGGTTAAGACTTATTAATTTGGACAGAGTACCCCCTAAATTCAGGGATCTGGCCTGGTTGTGCTTCCATGGGAGGCTCTATGTTAGAGGCAATTTGAAATTTCGCAGTGGGGTGGATCGTAGCTGTCCTCGGGAGGAGTGTGCAGGTGAGGAGGAGACTATGGACCATTTTCTGCTTCATTGCCCCTTTAACATAGAGGTGTACAAACAGGTGGGGCGGGCCCTCGGTGTCCCTTTCCTCTCCAGGCTGGGTTATGCTGAGTGGGTGTATGGAGCATTCAATACTGGTGGTGGTTTTTGTTTAGATACACTTTTTCTAGTTAGCATAGTAGTCCGTTATTTCACTTGGAATGCACGGTGTCAGGTCAGCATTCGGCATAAAATCCTTCCTGTTCAGGTGGTGGTGTATGACATTCTGCATGAGGTGGAGAAGATTCGGGTACTTGAGAGAGACAAGTGGAGTCAGGGGGCTTGGTTGAAGGCGTGGAGGGGTTTCAAGCCTCCCTGACTGCCAGGAGTCTCTTTCCCGGGTGTGGCTGTCTGTCTCTTATCACCCTAGATTATTATTTTTTGGATTAATTTTTGATAAATGGTTGCGTACATAGGTGATGGGTTGTGCCTCTTAGGCCCTCTCTGCTGCTTTATGTAAATAATTTTAGTAGTGGATTATGTATATATTTTTTTTTTTTTCAATAAATGTTTATTAAAATTTTTCAGACATACATAAAGTCACAGTTATCGGGTATACATTGAAACAGAAGCTGTTAATACAATCAATAAGTCATACAATTGATAAATAAAGCAGAAATGAAAGAACGAGTTCAAAATACGGCCAACTGAGCCTCTTACTAGGTCACTTCTGTATTAGTGATGGAGGTGAAGTTCTGACCCAGTAAAGTATTCCTATGGTAAAGCGGGAATACCCAAATTAACAAGTGTATAAACTAAGGATCATTAAGCATCTCCGTGTGAGGGAGAAGGGGTTGATGTGGGGGTAGGGGTCCAATTGGGGTAATGTTATGTACCGATCAAAGCCACCCTTAAACCCATTCACCCCTAAAGGGTTCTAACTGTGAATGGGTGGGGGCCATGTGTAGTAATGTGTGTGGTTTTAAACCTATTCGGTACCCATATGATTGAGAGGCAGCTCCGTAATAATAATATGTTGTTTAGGAGTGGGGGGGGGGGGGAGTAAGGAGACCAGAAACCGTTAGGGTGTGTGCTCCTGCCGGAACAGTGAAGGAGTTATGTTGGTATCAGGTTGAGAGGGTGTGGAGATCGCCTAAGTATGATCGGTAAGGATTAATTGGGAAAGAGGAAGGGTATGGACGGAGGGAGGGCACGATTAGCCAGACACTATGGCGTTTCTGTGACAGATCAGTATCGATCATGGCGGAGAGGTTGGGTCACCGGGCGGAATGATCTGCGTCGAGGAAACTCTAAAGTGTAACCAGCAAGCCCATGTTGTATTAAATTTTGTGGGATTGTCTTTTGCTTGGTAAATGAGTTTTTCCATCTCGGCCGTTCTATCGACTCTTTTGAACCATTCAGCCACTGTGGGTGGTGTGGAACTCCTCCAGTGAACCGGGACACAGAGGTTGGCTGCATTGATAAGGTGTAGGGTAAGGGATTTTTTGTAGGAGGAGAGGGGCATGGAGGTGTGATGGAGCATGTATTGGGCCGGAGTGAAGTCTGGGGCGTAAGAGGTAATTTGGGTGATAAGGCGGTGAATTTCCGTCCAGTACGGTATGATCAGAGGACATTCCCACCAGATATGAATGAGGGTGCCAAGCGCCGCATTGCAACGCCAGCATGTCGGGGGGACCGAGGGGTGCATTTTGTGGATCTTATCAGGTGTCCTGTACCAGTTGGTGAATATTTTGTATCTGTTTTCCTGGGTGGATACATTAATGGAGCCCTTATGAATATGGTTGTGTATACGTTCCCATTCAGTGGAGGTTAAGTCTATAGACAGTTCTGATTCCCAACGACGGACAAGCTTATCATCTTTAATTTTGCAATTTGAAAATAAGAATGTGTAAACGGTAGAGATCACATGACGTTGGGGTTCTGAACTATCACATAGCAATTCAAAGGGTGTACGCTCTTGGTACCACAGTGAGATGGATTTGGCGTCAGTAAAAAAGTGTCTTAATTGTAGGTACTTGTAAAAGGGGATGTTGTATTCCGTGAGTTTGGCTGCCATGGCTTGGTGGGGGAGGAGTTCACCATTTTGGAAGAAGTGGTGTGCCCTGATGGGGGCTGTGCATGATTCCCTGTGCAGATCCCTTAAGGCAAGGCCTGGCAGGAAGTCAGGATTACGGACCAAAGGGGTCATAGGGCCTGGGTGCGGTGTGTAATCCAGTGCTTTGCCGGCTAATTTAAGGTGGGACAATGTGGCTCCAATAAAGGGATGTGTCACCAAATCTCTAGGAATGGAGTTGTGATTGATCCAGGGTAGATGTGACAGCGGGGTTTTAGTGAAAGAGTCTTCAAGTGTAATCCAGGCTTTATTGGAACGATGCAGATGCCAATCTACAATCCTAGTTAAATGACATGCCCAGTGGTATTTTTGAATGTCGGGGAGGCCAAGGCCCCCTAATAGCTTGGGGAGTACTAGCCTATCCCAGCTTAGTCGGGGGGTCTTGGACGCCCAGATAAAAGTCCTGCACATACGCTTGTATGATGTAAAAAAGGAGGTGGGTAGCTTTATGGGGATTGCCTGAAAAAGGTAAAGAAGTCTGGGCAGTACATTCATTTTTAATATGGCTGTCCTACCCAACCAGGAGAAGGACCCGAAATGCCATTTATTTAAATCAGCTTGTATGTTTTGAAGTACGGGTTGGAAGTTTCTCATGTAGAGATCCTGTAGTTTAGTAGGTATTTTGATGCCCAGGTATGTAATGTCCTGTGATTCCCATGTAAAGGGGAAGTTCTGTTTGCATTGGGTGACCAGTGTGGCTGGTAGGGTGATGTTTAGTGCTTTCGATTTTGTAAAGTTAATTTGAAGGTTTGACAAGGTTTTGAATAATGAGAAATCTTTAAGAAGATTGGGGATAGTGACTATAGGGTCCGTGAGGAAGAGTAAAACGTCATCTGCATAGGCTGCTAATTTATAGTGGTTATCACCAATGTTAATGCCTTTGACGTCCGGGTTGTCTCTTAATCTGCGAAGCATTGGTTCCATAGTAAGGATGAATATGAGCGGGGATAGGGGGCATCCCTGACGGGTTCCGTTTGAGACAGAGAAGGCGTTCGACAGGCGGCCATTGATCCTAAGTTTAGCTGTAGGTGCAGAGTATAGCGCCAGGATCATTTGGAGTAGATGCGATGGGAAACCCATTACTCTTAAAGTCGCTTCCATATAGTCCCAGGCCACCCTGTCGAACGCCTTCTCTGCGTCCAAAGACAGGAAAAAACCTTTTGTGGATGTTTTGGAGAGCCAGTGATGGATATTTAGAGCCTTGATAGTATTGTCCCTGGCCTCCCTGCCAGGGACAAAACCTACTTGATCAAGGGAGATTAATTTGGGTAGCAGAGGGAGAATGCGGTTTGCCAACACTTTGGCGTAGAGCTTTAGGTCTACGTTCAGAAGTGAAATCGGGCGGTAGTTAGAGACCAATGAGGGGTCTTTGCCTTGTTTGGGAATGAGAGTGACGTGTGCTTCAAGGATGTCCCTCATCGTATTAGAGGTTGGTGAGAGATTATTGAAGGCTTTGGTGAGGTGGGGAATGAGGGTGTCTAGGAAGGACTTATAATAGCTAACTGTCAGGCCATCTGGGCCAGGGCTTTTGCCCGGTTTCATTTGTTTTAATGCAGTTAAAATTTCTTCTCCTGAGAGTGGGAGATCAAGGTCCGAGGATTCATCTGAAGAGAGGGGGGAGGGACAGTATTGTGCAAGGAAGTCTGTAATGGCTGTCATACGGTCTGAGGTGGCTGCAGGGGGGAGCGTGGTGGGGAGTTTGTATAGTTTGGAGAAGTACTGAACAAAATGGTCAGAGATATCATCCGTAGTAACAAGGGCGTCGCCAGTCGGTGTTGTAATTTTGTGAATGGTATGGGCCGCTTTCTTAACTTGAAGCGCTCTGGCTAAAAGTTTACCCGACTTGTTGCCGAATTCATAGAATAATTTTTGGGTCATGGCGTAGTTACGTTTTAGTGTATGGTTAAGTTCCTCTAGAAGTTCTTCTCTGGTCTGAGTTAGTTCTCTTAATGTGGAAGCTGCTAGCGACGCTTTGTGTGCTTGTTCAAGTGTTAGTATGCGGTCGGTCAGCTCATTAATTCGTGCTTTTCTGATTTTGTTTCGTTGGGCCGCAAGGGAGATAAATTTCCCCCTTATGACGCATTTGTGTGCTGCCCAAACGGAGATAAGAGAGGTGTCTTCTGTTGTATTTTCTGCAAAGTATTGGGTGAGGCTCGTGGTAATTTGTTGAATATGGTCCAGGTCGGTCAGTAGAGAATTATCAAGTCGCCATATGTTGGACCTACCATGGGTCGTCGGGAGGGTTAGAGTTATAAATATGGGGTTGTGATCAGAAAGAACCATGGGTTCAATCGTGGCTTTTGAGAGGTGTGTGAGATCATTTTGGGATAAAAAAAAGTGGTCTATTCTGGAGTATTTGTTATGAGGTGCAGAAAAGAAGGTGAAGTCCTTAGTGTTGGGGTATAATGTGCGCCAAGCATCGTGAAGTAACAGGTTGCTGAGCTGCAATTTAATAGCTCGTAAGGCTCTGTAGGTTAGGGAAGAAGAACCGTTGGATGTGTCAAGGGAGGGATTCAGAGCGACATTGAAGTCACCTCCTACTATAAGAGTACCTGATTGGAAGCTGAGAAGTTGTTGGAAGGTGTCTCTAAAAAAGGCCACTTGTTGCGAGTTAGGGGCGTAAATGTTAGCTATTGTGACAGGCCTGTGGTGCAGAGTGCCTTTAATGAATAGGAATCTCCCTTGGGAGTCTCTTTGGACTTCTGTCACCTGCAGGGGGCATTGTTTAGAAATTAAGATTGAGACTCCTTTGGATTTAGCCTCGGTGTTGGAAGCGTGGTACACCAGTGGGAATTGGTGATTATACAGTTTAGGGATGCTATCCGTCCTGAAGTGCGTTTCCTGTATAAGTGCTACATGTATTTTCGATCGTTGTAGGTAATAGAACAGTTTAGACCTTTTCTCTGGGATGTTAAGGCCTTGTATATAGGGTTGCCACCTTTTCTTTAAGCCAAACCCGAACACTTTAGCGGTGCATGGCAAATTTTTTTGTAGTATACACTATAGGATTGTAAAGACCTGGGACACCTTTGGGTGCACTAAGGAGAGCAATAATGTGGCACGCTTTATTGGACAGTGTTACCTCCTATAACACATGGGTCATTGTCACCCCCCTTCATAAAATATGGGTCAGTGTTACCCCCTCCATAATTTAGGGGTCCCCCATAGAGGACCCCCATTAGGTCCCCTTATATCAGCACCCCTCTTAGAGACCTCTATTAGATCAGGAACCCCCCCCCAATCATTGTCCCCTGCCCCTAAAGACCCACATTAGACTGCCTTACCGAGAGCCAATTCGAGCCAGGAAGTGTGGGAGCCAGAGTTTGGGGGCGGAGTGAAGCTGCTCTACTGTAGTGCTATTTTCTTTCTTTCCTTCCATTGTGTGGGGGGGCTCGGAGAGAAGGCAAAGTAGAGGCAGGTGCTGCATCGCTGTGCCCCGTGTGTCGGCAGGACACAGGAATCAAAACACATCCAAACTTGTGCACTCACTCACAGAGCCGCTGTTAGGAATCATGGGGCCCTCGCCCCCTGAGGGGGAGAAGAGGTGGGGGAGGGAGGTGAGAAAGGGTGAGAGGAGGAGGAGGTAAGGGGGTGAGAAGGCAGAAGAGAGAAGGGGTGAGAGAGGGGGAGGGGATTGGGGGTGTGAGGGGGAGTAGAGAGAGAGAGAGAGGAGGTGTGGGAGAGAGAAGGGGGCTGAGAGGGAGGAGGGGTGAGAGAGATAGGTGGTAAGAGAGGGGGTGGCCTCACAGAGAGAGGGGAGTAGCTGACAGAGGGAGGGGGGAGTAGCTGACAGAGGGAGGGGGGAGCTGACAGAGAGGGGAGTAGCTGACAGAGGGAGGGGGGAGCTGACAGAGAGGGGAGTAGGTGACAGAGGGAGGGGAGAGCTGACAGTGGGGAGTAGCTGACAGAAGCTGACAGAGAGGGGAGTAGCTGACGGGGGAGGAGCTGACAGAGGGAGGGGGAGCTGACAGAGAGAGGAAACTCTGACAGAGAGAGGAGTAGCTGACGGGGGGGTAGTTGACAGGGGGGGAGTAGCTGACAGAGGGAGGGGGGAGCTGACAGAGAGAGGAGTAGCTGACAGAGAGAGGAGTAGCTGACGGGGGGTAGTTGACAGGGGGGGGTAGCTGACAGAGAGGGGGTAGCTGACAGAGAGGGGAGTAGCTGACAGAGGGGGGGGTAGCTGACAGAGAGTGGAGTAGCTGACAGAGGGAGGGGGGTAGCTGACAGAGAGGGGAGTAGCTGACAGAGGGAGGGGGGGTAGCTGACAGAGAGGGGAGTAGCTGACAGAGGGAGGGGGGGTAGTTGACAGAGAGGGGAGTAGCTGACAGAGGGAGGGGGGAGCTGACAGAGAGGGGAGTAGCTGACAGAGAGGGGAGTAGCTGACAGAAGCTGACAGAGGAGAGTAGCTGACAGAGGGAGGGGGGAGCTGACAGAGGGAGGGGGGGTAGCTGACATAGAGGGGAGTAGCTGACAGAGAGGGGAGTAGCTGACAGAGAGGGGAGTAGCTGACAGAGAGGGGAGTAGCTGACAGAGGGAGGGGGGAGCTGACAGAGAGGGGAGTAGCTGACAGAGGGAGGGGGGAGCTGACAGAGAGGGGAGTAGCTGACAGAGGAAGGGGGGAGCTGACAGAGAGGGGAGTAGCTGACAGAAGCTGACAGAGGGAGGGGGGAGCTGACAGAGAGGGGAGTAGCTGACAGAAGCTGACAAAGAGGAGAGTAGCTGACAGAGGGAGGGGGGAGCTGACAGAGGGAGGGGGGAGCTGACAGAGGGAGGGGGGTAGCTGACAGAGGGAGGGGGGTAGCTGACAGAGAGGGAAGTAGCTGACAGAGGGAGGGGGTAGCTGACAGAGAGGGGAGTAGCTGACAGAGGGAGGGGGGAGCTGACAGAGAGGGGAGTAGCTGACAGAGGGAGGGGGGATCTGACAGAGGGAGGGGGGATCTGACAGAGGGAGGGGAGTAGCTGACAGAGGGAGGGGGGAGCTGACAGAGAGGGGAGTAGCTGACAGAGAGGGGAGTAACAGAGATGGGAGTAGCTGACAGAGGGGGGTAGCTGATGGGGGGGAGCTGACAGAGAGGGGAGTAGATGACAGAGGGAGGGGGGAGCTGACAGAGAGGGGAGTAGCTGACAGAGAGGGGGGTAGCTGACAGAGAGGGGAGTAGCTGACAGAGGGAGGGGGGAGCTGACAGAGAGGGGAGTAGCTGACAGGGGGGGTAGCTGACAGAAGGGGGTTAGCTGACAGAGAAGGGGGGTAGCTGACAGAGAGGGGAGTAGCTGACAGAGGGAGGGGGGGTAGCTGACAGAGAGGGCAGTAGCTGACAGAGAGGGGAGTAGCTGACAGAGGGAGGGGGGACCTGACAGAGAGGGGAGTAGCTGACAGAGGGAGGGGGGAGCTGACAGAGATGGGAGTAGCTGACAGAGAGGGGGGTAGCTGACGGGGGGGAGCTGACAGAGAGGGGAGTAGCTGACAGAGGGAGGGGAGAGCTGACAGAGAGGGGAGTAGGTGACAGAGGGAGGGGAGAGCTGACAGAGAGGGGAGTAGCTGACAGAAGCTGACAGAGAGGGGGGTAGCTGACAGAGAGGGGAGTAGCTGACAGAGGGAGGGGGGAGCTGACAGAGGGAGGGGGGGTAGCTGACAGAGAGGCCAGTAGCTGACAGAGAGGGGAGTAGCTGACAGAGGGAGGGGGGGTAGCTGACAGAGAGGGGAGTAGCTGACAGAGGGAGGGGGGGTAGCTGACAGAGAGGGGAGTAGCTGACAGAGGGAGGGGGGAGCTGACAGAGGGAGGGGGGAGCTGACAGAGGGAGGGGGGTAGCTGACAGAGGGAGGGGGGTAGCTGACAGAGAGGGAAGTAGCTGACAGAGGGAGGGGGTAGCTGACAGAGAGGGGAGTAGCTGACAGAGGGAGGGGGGAGCTGACAGAGAGGGGAGTAGCTGACAGAGGGAGGGGGGATCTGACAGAGGGAGGGGGGATCTGACAGAGGGAGGGGAGTAGCTGACAGAGGGAGGGGGGAGCTGACAGAGAGGGGAGTAGCTGACAGAGAGGGGAGTAACAGAGATGGGAGTAGCTGACAGAGGGGGGTAGCTGATGGGGGGGAGCTGACAGAGAGGGGAGTAGCTGACAGAGGGAGGGGGGAGCTGACAGAGAGGGGAGTAGATGACAGAGGGAGGGGGGAGCTGACAGAGAGGGGAGTAGCTGACAGAGAGGGGGGTAGCTGACAGAGAGGGGAGTAGCTGACAGAGGGAGGGGGGAGCTGACAGAGAGGGGAGTAGCTGACAGGGGGGGTAGCTGACAGAAGGGGGTTAGCTGACAGAGAAGGGGGGTAGCTGACAGAGAGGGGAGTAGCTGACAGAGGGAGGGGGGGTAGCTGACAGAGAGGGCAGTAGCTGACAGAGAGGGGAGTAGCTGACAGAGGGAGGGGGGACCTGACAGAGAGGGGAGTAGCTGACAGAGGGAGGGGGGAGCTGACAGAGATGGGAGTAGCTGACAGAGAGGGGGGTAGCTGACGGGGGGGAGCTGACAGAGAGGGGAGTAGCTGACAGAGGGAGGGGAGAGCTGACAGAGAGGGGAGTAGGTGACAGAGGGAGGGGAGAGCTGACAGAGAGGGGAGTAGCTGACAGAAGCTGACAGAGAGGGGGGTAGCTGACAGAGGGAGGGGGGAGCTGACAGAGGGAGGGGGGGTAGCTGACAGAGAGGCCAGTAGCTGACAGAGAGGGGAGTAGCTGACAGAGGGAGGGGGGGTAGCTGACAGAGAGGGGAGTAGCTGACAGAGGGAGGGGGGGTAGCTGACAGAGAGGGGAGTAGCTGACAGAGGGAGGGGGGAGCTGACAGAGGGAGGGGGGGTAGCTGACAGAGAGGCCAGTAGCTGACAGAGAGGGGAGTAGCTGACAGAGGGAGGGGGGAGCTGACAGAGAGGGGAGTAGCTGACAGAGGGAGGGGGGAGCTGACAGAGAGGGGAGTAGCTGACAGAGGGAGGGGGGAGCTGACAGAGATGGGAGTAGCTGACAGAGAGGGGGGTAGCTGTCGGGGGGAGCTGACAGAGAGGGGAGTAGCTGACAGAGGGAGGGGAGAGCTGACAGAGAGGGGAGTAGGTGACAGAGGGAGGGGAGAGCTGACAGAGAGGGGAGTAGCTGACAGAAGCTGACAGAGAGGGGGGTAGCTGACGGGGGGGAGCTGACAGAGAGGGGAGTAGTTGACAGAGGGAGGGGGGAGCTGACAGAGAGGGAAGTAGCTGGCAGAGGGAGGGGGGAGCTGACAGAGAGGGGAGTAGCTGACAGAGGGAGGGGGGAGCTGACAGAGAGGGGAGTAGCTGACAGAGAGGGGAGTAGCTGACAGAGAGGAGAGTAGCTGACAGAGGGAGGGGGGAGCTGACAGAGGGAGGGGGAGCTGACAGAGGGAGGGGGGGTAGCTGACAGAGAGGGGAGTAGCTGACAGAGGGAGGGGGGGTAGCTGACAGAGAGGGGAGTAGCTGACAGAGGGAGGGGGGGTAGCTGACAGAGAGGGGAGTAGCTGACAGAGGGAGGGGGGAGCTGACAGAGAGGGGAGTAGCTGACAGAGGGAGGGGGGAGCTGACAGAGGGAGGGGGGTAGCTGACAGAGAGGGGAGTAGCTGACAGAGGGAGGGGGGAGCTGACAGAGAGGGGAGTACCTGACAGAGGGAGGGGGGAGCTGACAGAGGGAGGGGGGGTAGCTGACAGAGAGGGCAGTAGCTGACAGAGAGGGGAGTAGCTGACAGAGGGAGGGGGGAGCTGACAGAGAGGGGAGTAGCTGACAGAGGGAGGGGGGAGCTGACAGAGAGGGGAGTAGCTGACAGAGGGAGGGGAGAGCTGACAGAGAGGGGAGTAGCTGACAGAGGGAGGGGGGAGCTGACAGAGGGAGGGGGGAGCTGACAGAGAGGGGAGTAGCTGACAGAGGGAGGGGGGAGCTGACAGAGGGAGGGGGGGTAGCTGACAGAGAGGGCAGTAGCTGACAGAGAGGGGAGTAGCTGACAGAGGGAGGGGGGAGCTGACAGAGAGGGGAGTAGCTGACAGAGGGAGGGGAGAGCTGACAGAGAGGGGAGTAGCTGACGGGGAGGTGATAGAGAGGGGAGTAGCTGACAGAGGGAGGGGGGAGCTGACAGAGGGAGGGGGGGTAGCTGACAGAGAGGGGAGTAGGTGACAGAGGGAGGAGTAGCTGACGGGGGTAGTTGACAGAGGGGGGGGTAGTTGACAGAGGGGGGGTAGCTGACAGAGAAGGGGGGTAGCTGACAGAGAAGGGGGGTAGCTGACAGAGAAGGGGGGTAGCTGACAGAGAGGGGAGTAGCTGACAGAGGGAGGGGGGAGAGAGAGAGGGTGGCTTACAGAGTGGGGGGAGTAGCTGACGGGGGGTAGCTGATAGGGGAGGGGAGCTGAAAGAGGGGGGTAACTGACAGAGGGGGGGTAACTGATAGAGGGGGGGTAACTGACAGAGTGGGGGTAGCTTACAGGAGGGGGAGTGGCTGACAGAGGGGGGAGTGGCTGACAGAGAGCGGCAGGCTGACAGAGGGGGGTGAGAGGGCGGATGAGAAAATGACCTCAATGAGGACTCGAGGAGACAGCAGAGCACACGGCAGGCAAGGAGGCGGGACTCCGGACGGCCGCGATCACCCACAGTCCAGCGCCGCCTCCACATGAGACCAAGTCTACCGGGCCAATCACAGACCCTCGTGTCCACCGCCCGCACATGACCTATTCAGCCAATCACAGGCTGAATAGGTACGCCTGCTGACCATCGCTGAGTTCGGCTCGCAGGCGGAGCGCACAGGCAGTAATACATGTGTAACACTGATGGCGGGTGCGGGAATCAGGATGTGCCGCTCTAGGTTGAACTGCTGCTATATGTGCCCGGGTTTCAGGTGGCTTGAAAACCGGGCACATGTGTCCAAACCCGGACTGTCCGGGTCAAAACCGGTCAGGTGGCAACCCTACTTGTATATTGATTGAGCAGAGTTTGAGTGTCTGTAGGTGCTTATGTAGGTCAGGCGGTGAGGCCTGGGGGTCTGTGTCATCCGCCATAAGTATGAGTGAAGGGAGAGGGATGACCTAGGCGATCAGAATGTGGGTCTGTTCAGTGTATGGCAGGCTTAAGTGTAATGTTGAGGTAACTGGGGTGAAACCGATGAGGTTTGGGGGTGACTTGCTCCCGTACCTCTAAACTGTACAGTATCGGTAAGGTACAGTGCGGGTACGATGTGTGTACCCCGAGGGGTGTAACAGCACCGTGACTCACAACTGTGTGGGGGTTGGCAATCACTAAGCAGTGAAGGAGGACTATAGGTAAAGGAAAGAACGGTATAGTCCGCCACCACAGGGTCTTCAGGTGATAAAAGGAGGAGGTTTTGGAGAACATATTTTCTGGGGGATATATAATAATAGGGCGAGGGGACACTCTCAAAGAAACGTGAGTGCTGAGTGGTGGGATTTGGGTGAGTAAATGCATCATTACACAAACAGCATACAAGAACCATCATATAGAAATATTGGGAGTTCTGATACCACCACCCAGCCCCCATACCAGAAGGCACCCAAAACGCCATTAAATACTATCACGGCTAAATGTGGGATTTGTAAAGGTGGGTGCCCTCTTATGGGTCAAGTGTCGGCCTCAGAACGTGTGAGGTAATTAAACAGAGGACATTTATAGGGCCTAAAAACAGCACAAAAATCTCAAAAGAGGGATAGAACACTGTAACCGGAGTAACATGTAAATAAACAAGTAAATCAGTCAGCAAGCTGACCATGCAATCAGTGACAGATCTCCAACTAGAAAGTCTGAGGAATACTAAACTTATAGACTAGAAGATTTCCCATAGAGAGAGTGTGGAATATACCTCATACCTCGCCGTGCAACCTAACATGCCAGCAAGTGTGATTGGGTAAAGTTACAGTTACAGGCCAGTAGATGGCGGTAGTGCACTCTGCATAAGTCTGCAGGTAGGTGTCACATCAGTTCCCAGCAGTGAGTGTCTGTACAGGACATGTAGATGGATGTAGTGCACTCTGTATAAGTCTGCAGGTAGGTGTCACATCAGTTCCCAGCAGTGAGTGTCTGTACAGGACATGTAGATGGATGTAGAGCACTGTGTATAAGTCCTCAGGTAGGTGTCACATCAGTTGAGTGTCTGCACAGGACATGTAGATGGATGTAGTGTACTGTGTATAAGTCTGCAGGTAGGTGTCACATCAGTTCCCAGCAGTGAGTGTCTGTACAGGACATGTAGATGGATGTAGTGTACTGTGTATAAGTCTTCAGGTAGGTATCACATCAGTTGAGTGTCTGTACAGGACATGTAGATGGATGTAGTGTACTGTGTATAAGTCTGCAGGTAGGTGTCACATCAGTTCTCAGTAGTGAGTGTCTGTACAGGACATGTAGATGGATGTAGTGTACTGTGTATAAGTCTTCAGGTAGGTGTCACATCAGTTGAGTGTCTGTACAGGACATGTAGATGGATGTAGTGTACTGTGTATAAGTCTTCAGGTAGGTGTCACATCAGTTGAGTGTCTGTACAGGACATGTAGATGGATGTAGTGTACTGTGTATAAGTCTTCAGGTAGGTGTCACATCAGTTGAGTGTCTGTACAGGACATGTAGATGGATGTAGTGTACTGTGTATAAGTCTTCAGGTAGGTGTCACATCAGTTCTCAGCAGTGAGTGTCTGTACAGGACATGTAGATGGATGTAGTGTACTGTATATAAGTCTTCAGGTAGGTGTCACATCAGTTGAGTGTCTGTACAGGACATGTAGATGGATGTAGTGTACTGTGTATAAGTCTTCAGGTAGGTGTCACATCAGTTCTCAGCAGTGAGTGTCTGTACAGGACATGTAGATGGATGTAGTGTACTGTATATAAGTCTTCAGGTAGGTGTCACATCAGTTGAGTGTCTGTACAGGACATGTAGATGGATGTAGTGTACTGTGTATAAGTCCTCAGGTAGGTGTCACATCAGTTGAGTGTCTGTACAGGACATGTAGATGGATGTAGTGTACTGTGTATAAGTCTGCAGGTAGGTGTCACATCAGTTGAGTGTCTGTACAGGACATGTAGATGGATGTAGTGTACTGTGTATAAGTCTTCAGGTAGGTGTCACATCAGTTCCCAGCAGTGAGTGTCTGTACAGGACATGTAGATGGATGTAGTGTACTGTGTATAAGTCTTCAGGTAGGTGTCACATCAGTTGAGTGTCTGCACAGGACATGTAGATGGATGTAGTGTACTGTGTATAAGTCTTCAGGTAGGTGTCACATCAGTTGAGTGTCTGTACAGGACATGTAGATGGATGTAGTGTACTCTGTATAAGTCTTCAGGTAGGTGTCACATCAGTTGAGTGTCTGTACAGGACATGTAGATGGATGTAGTGTACTGTATATAAGTCTTCAGGTAGGTATCACATCAGTTCTCAGCAGTGAGTGTCTGTACAGGACATGTAGATGGATGTAGTGTACTGTGTATAAGTCTTCAGGTAGGTGTCACATTAGTTGAGTGTCTGTACAGGACATGTAGATGGATGTAGTGTACTGTATATAAGTCTTCAGGTAGGTGTCACATTAGTTGAGTGTCTGTACAGGACATGTAGATGGATGTAGTGTACTGTATATAAGTCTTCAGGTAGGTGTCACATCAGTTGAGTGTCTGTACAGGACATGTAGATGGATGTAGTGTACTGTGTATAAGTCTTCAGGTAGGTGTCACATCAGTTGAGTGTCTGTACAGGACATGTAGATGGATGTAGTGTACTGTGTGTAAGTCTTCAGGTAGGTGTCACATCAGTTCCCAGCAGTGAGTGTCTGTACAGGACATGTAGATGGATGTAGTGTACTGTGTATAAGTCTTCAGGTAGGTGTCACATCAGTTGAGTGTCTGTACAGGACATGTAGATGGATGTAGTGTACTGTGTATAAGTCTTCAGGTAGGTGTCACATCAGTTGAGTGTCTGTACAGGACATGTAGATGGATGTAGTGTACTGTGTATAAGTCTTCAGGTAGGTGTCATATCAGTTGAGTGTCTGTACAGGACATGTAGATGGATGTAGTGTACTGTGTATAAGTCTTCAGGTAGGTGTCACATCAGTTGAGTGTCAGTACAGGACATGTAGATGGATGTAGTTTACTGTATATAAGTCTTCAGGTAGGTGTCACATCAGTTGAGTGTCTGTACAGGACATGTAGATGGATGTGTAGTGTACTGTATATAAGTCTTCAGGTAGGTGTCACATCAGTTGAGTGTCTGTACAGGACATGTAGATGGATGTAGTGTACTGTGTATAAGTCTTCAGGTAGGTGTCACATTAGTTGAGTGTCTGTACAGGACATGTAGATGGATGTAGTGTACTGTATATAAGTCTTCAGGTAGGTGTCACATCAGTTGAGTGTCTGTACAGGACATGTAGATGGATGTAGTGTACTGTATATAAGTCTTCAGGTAGGTGTCACATCAGTTGAGTGTCTGTACAGGACATGTAGATGGATGTAGTGTACTGTGTATAAGTCTTCAGGTAGGTGTCACATCAGTTGAGTGTCTGTACAGGACATGTAGATGGATGTAGTGTACTGTATATAAGTCCTCAGGTAGGTGTCACATCAGTTGAGTGTCTGTACAGGACATGTAGATGGATGTAGTGTACTGTGTATAAGTCTTCAGGTAGGTGTCACATCAGTTGAGTGTCTGTACAGGACATGTAGATGGAAGGGGAAGCCCCTGTAGGCTCCTCAGTCAGTACACGAGTGGTTGCCGCCAGCGATGGAGTAGAAGAGGAGCCCATGTGAGACACAGCTTTGGAAGTCAGCATTGAGTGTGATGATCTGAGGCGTTGTCCAGGTAACAGTCGCAGTGTACGTCGGATATTCTTGAGGCTTTTCCTTGCTGTCAGGGAGATTGTGGGCGGAAGTGACACTGTACAGAACTGCTGCCAGGTCAGGGGCGGGTACAAACCGCAGGGTGTTGTGGGTCATGTAGTTTTAGAACACTCCACTAGACATATGGGCGGTGTTCATTCCATAGGCAAGTGCTGCTGCTTTCTAGCTAAACTTGCAATGTCCATGACAGGGACACAATCTGAACCCAGTAAAGATGCAAAACATCTATTGTGCCGAATATCTCTTGAAGAAAGTCAGTCACATAAACATTGAATTAAAGGTTAACAGTGTGAGAGAACTGATTAAAGCTGAGCAGGGCAAACTGAGATTGCATGGTAGCGTGTATCTGAGGCCGGCTAGCGGTTTCGGCGAGCTCTTCTGAGCCTCGGTGAGTTTGTGGGGCTGCCCTCCTGGTAGTGAATGTGGGTACCGGTAAGGTGCCTGGGGGCGGATGGGGACCTTCTCCTACGGTACCTGGTATCTTGCGCCTCCATAGGTTCTTCCTGAGGTGATTCTTTGCTTGTCACTGAGTGACGAAACTCCGCATACCAGTTAGGGACATCTACCAGGGGTATGCCCAGGGTTCCGCAGAAGTGAGGGAGATCCTCTGGTACCCTCAGGAGAGCCCTGCGGCCCTGGGTGGAGGCAGAAAGGCAAAACGGGAATTTCCATTTATATTGAATACCTTTCGTGCGAAGGGCGTCCAGCAGAGGCCTCAGATCACGGCGGTGCTGTAAGGTGATTCCTGAGAGGTCCTGATAGATTTGAATTGCTCTCCCATCATGGAGAATTTGAGGTCTGCTTCTTGCTTGTCTGATAATTTCTTCCTTCAGTTTGAAGTCTATTATACAGCAAATGATGTCCCTCGGGGGATCCGACTCCCTTCCCTTGGGACGTAAGGCCCGGTGGATCCTTTCCATATCAATGGGTGTATGAGGTGGTCTATTAAGCAGACCATTGAAGATTCCAGTCACAGTGGGGGCTATTTGTTCTCCCTCGATGGCTTCTGGTAGTCCTCTGACTCTGAGATTATGGCGCCGACCTCTGTTGTCGAGGTCTTCCAGGTGGCGTTGCATATCTCTCATTTGTAATGTGTGGGAGTCAATGCGATTCTCAGCTTTGCGGATAGTCACATCATGGCGTTCAGTCACTCTTTCAACTGTGAGAACTCTGTCACTGAGCGCACGGATATCGAGCCTGAGCTCTGAAATGGCGGCAGATAAGGTGTCTTTGATATCCTCTGCGATGGTCCGCAGGTCCTGCATGTTTAAGTGCGGCTGTGGTGAGAGTTCAATGACATTTCTATCCCTGTGAGGGTTTGGAGATCCTGTGTGTGGTAGTTCTGTCAGGGCTGCCTCAGAAGCCTGAGAGTGTGAGTGTCTGTGGTAGGAAGGCCCCGTGTTCCCTCTGCTGGTATGAAGCATTTCAGGAATATTATAACCCTCGTCCCCTAATTGTTCGCGGGGGGAGCGGGAGCGGGAGGCAGAAGAGTTCCGCGATGCAGTCCCCATGATTTGGAGGTATTTAGGGGCAATTTTACCTCAGATTCCAGTCAGCTTTTCCCTGTGGTGGCAGGAGCTCAGGGATTAGGCTTCCATCTTCCTGCTAGGTCAGGCCACGCCCCCGGATTATGTATATATTGTATATATTCTGAACATGGATGTGTATTCCTTGGATTTCTGTTGAAGTTTTGTACTATGGTTTTGTTTTTTACTTTTGTATAAAATTGGTTGCTTGATTCTTTTTAATAAAAGATCAATAGTGCCCCACCCATCATTGGTGTCAGCGGGAGGAATAGTGCTCCACCCATCATTGGAGCACAGGTGTGTCAGGAGGAAGCTGTCTGGAGCTGCTCCAGGTGATCCGTGTGAGAGGGGAGTGGTGGTGAAATCTCTCCCAGCTCTCCTGGCCCCTTTCTGGGGAAGCCATGGAGGACAGCGGGGTCTCTCCTACTGAAAGCTCTCAGCCATCTCCTGGGCCATCAGGTAACATGCCTGCCCCTGTACAAACCATGGCTGGGGATCTCTCTACCCCTGGTGAGAATGAAGGTTCCGGGGCCATCCGGGAGGGTGTGGTGGCTGGGATTAAGGTCCTGAATAAGGAGAGAGACAAGCTCTACAAGCTCAGAGCGGAGCTGAAGCACCTGAGAAGGCAGCGTGAGGGCTTGCATAGCCAGAGACGTGGGTCCATGGATCCGGAGATCCAACTGGCCAAGGTTCGGGTGGAACACCAGGAGACCATTGTGTCCATGATGAAAGGCAGAGATGGGCCATTTAAAGAAAAATTTTGCAATGATAAAAGGTTTGCCAGGATGACAAAGATGGAGGTGGAGGAGGAGACCCCCAGTTCTGACCCCCTGCCCCCTCAGGGAGAGGTAAGCAGCCCCATGCCTTCCCAGGACTCAGGAGGCATGCTCAGGGCCATCCAGGTAATGGTGTCTCCTGTGCGGGGGGATCAGCTGGCGTTTGGTGATGAGGACATAACAGATAATGTGCCTGATAATGTCAAGCCCCAAGCAGGGAATGAATCTGTTTTTGTACCATCTAATACCATGAGCAATGTTGAAAGTGTGCCCAGTGACAATCAAGTTTCTAATGCTATGTGTAGCAATGTTGTACCTTCTGATGATGCAGCGCAGCAAGAGCTGCATTTAAAAAATGACATTTCTGAAAAGGAACTACCGGTGTCAGCAGAGCCTATTAACTCTCCTTTGGCTGAGTCTAAAGCTGTTTGCCCCACAGCTGCTGGAGACTCTACAGTGCAGCATCAGGAGACAGCTGGTATTGCAGCAACTGTGACTATTCCTGATGGGAAATTGAACGTGTGTGTGACTGATAGCAATTGTACAAGTGTGATGGACAATCGTCCCAGCTCAGTCCAAGCAAATAATAATAATGAACAGACTACTGTGACTTCAGTGTGGGGCCTTGGCCCTGATAAACCCACGTTTGCTCAGGTGGTACGCTCTGCTCCTGGTAGCTCCACTCCCAAGCGGGTTTTCCCCCTGCAGCCTACCACTTTGGGCACCCCGGGATCTGGTCTTGGGTCTCTGGCTTCTGCTGGGGGTCCGAGAAGAAATGTGGTAATTCTCAAATGGGAAGGTGGTGCAATCCCTCCAGCACGGCGTGTGGTGGTGGATTTGATTTTAGAGATGGGTTTTGGGGCAAATGACCTGTATGCCCTAATACATGTAGCTGGGACACGGGATTATACCATTAGCTTCACCAGGCCAGAGGGTCTTGACCTGTTCTGGGAGCGATATGAGGCTCGGTGCAGGTCAAGACCTGAATGGGAAGGTCTGGCCCCAGTTGCGGTTTCGCAAAGGTCAACGGTGAAAAAGATAACAATCATACTCACCAATGAGAGTGTTCCTGCTCGGGACCTAGAGGTCTGGTTAAGGAACTATGGTGAGGTTTTGACTAAGCCCAGCAAAATCCTTGATGAGCGTAACATCTGGACTGGGGGTTGGTCGGTTACAGTCAGGTTGGCCAGGGATGGGAATGTTGTCCGTCACCTGCCCTCCTCAGCTTTTATAGGGAGGGATAGGATGACTATTTTCTACCCTGGTCAGCCGAAGCTGTGTCACCGCTGTGGAGAAAAGGGGCATTTGAGCTCTTCCTGTTCAGCCTTGATATGTTCAGTGTGTCGGGGTCAGGGTCATATGGCTGGGGACTGCACTGAGATGATCAGATGCAACCTGTGCCTGCGCCTTGGCCACCCCTACAGCAGATGTCCTGAAGCCTGGCACAATATGGAGAAGGAGGTAATTGATGACTTGTCAAGGCTGGACAGGATGGAGGGTGAGGCCCCTGGTGTACCATCCTCCTCTGTGGTGACTGACTCCCCTGGTCCTGCTCAGGATCCCTCCCCAGTTCCTGTGGCCACCCCTCCTGTGTCTGTAAGTATTCCTTCTGTATCTGTCTCTGTGTCCCCCCTGCCTACTGTATCCCCTCCTCTTGTGTCAGAACCTTCCAAGTCTGTGCCCCCCGAGTCAGTTACCCCCCAGGAGTCTACCCCGCCTAAGTCTGATTCAAAGGGAGCACCCCCCCTCCAGGAGTGGTAGTGGGTACTAAAAAGGTTGCTTCTGCCTCTCTAAAGGAGTCTTCTGTAAAGACTTCAAAGAAAAAAAGAAGAGATGAGGGCATCTCTGAAGCTGACCTGCAGTACCTGGAGGAGAGAAGGAAGGTTGGGAAGCGGAAGAAGCAGGTGGTGAGGACGGCTCCAGTGCCTGTCTCCAACCGTTATAGGTCTTCTAATTGGGATATCTCTTCATCTGGAGCTTCTTCGGAGCGAAGTTCTGATTCCAAAATGGAGTTTGAGGCGGCCTCAAGAAAGAGAGAGGCTTCTGGTGATGAGCAGCAGAGGGGAGCTAAGAAGCAATCCACCCAATAACCCAAATGGCGGTTCCCCCTCCGTTAAAAGTGGTGACAATAAATGTCGCCAGCATTAAGTCAGTAAGAGCTCGTTCTATGGCCTTCTTTTTGTTCAGCCAATTAGATGCTGAAATTTTATTTTTGCAAGAGACTAGGCTCACCTCCTTGGCAGATATTCATATGGCCAAGAGAGAGCGGAGGAATGGTCCATCTTACTGGTCTCTTGCGACCGAGCCTTACGGCGGTGTGGCTGTGTTGTTTAAAACCAGCATGGTAACTATCCGGTGGGTTATTGAGGTGGAGATTGGGAGATGTATGGTCTTAGACGTCCTTGTGGGAGGGCAGGACCTGCGCCTAATTAATGTTTATGGGCCGCACACAAAGTGGGACAGGAAATGCCTTTTTACAAGGATCAAGCCATTTCTTTTTACATCCCGGCAAGTGGTCTTTGGAGGTGACTTTAATACAGTAACTAGGCCCAGGGACAGGAAGGACTTCAAGGACAGGCTGGGATATGATAGCGTTTTTTTAAATAGTATGGTTAGGGATGCTGGTCTTGTGGATGTGCACATTAAGCACCTCCCGGATGACACTGGGTTCACCTTTCATCAAGGTAATAGTCAGAGTAGGATAGACAGGTTTTTTTTTTAAGGAGACCTCTGCTTTCCCACCCCCAGTGGTGCAGGCAGTAGAGTTCTCTGATCACTGTATGCTATCTGTGGTCCTGAATGCTTCAGACGCCCCTCAGAGGGGTAAGGGCATCTGGAGATTGAATTCGACTCTACTCAAGGAAGAACATGTTAGACAATCCTTTGAGGAATTCTTTCAGGCACAGGTGACCATCCTGGACTTTTGTAGCAGCAAGGCTGAGTGGTGGGAGCTGACCAAAAAGAGGATTGCTGGATTCTTCAGGGGCCTAGCCAATAGAAAGCAGTTTAATAAATACATGACCTACCAACGTTTACGGAGGAAGCTGGATATTCTTGTCTCGAGAGGAGGAGGAGATCCTGGGGCAATCTCCAAAGTGAAACTTCTTCTCAGGAAGTGTCAATATGACCGGCATGCCTCTTTGGTTCTGGAGAGGGACTATGGGAAGTACCACTTGCCTGACCCTTACCAGAACTGCAAACAAGGGGTACTTCCCCCTTCCATGAGGCACTCGGCTGTGATTCTTCTTTCAAAGGGTAAAGATCCTTCGATGATTGAGAATTGGCGCCCCATCAGCCTTCTTAATGTCGATAGAAAGATATTGGCAAAGATATTTTTCTGGCGCCTATCGTCAGTAGCAGAATCTTTGCTTTCTCGCCATCAGCACTGTTTGGTCCAGGGTAGGTGCACCTTCACAGCTGTTTTAGCTGTCCGGGAGGCCTTGGAGCGGTGCAGGGCTGCAGGCTGGGGAAAGTATTTGCTGACATTGGATCAGGCAAAGGCTTTTGATCGTGTTAACCATGAGTACCTGTGGTTGCTCCTTAGTAAGTACGGTCTGCCGGGTGGTTTTGTCGATTGGTTAAAAGTCTTGTATAAGGGGGCAGAAAGCTTTCCTCTTGTTAATGGTTGGGTTGGGCAGTCCTTTGAGGTTGGCTCCGGGGTGCGCCATGGTTGTCCCCTGAGTCCCCTGCTCTATGTGTTTGCAATCGACCCTTTCATCAGGAGGCTAGAGAGCGGCATGTTGTGTGGGGTACCAGTGGGTCTCCCGGGTGAGCCGCCTTTGAGGGTTGTTGCCTATGCGGACGATGTGTCGGTGATTGTCACCGGGGCGGATGAAGCAGAGGAGGTGGTCTCTCTGACATCAGGGTATTCTGAAGCATCAGGCTCCAAGACCAATCAGGAAAAGAGTGAAGTTTTCTGGATGGGAAAGGAAGGTGAGGGGTTTGATCTCCCGGACACCTTTCCAGTGCCCCAGGAAAGAATTAAGATTCTAGGCATTGAATTTGGACCTGGCGATTATGGCCTCAAAAACTGGGAAGGCAGACTGGAAATTGCCAATACTAAGGTGGTCAGCTGGAAGAGATGGAAGTTATCTATGAGGGAAAGGGTTGATCTGATTAAGACTTACCTGATTCCGATCTTCTTGTATGTCAGCTTTGTCTGCATCTTGCCAGTGTCTCTCTATGCTAGGGTCAGTAGTGTGTTCTTCCAGATGTTGTGGGGGAACAGACTGAAACCCATCAAGAGGAATGTCACCTATCTATCCAGGAGGGAGGGTGGCTTAGGTATGGTCAACCCAGTTCTTTTCTTTTCACTGCTTTTTCTCAAGTTTAACATTGGTAATATACTTGCAGTGAAACCTCCTGGATGGGCAGGCATTTTTAGATCTTGGTTTAGGCCTTTTCTACGACTTTGGGAAGAAGGTGGCCAAGTGAAGAATCTCAGGGGTCATCGTGGTCAGCTACCAGCCTATGTCGCTCCGTGCCTGAAGTTATTACGGCAGTGGCGATTGTCGGCTGAAGATCTCAGATCGGTTCCGAGGAAAGTCCTTAGTCGAGTCTTAAGCGAAGTCTTTCATGACCCACTGGCCTTAAGGGATTGCCCAGGCCCAGTTTTGAGGGCAGGGTTAAGACTGATTTGGATAGAGTCCCCCTTAAATTTAAGGATCTGGCCTGGTTGTGCTTCCATGGGAGGCTCTATGTTAGGGGCAATTTGAAATTCCGCAGTGGGATGGATCGTAGCTGTCCTCGGGAGGAGTGTGCAGGTGAGGAGGAGACTATGGACCATTTTCTGCTTCATTGCCCTTTTAACATAGAGGTGTACAAACAGGTGGGGCGGGCCCTCGGTGTCCCTTTCCTCTCTAGGCTGGGTTATGCTGAGTGGGTGTACGGAGCATTCAATACTGGTGGGGTTTTTTGTTTAGATACACTTTTTCTAGTTAGCCTAGTAGTCCGTTATTTCACTTGGAACGCACGGTGTCAGGTCAGCATTCGGCGTAAAATCCTTCCTGTTCAGGTGGTGGTGTATGACATTCTGCATGAGGTGGAGAAGATTCGGGTGCTTGAGAGAGACAAGCGGAGTCAGGGGGCTTGGTTGAAGGCGTGGAGGGGTTTCAAGCCTCCCTGACTGCCAGGAGTCTCTTTCCTGGGTGTGGCTGTCTGTCTCTTATCACCCTAGATTATTATTTTTTGGATTAATTTTTGATAAATGGCTGCGTACATAGGTGATGGGTTGTGCCTCTTAGGCCCTCTCTGCTGCTTTATGTAAATAGTTTTCTAAAAATGTTTTGGTAATGGATTATGTATATATTGTATATATTCTGAACATGGATGTGTATTCCTTGGATTTCTGTTGAAGTTTTGTACTATGGTTTTGTTTTTTACTTTTGTATAAAATTGGTTGCTTGATTCTTTAAATAAAAGATCAATAGTGTCCCATCATTGGTATCAGTGGGAAGAATCGTGCCCCATCATTGGTATCAGTGGGAGGAATAGTGTCCCATCATTGGTATCAGTGGGAGTGGGCTAGATAAAGGGCTACATCCAGCCACTGTCGGCAGTTTGGAGACCTCTGCTCTACAGCATTTCTCAGTATAAAAGTGGCTCCTAGCCATGAAAAGGTCCTCATCCATCCCCTTCTATGTCTCTCTTTATTCGTCGTTATGTGTGTTATAGAAACTCTCTGGAGCCTTTTCTCTGAAAGTCCTTCAGCTGACCTTTTATCCTTGTAGGTCCGGACTGGAGGACATCCGGAGAGCTTAGGCACGCCCAATTGGTTACATTTCCCAGGGTGCCTCTGGGCCCTGTGATTGGGAGAAGATAACTCTCGTCAGTTCCACCTCGTACACAATGGAGAGATTTGTCATGTCTTATTTGTAGAGCTTAAAGTTGATCTCTTTAGATTTTTAGAGAGTATGAAAAGGTCAGTTCCCCATCACATAAAAAAAGGAAACGTGTCTGATGTAAGGGGAATCTCCTCCTAAATAAATGTCACCAGAACAGGTGTCCCTGCTGAGAAAAATGAAACCCATTGTTGTCTTTGACCTCCCCTCTGGACCCCACAGGATTGAACTTGCTGGTCTAGTCTGGAACGTGACCTTTTGGGCACTGAGTTCTGGTTGTGGCCCTTTCCAGACATCCTGATAAACGTTCGCTGCGGAGCACTTTCCAGGTCCAGAGGTGTGTCATTGCCTTGGATTTTACCGCATCTCTGAAAACTCGTAGAGCCCGGCCCTAGTTTGGCTAAGTTTAGTTTTGGACTCTTCTGTACTCAGTGGGGCGGTGATCTATTGTTTTGGTCTGGCCAGGTTTCCTAAGCTTGGTGCTTGATTATTACTACCTGCTTCAAGAAGAAGCTTCCAGAATATAGAGCAGAAGGATCAACCACTAAGTTAAGAATATTTATCAGACCTCAGCCAATCCCTGGGAGGGGCGATATTGATCAGACTTCAGCCAATCCCTGGGAGGGGCGATATTTATCAGGCCCCAGCCAATCCTTGGGAGGGGCGATATTTATCATACCTCAGCCATTCACTGGGAGGTGATAAATGGGAGGCCTGGGCTCTTTCTCAGCTAGGAGGGTTCCTCCTCTGCTGGAGCTGCTGCCCCTGGGGGGCAGCTTGTGTGAGATGAAAATTTGCAGTTTGGACCTCAGCAGGTTGTTGGGCTGAGAGTCTGGAGAGGATTGCTAAGGTGATCTGCTGGAGGGCATTGCTTTGGGAGTTCTGGTCTGGAGAAGGATCTTTCTGCCTCCCTCACTGAAGCGTGCCATGTAGAAGCTGGGTGGAGGACAGCTCCTGGGACATTGTGAGTAAGGTAGGTCTGGGACCTTCATGGGTGCCCACTGCTATAGGATTGGTGCTAAGAAGTTTGTCCTCCTGTTGATTTCTGATATCCTTTGGAGTATCCCGAACCCTCATCCCTCCCCTATTTTCTGCAAATAAAAACCACAAAAAGATGTCCCCGAAATTGAGCATGGAACTGTTTCTCAGCGTCCCCTGCAGTGGGTGTGTGAGCTCTCTTTGTGCATAGGCTGAAGGGACTGAGCACCGGGAGATACCTCACATCCGCATTGACAAGCACCTTTAAAGTCCCCTTACCCATTGGTTTACCGCAGAAAGAGTTAACGCTGGGGGACCAAGAACTGGCGCCATCTGCTGGACGGAGTTTTCTGTGCGCCGCATGCTCCGATTCCCATAAAACACACAATATCCCAGCACTGGACTTTCACCCCAAAATAATATTATTTTCATCAATAAAGAGGTTTTTAGAGTAGAAAAATAATGTTATTGGAAGATGATTAGTAATAAATATCCCAGAGTGCAATCATATTCTACATGTGTTCCCGTACCGACAATCCAACAGTCCCATCATCATATATACAATACGCATCCAAATGTGTTACCCAAATCAATCGATGTGTATCGCCAGTCATGTGATCATCTCCTCTTCCCACAAATCACCACTGTGCAGCACCAACACTTCTCACCATGAATAGATCACCCTGTTATTAATGGGACCAATAAACCAAGTTGTAGTAATCATAAATGGTCACAAGATGTCGCCCAAGTACCCCCCCCTTACAAAAATAAATAAATAAAAACCTTTAGGGGGGACATCTTGTGGCCATTTATGATTACTACAACCTGTTTATTGGTCCCATTAATAACATATGGTGATCTGTTGGTGCTGCACAGTGGTGAATTGTGGGAAGAGGAGATGATCACATGACTGGCGATACACATCGATTGATTGGGGTGTTCGTATTATATATATGATGACAGGACTGTTGGATTGTCTATATGGGAACATTTATCACCAATCATCTTCCAATATTAGTATTTTTCTACTCTGATCGCCTTTTTATGGATGGAAATGAAGTGATCAATACACAGTATTGGTATTTCGGGGTGGAAGTCCAGCGCTGAGTATTGTGTGTTTTATTTTATTGATTTCTCCGCTGCTGAGGGGTAAATATTTCCTCCCCCGATGGGGTGACAGTGAAGTCTTCCTGAGCTCTGGTTTCAATTTACAATGTTCCCTTTCTTACTATTCAGCATTGAGGAAGCTTACAGCAGTTCATGCCAGTGCCCGAGGACCCCTTATCAGTTCATGCCTGTGCCCGAGTACCCCTTACCAGTTCATGCCAGTGCCTGAGGACCCCTTACCAGTTCATTCCAGTGCCAAGGACCCCTTATCAGTTCATTCCAGTGCCTGGGGACCCCTTACCAGTTCATGCCAGTGCCCGAGGACCCCTTACCAGTTCATGCCAGTGCCCGAGGACCCCTTACCAGTTCATGCCAGTGCCTGAGGGCCCCTTACCAGTTCATTCCAGTGCCCGAGGACCCCTCACCTGTCCATTCCAGTGCCAGAGGACCCCTTACCAGTTCATGTCAGTGCCCGAGGACCCCTCACCTGTCCATTCCAGTGCCAGAGGACCCCTTACCAGTTCATTCCAGTGCCAAGGACCCCTTATCAGTTCATGCCGGTGCCCAAGGACCCCTTACCAGTTCATGCCAGTGCCTGAGGACCCCTTACCAGTTCATGCCAGTGCCTGAGGACCCCTTACCAGTTCATGCCAGTGCCTGAGGACCCCTTACCAGTTCATGCCAGTGCCAGAGCACCCCTTATCAGTTCATGCCAGAGGACCCCTCGCCTGTTCAGGCCAGTGCCTGAGGACCCCTTATCAGTTCATTCCAGTGCCCGAGGACCCCTTACCAGTTCATGCCAGTGCCAGAGCACCCCTTATCAGTTCATGCCAGGGGACCCCTCGCCTGTTCAGGCCAGTGCCTGAGGACCCCTTATCAGTTCATTCCAGTGCCCGAGGACCCCTTACCAGTTCATGCCAGTGCCCGAGGACCCCTTACCAGTTCATGCCAGTGCCTAAGGACCCCTTACCAGTTCATGCCAGTGCCAGAGGACCCCTTATCAGTTCATGCCAGAGGACCCCTCACCTGTTCATGCCAGTGCCTGAGGGCCCCTTATTAGTTCATTCCAGTGCCCGAGGGCCCCTTACCAGTTCATGCCAGTGCCCGAGGACCCCTTACCAGTTAATGCCAGTGCCTGAGGACCCCTTATCAGTTCATTCCAGTGCCCGAAGACCCCCTACCAGTTCATGCCAGTGCCTGAGGACCCCTTATCAGTTCATTCCAGTGCCAAGGACCCCTTATCAGTTCATTCCAGTGCCCGAGGACCCCTTACCATTTCATACCAGTACCCGAGGACCCCTTACCAGTTCATGCCAGTGCCTGAGGGCCCCTTACCAGTTCATTCCAGTGCCGAGGACCCCTTATCAGTTCATGCCAGTGCCAGAGGACCCCTTATCAGTTCATGCCAGAGGACCCCTCGCCTGTTCATGCCAGTGCCTGAGGACCCCTTACCAGTACATGCCAGTGCCCGAGGACCCCTCACCTGTCCATTCCAGTGCCAGAGGACCCCTTACCAGTTCATTCCAGTGCCAGAGGACCCCTTACCAGTTCATGCCGGTGCCCAAGGACCCCTTACCAGTTCATGCCAGTGCCAGAGGACCCCTTAGCAGTTCATGCCAGTGCCAGAGGACCCCTCTGCAGTTCATGCCAGTGCCCGAGGACCCCTCAGTTTGTGCCAGAGGACCCCTCAGCAGTTCATGCAAGTGCCAGAGGACACCTCACTAGTTCATGCCAGTGCCAGAGGACCCCCATATGTGTTTATGCCAGTGCCCGAGGACCCCATACCTGTTCATATTGTTATGGTAATGATTAAGAGCTCCAATCGAGCCCAAGGTTATCTGCTGCTGTCTCTAATTGGAAAGTGTTGATATGCATGCATATAAAAGTAAACACTCTGAGACACGCTCAGAACTGCTAACTCATTACACTTGTGATTTATTCAGGGCGGTGTTAATGTTTTATACACACAAATACGTCATTGCTATGTTAGTCTAATAGGTACATCTCATTGGTTAAGATAGAAAAAGAAGATGGAGAATTTTCATAACGAGGTTTGGCTGTCTTTGTTCTTATCTCCAGTTCCGCGTTCTTTTGATGTGTGGGATGTAGGGGGTACCCGCCATCTTGAGAAAAATATAGGAACAGAGCAAATCTGTATACTTATATAATGAGTAAGGAGAAAAATATGTATGCACATAAGAAAATAGACATTTTCAGATTACTATTATTATTATCTACATCACATTCCTTCACAATCCCACCTAAAATGACTATTTTCTCTTTTCTGTCCCTAATACTAAAGGTCCTACTTTTTAGCCTGGCCCTTCTCCTCAGCAACTCTTTTAGGCTGTATATAGAATTGGGCAGTAACTGTTCACTTCCCTCCTCGATACAGCTGGAGAGGTGCAGTCAGGCGCTATCTATCCCTATAACCCTATAGGACTGTGAGATTATGGACAGGGAGTGACTGTAGGGGAGTGAAGGGTTTGTCATCTTCCATCATAAGGAGGTCCTCTTCTTCTTGGTGGAGAAATGTAGGTGTGCTATTGTCTACAGCCTTGTTCATTAACTTTTTTACAAAAGGTAGAATACAGCATATAATCAGGGCTAAAAGAACCAGGATTATTAATACCGTTACCCGTATCTGGGCGAGCACCTTCTGCCACCCACTCATCCAACTAAAGTATTGATCCCATGGGTCTGTGATACCTGAGTTCTTCTTCAACTCTAGTGACAGATCTTCTAATTTCTTTATAGCTAAAGTAACCTTACCATTTGGGCCAATATTATCAGGAATGTATTACAACAGGTTCCCGTTTTTTCCTATGATTTTACAAAACACCTCCTTTCCCAGATAGCACCATGTCTAAGGCCATCAGGTCCTGGAATGTCATGTAGGAAGTGGGGGATAACTGGTCAGCAATTCCCTGGAGGGTATTTTTTGGTGTAATTTACAAATCTCTATTGGTTATATGTGTAGTGTCAGGTCACCTAGTGGCTGGGTGACAGATGTACACCGTTGGGATCAGGAGTGCACCGCAAGGTAGTGGACCCTAGCACTGACTGCTGCGGATTGTACCTTGGGAGGTTCAGGAAGCAGGTCTACTGGATCACTGACACAGATCCCACTGGGAGCTAGAGCATAGATTCCCCAGGGCGCGGAGTCTAAGAGCCAGCAGGAGTTCACCAGAGCCTCTAGTGGTGAGGATGGACTGCGCTGCAGTCTGGCTCCAGGTCGCGGTCCCCAGGGTCTCACAGCTCACGCTCACGGTAGACTACAGGAGCAGAGGAAGGAGGGAGCTGGCTGGAACATCAGGGTCACAGGCAAACAGGGATGGCCGGGAACAGGCCAAAGTCGGTAACAGAAATCAGATGTAGGAAACATAGCAAGTACACACAGAGGCTAACACACAATGGTTGATCAGCACTGCTGGCTTGCAGTGCACAGGTTAATATAGGGTTCCCTGATAGGGCCTGGGGTGGGGCCATGCTTAGAGGAGAGGTTACAAAAGCAGTCAGGTGAGGGTCAGCTGGTCTCTAGAGATGAACACATGGAGACAGGTATGCTGATCGACAAACTCTATTGCATAACCATGACATGTAGTTAATCCAATCTACATTCTTACTGACAGTTGTTATGGGGATCAAAGACTCAAAACCAGCTTTTACCTGGTCCCTGGCTTTAAACTCATCAGGGACCCCCCTTGTAACCCCTATGACATGTATGTACACATGAGGATCAAAGCTTCCGGAGAGAGCTGCTCGCTTCCTCCTCTGACTGTGTGCTGGGTCAGTGTATGTATCAGGGGTATCTTTGGTTAGGATATGGGGCTTTCTATTTTCATCTTTTTTTTTTCTAATACACTCTGTGGTCGCCCAGTCTGGTCCTGTGTTCCAACCCACTGGCCCCCACAGAAACCACAACTCTGTCCCCAGTAACTGTCTGTGTGGCATACATATATGTCCTTACCGTCAGGGATATCACTGTACCAATGGCATCACCATGAAGGGTCAAACGGACAAGGTACTATGTCACAGTAATCTAAGGTAAAGGTGGTCACATGTGTACCTGACGAGTTACACCAAAACGTAATTATGTTATCATTTTTGTGATGGCCACCTCCTGGGCCCCTCCCCCCTAGATCAAACAGAAAAAGGATATGCAGCACCCGAAAACACGCTCTCCTGCAGTGATAAGCGTGCATTCAGGTGTTCTTCCTGGCCAACTTGACTGAGGTGGCTGTGGTCAGCAAAACTTGGAATGGACCATCATAACTTGGCTCAAGGATCTCCAGACAGTAGTTGGTGTGTTCCTGTATCTAATTCAGGATCTGGAATGGAAGAAAACACCTGGACATGCATTCAGGTTAATTCTCGTGATAATGTGGTTAAATAATTAGTCAACACATCAGACTATAACTGTAACTGTTGTAGAAAGTAACAACCAAGTCTGGGAGCTGAACCAAACAAAATTTCATAAGGGGATAGGGCATGTTTCCCCTGGGGGTGTGTCTGACACTGAACAGGGCAATGGGCTAACTGTCTGGCCAACTTGAGTTAGTTAGTCTCTTGGGCCATCTTTAACATCCTGTTTTTTAGTGTCCCATTCATCCTTTCTACCTTCCCGCTACTTTGAGGGTGGTATGGGATGTGTAGTGCCAACTGAACCCCCAGTGTTGCCCAAATCTCTTTTGTAAGGGTTGTTGTTAGGGCTGGTCCCTGATCTCTCAATATTACCTCTGGGACCCCAAATCTACATACTATCTCACTCAGTAATTTCTTAGTTGTGGTCCTGGAAGTCATGACCACTTCCACTAGGGCGTATTCGAATCTGCTACTTCTTGGCACTTGAGAATGATCAATTTGCATCCTCTGGAATGGGGTATAGGGCTTTTGCCAGGTGCTTCTTCTGTGCATCTTCTGTGCATCCTGGGTTACATTTGGTGCAGATAATGCATGATCTGCAGAAGCTGTCGGTCAGTGGAGTAACTCTTGGTGCAACACTTGTTGATAAGAGAGTTCATAAAGTCCATGTGCCCATTGCACCACGGCTGGGTACATACTCCTGAGTAGACAAGGCTTCTTGTTGCACTCGAATAGTCCATTTCTGAGAGTTGCTCCTCTCTGTTTCCAGCTTTCCTTCTTATCCGCACTTGTTGTTTCCTGTAGTTCTTTTAGATAAACTCTGTCCACTGGGAAAGTCTGTAAGGTAAGCACGGGGTGGTCTTCTTCTACCACCCTGCTGTCCACTTCCCATGGACCACCAGCTGTCTGTTTGGCAGCTGAATTGGCTAGATGATTGCCTCAAGCTTCCTTTGAGTTCAGTTTGTCGTGTGCTTTTACTCAGAATAGTCACTTGGGTTGTGAGAAGTAAGGCATCAATCAAGTTTTCACAGGTGTTCCTGCAGCCATCAGGAATCCTCTGTCCTAGATAACACCATAATCATGGGCAATGCTGAAAGCATATCTTGAGTCCATATGAATGTTGGCTCTTTTTCCCTCTGCCCATTTACATGCTGTAGTAAGTATACAGCTCTGCCTCCTGTGTAGACATCACCAGTGGTAAGGCTTCAGCTTGTAGAACAGTGTTTTCAGTGGTGACCACGTGTCCTGTGCGGTCACGGTGGTGACAAGTCAAGACTCTACTCCTCCTCCTCCTTTCCCCCCTCGAGAAGTGGAAGAAGGGTGGTAGGGTTCAGTGTTTGACAACTTAATAGAGTAATGCTGTCCAGTAGGAGGGAACACAGGAGTCTCAAGTGTCTGGTAGTGGACAAGTGTTTCGGCTGGATCTTGGTTGAATATGGCAACAACGTCATGGGGAACAAGCAGAACGAGGCAGTGTCCGAGGACCAAGTTCAAAGTTTTGTCAAGCAAGGCTTGTGTAGCAAAGCCAGTTCGCAGACACAATAGGCCTCCTCTTGCTACCGCATCCAGCCAACAGGAATAATATCCTACGGGGCGTAGGCTGATGCCGTGTGATTGGGTGAGTACACCTGCAGCATGTCCCAGACGTTCGGATACAAAGAGCTTGAGCGTTTTGTCGTAGGCTGGGAGCCCTAGCGCCGGGGGTGGCGCACTCAAGGGTTTCAAACTTTAGATATTTCTTCAGGAGACATCTGGAAGGGTCTGATTGCAGAGCATCAGTAGGAAGGCTTCTGGAATCCATGCTCTGCACTAGGAAATTAGTCCAAGGAAGGCATGAAGGGATTTCTGACCTTGTGGCAATGGGGTGTCAGAGATTACTTGCACCCTGTCTTTAGTGGGGTGTCGTGTCCCATGGGACAAACAGTGTCCAAGGAAAATGACAGGTGTTGAGCACCACTGCAATTTGGGCTTTGAGACTTTGCAGCCCTGGTTGGCAAGATAGCACAACAGGCTTTCTGAGGTGACTTCAACAGGGGGTAAGTCAGTTGCACAAAGGAGAAGGTCATCAACACGTTGGAAGAGAATCACTTCCGGGTGTTCCTCTTGCTATGTGTCAAGGATGATAGCCATAGCTTTTGCAAACTGGCTTGGAAAGTTCTGTGCTCCTTGCGGCACAACTGTTTAGGTATGTTGCCGTTTCTTTCCGTGGATGAATGCAAAAAGGTACCAGCAGGAGGGGTGAGGGTGGACACTGAAGAAAACGTTTGTAAGGTCCACCTCTGTGAGGTACTTTGCAGTCAAAGGCATCCACTGTAGGTACCTGGTTCTCTTTTTAGGATTCTCTTCTTGGGGTTATTGTGGTTTCCGGGGAAATGAAGCGCCCTCTTTTAGCTTGACTGAAACTGGTGGCACCTTTAAGTTACCGTTGTCTTCCGGTCCTGTGGACCATAGGCACGCAGGGATTCTGTCAAGTACTTCCTGCAGTATTGAACTTGAAGTTTTTGCTTCAGTAAGTGTCATCAGGAGAGGCAGAGAACACAAGGCAGATGAGTCGTCCAAAGATAGGGGAGTATGTAACTTCACCCCCCCTTCAGGGGTGAATATGATTGAAGCCTGTAGTCCGGACAACACATTAGCTCCTAGTAGATTCAAGGGACATGTAGAGGACACCACAAATCTGGCAAGCAAATCAGGAAGTGGAAAGCAAAGAATTATTAGGCAGGTTCACCGCCCTCAACACACTTTTGGCTGCACCCCTGTCAATGAGGAAAGCGGTAGGTTTTTCGTCTTGGACATCTTGGGGCTCTGCATTCTTTTCTGAAGTGACCCCGTTTCCCACAGTTGTAACAGGTGATCCTTTCCCTGGTATTGAGCAGTGGTGGTGGACTAGTGTAGGCGGGATCTTCATCATGGGTTACCATGAGGGGCGTTGGTTTTTTACCTTTTTGATTTTCTATACCTCTGGTCACCAACAATAAATCAGACATTTTCATTGAATGGTATTCAGGGCGGGCCACCATCAGGCCTTTTCTGATATCCTCTCTGAGCCCTGAAACAAAAGCAGTTGATAACATGTGTGTGTGTGCCTTTATGAGTCTAGCATGATACTTCTTCACAGACTCCCCTTTATCTTGGGTAATATCTTGGATTGTGGTGGTCTGATCCGTCAACTTCTCCTTTGCCCAGTCGTGGAGTTGTGCACAGAACTCCACGCCTGAGGTGTAGGAAGTGGCACTTGTCAGGCAGGCATCATTGAAGGCCATCTGCATGACTGGCCAAAAGACATATCCTGCTTTGATTTGGCATAGGCTGATCAAGTCTCTCCAGGCAGCTGAGTAAGTTTCTTGTATCCGCACTATCCTGTGGTAGAAGGGAATTGGCTGCTTCTCTGGGTCAGGCAGACTTGTCACTAAGGCCGCTGTTTGTGATAGAGTAAAAGCGACATACATCACTGGTGCCCCTTCTGGTAACCGAGACTGTTGTTGGGGCAGGGGCTGACAAGAGGCACTGTTCTTTACGGTTGCCAGCATGTGTTTGAGATCCTCTCGGAACTGAGAGTCTGGAGCCGGATTGGGGGTTAAATCAGTGGGTGGCCTTGCTGCCTGCTGTCGGGCTTCCCACTCAGATGCTTCTTCATCATTAACATATCCGGCCTGGGAATGTGATGCTCCCGTATTGGGGAAGACAGGTGTGTGGTATGAACCATCTTGGTTTAAAACAGGGAGGGCTAGGTACAGGCTGTTTAAGCTTACTGGGTGTGCCAAGATGGCCGCCGGCAGGAAGTGCACTGGACTGGGTAGAAAGTGAAGGCATGGGTGCACTAAGATGGCCGCCGGGCTGAGTTGTCACAGTGGGTTGTGCTTGGGTAGTGAGAAAGGAGTGGTTGTTAGACGGAGGGCAGTGCTGTCCCTCCCCTCCTTTGTTTAAAGTTCCAACATATCATCAGCTCTGTGATACACATACATAATACAATCGCCATCTTTCTTAACTTCCTTTATCCAATTTTCTTTATCACACAGGATTTTTCTCCCTGTTTCTTCAGCAACATAACTTTCGCCATTTCTTTCAACTTTGTTAACTATTTCAACATCTGCTTCTCTCCTTCTTTGAAAAATCACTTTCTTTTCTTTTTTAAAAGAGAAAAATCACTTTCTTTTCTTTTTTACAACCAAGGGGTTAATATTTTTCTCAGCGTTCTTATCAGCAAATTCCTTCGGTGGGGGCTCATACTGCGCTCCAAGTTGCTACTGTTTGCTATAACCCTGTAATGTACGATTAATCTCAGAACAAGAACAAACACGTCAGGGGTAGTGAGGAGCAACAGCCCGCGACCCAACAGATCTCCCGGGCAGCCCCCCTCCGACCTTAACCAGTCCCCACCCCCTCTCGTGTATATAGCAAACAATAAACCACAAATACAATCACGGCAGGACATTACACCTGCCACTCTTCGAACTGCAAAATTTCAGCAGGCTAAAATAACCACAAGGGCAGACCACCCTGCAAAATAAACCCGTTTATAGACGTTTTTCTACAGCTCTACACCAAGAGGCCGACAACTCTTCTTGGGGTGAGTCCTCTGTAACACTTTCAGACTGCAAAGCCAGCAGCTGAGATATCCCTCAAAGGTTCGTCGAACCCAGAGTACACCCGTCCCATAAACGTTTGCTACAAGGGAAACTATCTCATGCCAGAGGCCGACAGCTCGTCTGGAGATGAGAACACACATTCACACATGTAGCACCCTTAGACTGCTGAGTTTCGTAGCCCAAAGAATGGCAGACAGTGAACAAATACAGTCAGCAGAAACCCATTGACAGGTTCGTTAAACAACCTCAGGCGAGGAAATACCTGCCTCTAGGACAGTCTCAGCATACCGACAGAATCCAGCCGTCAACCGAAAGATAAGAGAGTCGTACAGTGGTAAGAATATCAATCAAACTTACCGTACTGTTAGGGCTGCGCAAAGACCCCCTCTGTTATCTTCCAATTAACACCCGAATGCTTGTCGCGGTATAACTTCGACCGTAGCCTGAGGTCCCGGGTTTCGGCACCATCTGTTATGGTAATGATTTAAGAGCTTCAATCGAGCTCAAGGTTATCTGCTGCTGTCTCTAATTTGAAAAGTGTGGCTATGCATGCATATAAAAGTAAACACTCTGAGACACGCTCAGAATTGCTACTCATTACACTTCTGATTTATTCAAGGCGGTGTTAATGTTTTATACACACAAATACGTCATTGCTATGTTAGTCTAATAAGTACATCTCATTGGTTAAGATAGAAAAGAAGATGCATAATTTTCATAACGAGGTTTGGTTCTCTTTAGTCTTATCTTCAGTTCCGCGTTCTTTTGATGTGTGGGATGCAGGGGGTACACGCCATCTTGAGAAAATATAGGAACAGAGCAAATCTGTATACTTATATAATGAGTAAGGAGAAAAATATGTATGCACATAAGAAAATAGACATTTTCAGATTACTATTATTATTATCTACATCACATTCCTTCACAATATCTATGCCTAAGGACCCCCCAATAGCAGTTCCTGTCTGTGCCTAAGGTCCCCTCACCTGTTCCTGTCTGTCCCAAAAAATACCCCTTCAAAGCAGTGGCTGTAGTTGAGTTAAAAAAAAAAAAAAGTGTTCCAGGTGAAGTGAGCTCTGGAGAAAGTTTATAGATGACATCCAATCCCCTCATAATACAAATAAGAAAAACATTACAAATCCGGACCCCAATAATGAGACATCATAGAGAATATACAGAGGATTTATTATTTATTATACAATTCTATCACTGGGGGTCTCAGTGTCAGGAGGTCTCCCTGATGAAGGCGGTCTCAGTGTCTCCCTGATGAAGGCGGTCTCATTGGTAGGGGGAGGGTCTCCCTGATGAAGGCGGTCTCATTGGTAGGGGGAGGGTCTCCCTGATGAAGGCTGAGGGAGGCGGTACTTGGAGAGGTCTACGTCATAATCCACGAAGGTGAACGGGGTGTAGGAGAAGTGCTGTTGGTTCTGATGTTTGGAATTATCGAAGGGCTCTTCTGGGGGTGGAGCTGCTGAAGGAGGAGGCGGAGTCACTGGAAGAAAAGGATGTATGTAGGACCCCGCCCCCATGTTGTCTCTGCATATAGGACCCCCCATGTTGTCCCTGCATGTAGGACCCCGCCCCCATGTTGTCTCTGCATGTAAGACCCCACCCCCATATTGCCATTGCATGTAGAACCCCCCATGTTGTCTCTGTATGTAGGTCCCCCCATGTTGTCTCTGCATGTCGGACCCCCCCATGTTGTCTCTGCATGTCGGACCCCTCCCCCATGTTGTTCATGGCATGTAGGACCCCACCCCCCATGTTGTCTCTGCATGTAGGACTTTGTGTATATTATGACTGGACTGCTAACTATAGGACTGTTGGGTTGTCTATATGGGAACACATTTGGAATAGGATTGCACTTTTGTCTCTTCATGTAGGAACCCTCCCCCCCCATGTTGTCTCTGCAAGTAGGAACCCCCATATTGTCTCTGCATGTAGGACCCCTCCCCCCATATTGTCTCTGCATGTAGGACCCCTCCCCCCATATTGTCTCTGCATGTAGGACCCCTTCCCCCATATTGTCTCTGCATGTAGGACCCCTCCCTCATGTTGTCTCTGCATATGGGACCCCCCCCCACGTTGTCTCTGCATATGGGACCCCCCCACGTTGTCTCTGCATGTAGGACCCCCCCACGTTGTCTCTGCATATAGGACCCTTGGGGAGGTTCTCTGTGGGTGTACAGCCTGAGATGTTCTGTATTATAGTTGAGATGAACATGGACTTTCTTTGAAACGAAAAGGTAGAATCTCTAGCAGATGACACCAGAGGAGCGATACCAGGACTTCCATCTCACAGCTATCATCTGCAGTTCCTGGTGACAGCCAAAATGGTCCTTTTATCACGGGTGGTCAGCATTCCGCACAGATTATGGGGGTGCAGTAGATATATATTTCTGTCTTCATGACTGTTCCCAATATTTATCTTCCAGGTAAAAGAAATGCCAAGAGTGGTCCTTCCTACAGCCTTCTCACCCTCCACTGGAATTTAAACTGATGACATCACAGCTTCTCATACTTCATCTATGAGGACATTTTCCAGAGATCTTCCAATGCCTGAGCCCCCTCAGCAATGGGAGTGGATGACAGGCTGCCGACCCCTTCACAGGAGGAACATCATTGTGGGTTTAGCTGATTATTTTTATTACTAAATGATCCAATGGGCACTGAAAACTGGTAACCAAAAAAGATGACAATGAAAACACATCTACTGAGATTTATGATGCTTCTGGTGTGCCTGAACAAAAATGATGGAGAGCCGATCTACTATCGCCTTCCAGGACAATATCTACTATTGGATTCGGGTTGTGCTTCTCCTAGGGTGAGGACGTCAAGACTCGGGTTGTGCTTCTCATACGGCGAGGACGTCAAGACTCGGGTTGTGCTTCTCCTACGACGAGGACGTCAAGACTCAGGTTGTGCTTCTCCTACGGTGAGGACGTCAAGACTCGGGTTGTGCTTCTCCTACGGCGAGGACATCAAGACTCAGGTTGTGCTTCTCCTATGACAAGGACGTCAAGACTCGGGTTGTGCTTCTCCTACGGCGAGGGCGTCAAGACTCGGGTTGTGCTTCTCCTACGAAGAGGACGTCAAGACTCGGGTTGTGCTTCTCCTACGGCGAGGATGTCAAGACTTGGGTTGTGCTTCTCCTACGGTGAGGGCGTCAAGACTCGGGTTGTGCTTCTCCTACGAAGAGGATGTCAAGACTCGGGTTGTGCTTCTCCTACGGCGAGGACATCAAGACTCGGGTTGTGCTTCTCCTACGGCGAGGACGTCAAGACTCGGGTTGTGCTTCTCCTATGGCGAGGACATCAAGACTCGGGTTGTGCTTCTCTTACGGCGAGGACGTCAAGACTTGGGTTGTGGGGGATGTGGCTGGTGGGTGTGACCGAAGGCTGAGGGGAAGGGGAGGGCATTGTGGACCCAGACCAAGCTGCTCCTCCTGATGCCCACGCTGGAAGCCTGAACACCGGAGCGTTTTTTTCCATGTCTGTGACGGCCAGGTTCCAGGGAGATAGGGGAGACATCTAACGAGTGGCTCACCCGAGGACTGGAGCGGTGCCGCTGCTTTCACCTCTCCAGGGACAGGAGTGTATGTCCCATAGGATCCCTCATCAGAGCGCTTGCGCTGGCTGAATACAAGCAGGAGGACGCTGCTGAGCAGAACAGCCGACTGGTTGGTGGGGCAAGGAAGACTGCACAGGTACGCTGTATGTTATGTGCTGTATGCCCTGGGAAAGCCTGAGTGTAATCTCCCTGGACGAGACTTTTGGAAGCTTCCCCTTGGGGGCACCCCTTGGTGAGTTCCTATTTTTGAAGAGTGGGGAGGAGGGCATTGAAGGCTGGAGAAGTGGCTGTGAGGAGGGGAGTGAGTACACTGTCTAATGTTTCACTGTATGCTATATTTTGCTTTCTGAAGGCGGTGCTCCTGTGGGGCTATTAATAGAATCTCAAACCATCTGGGGAGAAAAATATAGCAGGACTGTATAATTTTCTGCTCTCGAAGTCCCAAGGGGTGAGGGAGGACAGGATGACCAAAAAGAAAGGGTCAGAGGAGACCGCAACACAAGAAGGAGCTGGGGCGCACAATCTGCGCGGCCCCAAGGATAAAGCAGGGCAGGGTGCGGCAGCAAAGCTGGAACGCTTTGCCCATACACCAAACGGTACACCTAAAAAAGGTAGCCAGATGGGGGGTGCGCAACATCAAGGGGCACAGGCCAATCACCCTGGGGGAAGGAAAAGTCAAGGCCCAGCCCAAGTTTGTGTACCCACAGTCACCGAACCAGGGTCGCAGATACATCTGGGAAAGGAGAGCGGTCTGGGCAATGAAACAATAGAGGATAAGGGGATACCGGAGCAGGAACCATCTCTAAAGGACATTCTCCTAGCAACTAATGCCTGCAAGACCGCGCTGTCGGATGTATCGGATCAGCTCAGAGGTATTAGAGACAATTTAGCTATGCTGAAAAGGGATATGCAGGAGGTATGCGCTCGGACCACCGCTCTCGAGGAGAGACTCAGTCAGGTGGAAGATGATGTGAACCCACTGAGACATGAGGTTAAAAGGATGAAGGAACAATTAGACACATGTCTAAGGAAAATGGATGAATACAAGAACAGGGCACGCAGGAAGAACGTGAGGGTTCTGGGTCTCCCCAAAAGAAGCGAGGGCAACAACCCTGCAGAATTCATGGAGGGATGGTTCAGGGATATGTTTGGCAAGGACACATTCTCTAACCTGTTCGCTATTGAACGAGCACACAGAGTTGCCCCTAGGATTCCATCTTCAGGGGGTCAGCCAAGGCCCCTTATAGTTAAACTTTTGTTTTTTAGAGACAAAGTTACTATCCTCCAAAAAGCAAGGGAGATGAAAAATATTCTGTACAATGGCGCAAGAATATCCCTGTACCCAGATTTCTCCCCTGAGTTGCAGAGACAGAGGGCAAAGTTTGCAGAGTGTAAACAGATTCTACAGCAGCATAAAATAGGCTATACGCTGCTATACCCAGCTCGCCTACGGGTAACAGTAAATGGGGAGGTGCAGTTCTTTAATGCTCCCGCTGAAGTGTTCTCATGACTGGAAAAGAATGAGGGAAGGTTACGGCTGGGAGAAAGGCCTTAGAAGAAGAGTGGGGGGGGGAAGAGAACAGAATTTGGGGCTTTTGCCAAGTGAGCAGATGCATATTTGGGGATGTGATTTGTCTTTTTTGATTTTTTCTTTTTCCCTGGTCTTCTTCCCCTCCCTTCTTTCACAGATATATTTGCAGAGGTGTGGGTTTAAGGGGGTAGTAGATATGAATCCTTTACACATTGGTTATGTTGGGGGTAATCCCCCCTCTTATAAAGGTTCGGGTTGCAATGCAGAAGGGGGAAGGAGGTGTATCCACAGCTTGTGGGTCAACACGGTCACTTTAGAAGCTCGTGAGATGGGCCCAAGGTTGGGTCAGTGGGGGAGGGGGGATGGGATGTTGGAAGGGAGGGGGGGATGGGATGGGGGAGGGAGGGGGGTTGGGAGGGATTGGGCAAGGGGGTGTGTATATGGTTGTATGGGGGGTGGGGGAGGGGGTAAGAGGGTAGAGTGGAGTGAAGTAGGAAGTATTGAAGAAACACCAAAAGTAAAAGCACTAAAATTTCAAATATTAACCACAATAGTTTGGGGAATTAAGAATTATTTTGAATTAAGATATAGGAATAGGTGAATGGTAGGCACAAAAATAGATAAGAGGGCAACCTCAGGAAAATGTAAATGTATGAAGATATGTTCATGGAATGTGAAGGGGGTAAAAGATGTATGTAAGAAACAAGCAATTTTCTCTATGGCCAGAACAAGGGATGTCAGGATACTCTGTCTCCAGGAGACCTACCTAGATAAGGGTACAGTGAACACTCTGAGGAATAGGAACTATCAAGAGCAGTATCACTCAACTCAAAACTCGTATTCAAGGGGAGTGAGTGTGCTGATAAATACTGGGTTGGTCTTCTCCTGCAGACAGTGTAAACTGGATAAGTATGGTCGATATGTTTTTCTCTACTGTATTATTGAGGGGCGGGACTGTGTTCTGAGATACTCAGCGAATTGATAGGTTTCATAGCGGACAAACCTGGGGTGTCGGTTGTAGTGACAGGGGACTTTAATATGGCCATGGACAACTGCGTAGATAGATTTCCGACAAGGGTGGCTCCTGGAGGGCCATCTAAGGGCCCGCTCCTCCAATTCTGTGAGGAAGTAGGATGGGTGGATATCTGGAGGAAGTGACATCCGAGTAAGAAGCAATATTCATGCCACTCGAGGACGCATGCTACTTTATCCAGGATTGATTTAGTGCTCTGTAATGAAGAAGCCCTGAGGATAGTGGGAGGGATAGATTATGAGCCAAGGGGGCTCTCAGACCACTCTCCATTGGTCTTTTCAGTCAGAACGGGGCTGAGTGTTGGAGGGGGGGAGTGGAGACTGAACCCTGTTTGGCTTGAAATAATCGAAGATGATGAGGGGATCGCTGGTAATTTGAAAGAATTCATAAATATGAATTTAGGATCCGCCCTGCTAGGTATGACCTGGGACGCCCTGAAGGCGTTCTTTAGAGGGGTCTTCATTCAGAAAATCTCCTATGTCAAAAAGAAAACACAGGTCATGGAATATAGAATAAGAGAAAAGGTGAGGGTGACAGAAGGGAGGTACTTGGAGGAGCCAACTATAGCTAGATATGAGGCTTGGGTAGAAGGCCAGGAAGAATACAGGAAACTAGTACTGGAGAAAGAAGAAAAGAGTAGAATGTTTCAGAAACAGAATTTTTTTTTGTGAAGGGGAATTAGTGGGTAGAACTTTGGCATTGATAACTAGACCAAATGGCCCCTCGTCCACTATATCAGCAATATGGGATAAGGACGGGAATATTATTAGAACTACCCCCGGTATAGTGGAAGTGTTTAAAGACTACTATGAAGGTCTATATAGGGCCCCACAGTTGGATATAGAAGGGGAAATATAGATGTGATAACTTTTGCACAAACCAATCAATAAACGCTCATTGCAATTCTTTTTACCAAAAATATGTAGAATAATACACATCGGCCTAAACTGATGAATACATTTTTTAAATATTTTTTTTGGATATGTATTATAACAGAGAGTAAAAAATAAAATATTGTGTTTTTTTTTCAAAATTGCCACTTTTTTTGTTTATAGCGTAAAAAATAAAAACCGCAGAGGTGATCAAATACCACCAAAAGAAAGCTCTATTTGTGGGAAAAAAAGACATAAATTTTGTTTGTGTACAGCGTCACACGACCGCGCAATTGTCAATTAAAGCGATGCAGTGCCATATTGTAAAAAATGGCCTGGTCAGGAAGGGGGGTAAATCCTTTCAGGGCTGAAGTGTTTAAGGAAGTTCTGGGTGAGTCGGGAAGAAGTTCTGGGTGAGTCGGGAGGGAGTTCTGGGTGAGTCAGAAGTTCTGGGTGAGTCGGGAGGAAGTTCTGGGTGAGTCGGGAGGAAGTTCTGGGTGAGTCGGGAGGAAGTTCTGAGTGAGTCGGGAGGAAGTTCTGGGTGAGTCGGGAGGAAGTTCTGGGTGAGTCGGGAGGAAGTTCTGGGTGAGTCGGGAAGAAGTTCTGGGTGAATCGAGAGGAAGCTCCTCCTAGCGAGTAACTTGCATTGATTTTTTTTGGCCCCTAAATGCCTTAGTTTACATTTTTCAACATTGAACCTATTTTTTTATGTAGTTTCCATGTAGTTGCACATTCTGTTTGCTAGATTATTGTGCTCTCCCAAGCCAATATTATTATTATTCATGATTTATAAAGCGCCAACAGTTTACGCAGCGCTTTACAATGTATAGGGGGGACAACACAATTACAGTACAGTTCAATACAAAAGGTATCTTTCTCTGTTTTCCCTGCTGCTGTCCCTATCTTTACTATCACTTGTTGCTGACCCTTGGCTTGTTCCTCAACTACGCTTCTGCCTGATCCCAACCTGCAACCACCTGACCCTTGGCTTGTTTACTGACTACGCTTCTGTTTGATCCTCACCTGCTATATCTGCTTCTGGACCCTGGCTTGCTCACCTCCTGGTGGGGAGCCGATCCTGAAGACCACAACCTGGTAATAACCTGGTAATAACATGCAGGTAAAACGATCTTCAGGAGCTCTAATGAATACCAATTAGTATTTAGACCCCGCACCTAAGGTGAGCCCGTGTCGTCCATCAACGAGACCTGCTTGTATAACTATGCTGCTGGTCGGTGGAAGTCCCGTTACTGCTATAGCAACTGGTCTACAAGCCTGACCCCTGACCGTGACACACTGAGATTAAACTATCTATACTGACCTCTAAATCATTTATGAATAAATGAAAGAGAATTGGTCCCAGGACAGAGCCTTGGGGGACTTCGCTTACTACTCCAGACCGTTCTGAGCGCTTGCTATTTGTCATCACCCTTTGCACACACCCCTGTAACCAGTTTTCTATATAGGTAATCACCCTATGGTTCGGGCCTACAGACCTTAATTTGTAAATTAGCCATTTATGGGGGACTGTATTGATTACTTTGTCAAAATCCAGATACACCACATCCACGGGCCTTCCTTTATCTAGGTGGCAGCTCACCTCATAGAATGTTAACAGATAGGTTTGACAAGAACAATCGATCATAAATCCATACTAAATACTACTAATGATACTGTTTTCATTAGCAAACTCTTGGATATAGTCTCTTGCCACCCCCTCCAATAGTTTATATACTATCGATGTTAGACTGTTCTGTAGTTTCCAGGTAAATATCTTGACCATGTTTCAAATATTGGTACCACGTTGGCTTTTTGCCAATCAGCTTGTACCATTCCAGTCCCTAAACTGTCCAAAAAGATTAGGAATAACAGTCTGGCTATGACCTGGCTACGTTCTTTGAGGATTCTCGGGTGTAAGTCATCTGGTCCTGGAGATTTATTTATGTTTATTCATAAACATTGTTAATGTTTTTTCAAGTCTTTTATGAACACTGTCTTCTGTAAGCCACAAGGGTATATTCTGTGACGAGTTACTGGCAATAAATTCTTGATTACTATACCCCCCTCTTTTCCTGTGTAAGAACTGAGAAGAATGCATTTAGTACAGTTGCCTTCTCCTTGTCTTTTCTAACCAACTTCCCTGATCATCTCTTATGGGGCCAATATGGTCTGGCCTTGCTTTCTTTTTAGGGGATTTTTTTTTTACTCTCCTCCACTTTGTGCCTCTGGTGGTCCATTTTAGCTGCCCTGATTGCTCTCTTAAACTTCCTTATTGCATTTTTTATAAAGGCCATTTTTTTTTATTTATATGCTTTTTTTTTACATTAAAGTTCTTCTGTTTCGTTAGGTAGACTTCTAGCATTGCCTTTTAGTTCTGTATGGTTGCATATCATATATTGATTGTGTACTGAAAAACGTTTCCATATTTGCTTCTTTCTTAGTATTTTTTGAAAACCTTTGGAGTTTTCCATTGTTATTTCCACATCCATTGTTGTTTGGAAGGCTAATCACCAAATCCGGGAACGACCTGGCAAGTCCATCTTTCTTGACATTAGATGACGCTCGGAGTCTCAGCTAGTGGATTTGTGATTATTCATCACAAGAATGTATCGCTAATTGACTTTTGGAATTTCAGGGGCCGGGAAACTCAGTTTATACTTTCTTGCCTCCTTTGTATTCTTTTATGTACGGTTGTCTCTTTTTGAGGGCTCTTTGACCTTGGCAGTAGACCAAGCTGCTAAATCTGCCTCTACATATCCTTAAACACTTCAATACCAGGCACTATCCCCCCTTCCTGCCCAGGCCAATTTTCAGCTTTCAGCGCTGTTGCTTTTTAAATGACAATTGTGCGGTCATACAACACTGTACCCAAACAAAATGTTCATCGTTTTGTTCCCACAAATAGAGCTTTCTTTTAGTGGTATTTAATCATCTCTGCGGTTTTTATTTTTTGCTAAACAAATAATAAAAGACTGAAAATTTTGTTTTGGTTATAAAATTTTGTAAATAAGCAAGTTTTCTCTTTCACTGATAAGGCTCCACTGACGTGCACTGATGATGGGCACTGATATGCAGCACTGATAGGTGGCACTGATATGCAGCACTGATGGGCATTGATAGGTGACACTGATGGGTACTTATGGGTGGCATTGATAGGTGACACTGATGGGTACTTATGGGTGGCATTGATAGGTGACACTGAGGGGTACTTATGGGTGGCATTGATAGGTGACACTGATAAGGACGCACTGGCAGGCATTACAGATGGGCACTGATTGGTGTAATTTATGGGCATTGATTGGCATAGTTCATGGGCACTGAGTGGCATCCCTGATGGTCATGGGTGGCATCCCTGGTGGCCCTGGGTGGGCATCCTCAGGGAGGGCTGTGCTGATAATCAGTGTAGACCCCCCTGTCAGGAGAGCAGTCGATCGGATCTCCTCTAGTCGGGTTTGTCAGACACGATAGAGGAAAAGCCAATACACGGCTTTTCCTGTTTACACTGTGATCAGCTGTGATTGGACACATCTGATCATGTGGTAAAGCGCCTCTGTCAGAGACTCATTACCTAGATTGGAGTTGCGGTGTGTCAGACTGACACACCGCACCACTGATCGTCGCTCTGCATGCCCCCACACGCGGGCTTCAGCTTGTTATCCTGAAAGACATCATATGATGTCTTGTCAGGATGAAGGAACGACCACCCGGCTGTCATACTGCTATAGGCCGGGCGGGAAGTAGCTAAAGGTCTCCTCATCTGTTTTATCAGATTTGTGTCACTATTGTACTGTTCTGAGGTTGTTTGGGGATGAATGCTCTAGAATGAAACATAAGTGCCACCTCGACTTTTACCATTCTATTAGTTATATCATTCTTTTTTTTAACTTCATACAGCTGATTGGTCTGATTGTAAGGTCTTCTCTGTAAGGATTGTAAGGTCTTCTCTTTTTTTAGATTTGTGCTTCCATGCTCACCCTGGGATCTCTATACAACAAAAACGCACCTGAGCCATCCCACTTCTTGTTTTTTTTTTTAAGATATATTTATTGAGTTTTATAAAATAAAAAATAATACAATAATACAGTAAAAAAAAAAAACAATCTAGGAAAAGAAAACTCATAATAGAGAGAAAAAACCCTGAGCTGTTCTTCAAAGCTTCACAAGTCACCCCAGAGTAGAAGTGTGGAGGATATAGAGAATAGTGCATGGCGTATCAAACATCAGGTCATAATACAAAGCATGGAAATACCGCGAGGGACTGTCTGGAGCAACAGAGGCAAGAGTTAGCAGGTTACTTCTCACTGTTTTCACTTCATTTTAATTTTGAGTTTTATATTGTTATAATGTATATATTTTTTAGTTCTCAAAGGTGTTGCCAACTGCGATCCTTCCCGGGGGGGTTTTAGGCACAAACATGGAGTAAAGTACGCCTTGTTTAATTCATTAAAATCAATCTTTACAAAGTTACAATCATAAAATCAATCTTTACAGAGTTCCAAGGTGGAGGGCAAACAGATAAACTTAATATTAATATTGATTTGCACTATTTCTAGCACAGCAGCACCTGTGGAAGGAACCTTCCCACTAGAATTTCATACATATTTGCACATTTTTTTAAGCTTTCACTGGCTACAGGATTGATATATATATATATTTTTTGGGATTAATTTTGCACTTAATTTTGTATGCACTACAGTTGCACTTTATTGTATTTATTCAGGCTGTCAGCGCTGTGGTACTTATACCCTTTTTTCCATTATCTGCTCATCACTCCAGCCTACAGCCAGCCTCCTCTGGCTATTTAAACTGCCTTGTTCATTCGTTTCCTGCCTTCGCCTGGTCAACATATCTGGAGATTCTCTGCTGTGATCCTGTGATAGACTTTGCCCGGCTGACGTCCTTTCTGGCTCCTGATCTTGTTCTTCTGCCTCCGACTACGCTGATCTCTGGTTTCCTAATTACTGGCCTGTCAGATTACCCGCTTTGGCTTCACATCCCTGGCTTATGTTTTGACTACGTTTATTGTCCTGTACCATTTTTTCCCATTACATTAAAGGTGTGGATGTTATGGCATTTTCTGTCTCGGTCTTATTCATGGTTCTTCACACTTTCGCATCTAAAATGTTCTGTGAAGCCTCTACCCTCCTGAGGAAGTGGTAAAAACCACAAAGGAAATAATGTACAGCAGGGCCTTCTCCCAGCTGATTGATATCCTAGTCCAGTGATGGCAAACCTTGGTACCCCACATGTTTTGGCATTTTGATTTTAAACTATTTAGGGATTTAGTACCCCAACATAGTAGCCACTGACCCAATTTATACATCTGAGGTGTATATCAGGGTGTGCTTCTTCCCCACACAAGAGATGTGATGTCCAGAAACATTCATATAGAAGACATTTTGCACACTCAAGGCACTGATACACCTCGAGGGTTGAATGGGATCCCTGATGTACAGGAAGACAGGACTGTAAAAGAGGAACAATTCCCTCACTCAGGACGGGAAAGTGGCTTCTCCCCCGTGTGCAATCTCTGTCTATGTCTGTAAAGATCGGACTTCTGTGTAAAACATTTCCCGCACTCGGGACAGGAATACGGCTTCTCCCCCCTGTGGAATCTCTGATTTCTGTAAAGATCAGAATTTTGTGAAAAACATTTCCCGCACTCAGAACTGGAATACGGCTTCTCACCTGTGTGAGATCTTTTATGTACTTTAAGGCCGGATTTAAATTGGAAACGCCTCCCACACTCGATACAGGAAAACCTCTTAGAAGTTGGAAGGACGGCACCGTCCCTCACAGTCTCAGGTTCCTCAGGATTAGAGGAATACGGTGGTCCGGAAACGTCCTGCACAGTCTGAGGTTCCTCAGGATAGGAGGAATATGATGGTCCGGGACCGTCCCTCACAGTCTGAGGTTTCTCAGGATAAGAGGAATACGATGGTCCATCTACACTGTGTGGTGCCGGATGGACATTTGAGGTAGTCGGGTTTTCTTCTGGACTATACTGTGTGATGTCCTCATCTTCTACTTTACAGTCTGGAGACAAAGTGAGACAATCCTCTGAGGTTTTCCTCATCTCCCGTCCATCTACTAAAATAGAAATACAAAGATTATTACTAGACATGAGCAGATTGGTTCCCCTAAACCAGAACTCCACCCACATCAGGCAGCTTTGTCTCTGAGGATCTTACAATTCCCCCCTCAAGGTAGCTAGTAAATGGGTCCTCTGATCTCCTACCAGTTGATGGGTCAGGAGTATTTAATGTACAACCTAGTATGGGTGGAGGAATGTATTTGGTGTTAATGACCCACCTGTGCTGATCTCTGTAGGAGTGTCCTCCTCTATAAATGTCCCCGTTATTCCATCCTCCTCCATAGACTGCTGATCATCCCTCACATACCTCTCTTCTTCTTCTGATTTACCCTCAACTTTTGTATCTATCAGATCTTCACCCTAAACCAAGAGAATGAAAGAAAATATCATCTGTAAAATAAACCCACATAAAAAATTAAAAAATCATCTCAAGTCCATGTTCTAGATACTCTGTTACACCAACCTTGTAATGGCGAGGGATGGTGTGACCTTCCTGTGTGGAATCCCGGGAATACAGAGGACGGGGACATCTCTCTGGTGGGTTCCCATTACTGGATCCATCTGTAGGAAACACACACACTGACTGAATACATTGTTTCTATGTGTTTATCAGATGATCTGCTCTCTCCTTTACAATAAAGTCTCCTCTTACCCGGTGATGTGAGGGGCGGCTGATTGTCCATCATGACGTCCTTGTAGAGATCCTTGTGTCCTTCTAAATACTCCCACTCCTCCATGGAGAAATAGACAGTGACATCCTGACACCTTATAGGAACCTGACACACACAATGATACAGTCACCATCCAGACACATCCCTTGTCTGTTACTGGATAATGTCCCAGAATTCCCAGAATCCTCCTCACCTCTCCTGTCAGCAGCTCCATCATCTTCATGGTGACTTCTAGAATCTTCTTGTTGATGTTTATCTCAGGTGTCTTGGAGTGAGGTGGAGGCACTGTGATGGTCATATGATCTCCAGACTTCACAAGAGGAAATCTCTGTATTCAGGAAAAATAGTAATATGTCACATTCCCAGAATCCTCCTCACCTCTCCGGTCAGGTCTGTGTATTATTAATAGAGATAAGAGTGATGTCATGTGACCTCCCAGAATCCTCCTCACCTCTCCGGTCAGATCTGTGTTTTATTAATAGAGATAAGAGTGATGTCATGTGACCTCCCAGAATCCCCCTCACCTCTCCGGTCAGGTCTGTGTTTTATTAATAGAGATAAGAGTGATGTCATGTGACCTCCCAGAATCCCCCTCACCTCTTTGGTCAGGTCTGTGTTTTATTAATAGAGATAAGAGTGATGTCATGTGACCTCCCAGAATCCTCCTCACCTCTCCGGTCAGGTCTGTGTTTTATTAATAGAGATAAGAGTGATGTCATGTGACCTCCCAGAATCCTCCTCTCCTCTCCGGTCAGGTCTGTGTATTATTAATAGAGATAAGAGTGATGTCATGTGACCTCCCAGAATCCTCCTCACCTCTCCGGTCAGGTCTGTGTTTTATTAATAGAGATAAGAGTGATGTCATGTGATCTCCCAGAATCCTCCTCACCTCTCCGGTCAGGTCTGTGTTTTATTAATAGAGATAAGAGTGATGTCATGTGACCTCCCAGAATCCTCCTCACCTCTCCGGTCAGGTCTGTGTATTATTAATAGAGATAAGAGTGATGTCATGTGACCTCCCAGAATACCCCTCACCTCTCCGGTCAGGTTTGTGTATTATTAATAGAGATAAGAGTGATGTCATGTGACCTCCCAGAATCCTCCTCACCTCTCCGGTCAGGTCTGTGTTTTATTAATAGAGATAAGAGTGATGTCATGTGACCTCCCAGAATCCTCCTCACCTCTCCGGTCAGGTCTGTGTTTTATTAATAGAGATAAGAGTGATGTCATGTGACCTCCCAGAATCCTCCTCACCTCTCCGGTCAGGTCTGTGTTTTATTAATAGAGATAAGAGTGATGTCATGTGACCTCCCAGAATCCTCCTCACCTCTCCGGTCAGGTCTGTGTATTATTAATAGAGATAAGAGTGATGTCATGTGACCTCCCAGAATCCTCCTCACCTCTCCGGTCAGGTCTGTGTTTTATTAATAGAGATAAGAGTGATGTCATGTGACCTCCCAGAATCCTCCTCACCTCTCCGGTCAGGTCTGTGTATTATTAATAGAGATAAGAGTGATGTCATGTGACCTCCCAGAATCCTCCTCACCTCTCCGGTCAGGTCTGTGTATTATTAATAGAGATAAGTGTGATGTCATGTGACCTCCCAGAATCCTCCTCACCTCTCCGGTCAGGTCTGTGTATTATTAATAGAGATAAGTGTGATGTCATGTGACCCCCCAGAATCCTCCTCACCTCTCCGGTCAGGTCTGTGTTTTATTAATAGAGATAAGAGTGATGTCATGTGACCTCCCAGAATCCTCCTCACCTCTCCGGTCAGGTCTGTGTTTTATTAATAGAGATAAGTGTGATGTCATGTGACCTCCCAGAATCCTCCTCACCTCTCCGGTCAGGTCTGTGTATTATTAATAGAGATAAGAGTGATGTCATGTGACCTCCCAGAATCCTCCTCACCTCTCCGGTCAGGTCTGTGTTTTATTAATAGAGATAAGAGTGATGTCATGTGACCTCCCAGAATCCTCCTCACCTCTCCAGTCAGGTCTGTGTTTTATTACTAGAGATAAGAGTGATGTCATGTGACCTCCCAGAATCCTCCTCACCTCTCCGGTCAGGTCTGTGTTTTATTAATAGAGATAAGAGTGATGTCATGTGACCTCCCAGAATCCTCCTCACCTCTCCGGTCAGGTCTGTGTTTTATTATTAGAGATAAGAGTGATGTCATGTGACCTCCCAGAATCCTCCTCACCTCTCCGGTCAGGTCTGTGTTTTATTAATAGTGATAAGAGTGATGTCATGTGACCTCCCAGAATCCTCCTCACCTCTCCGGTCAGGTCTGTGTTTTATTAATAGAGATAAGAGTGATGTCATGTGACCTCCCAGAATCCTCCTCACCTCTCCGGTCAGGTCTGTGTATTATTAATAGAGATAAGAGTGATGTCATGTGACCTCCCAGAATCCTCCTCTCCTCTCCGGTCAGGTCTGTGTTTTATTAATAGTGATAAGAGTGATGTCATGTGACCTCCCAGAATCCTCCTCACCTCTTTGGTCAGGTCTGTGTTTTATTAATAGAGATAAGTGTGATGTCATGTGACCTCCCAGAATCCTCCTCACCTCTCCGGTCAGGTCTGTGTTTTATTAATAGAGATAAGAGTGATGTCATGTGACCTCCCAGAATCCTCCTCACCTCTTCGGTCAGGTCTGTGTTTTATTAATAGAGATAAGAGTGATGTCATGTGACCTCCCAGAATCCTCCTCACCTCTCCGGTCAGGTCTGTGTTTTATTAATAGAGATAAGAGTGATGTCATGTGACCTCCCAGAATCCTCCTCACCTCTCCGGTCAGGTCTGTGTTTTATTAATAGAGATAAGAGTGATGTCATGTGACCTCCCAGAATCCTCCTCACCTCTCCGGTCAGGTCTGTGTATTATTAATAGAGATAAGAGTGATGTCATGTGACCTCCCAGAATCCTCCTCACCTCTCCGGTCAGGTCCGTGTTTTATTAATAGAGATAAGAGTGATGTCATGTGACCTCCCAGAATCCTCCTCACCTCTCCGGTCAGGTCCGTGTATTATTAATAGAGATAAGAGTGATGTCATGTGACCTCCCAGAATCCTCCTCACCTCTCCGGTCAGGTCTGTGTTTTATTAATAGAGATAAGAGTGATGTCATGTGACCTCCCAGAATCCTCCTCACCTCTCCGGTCAGGTCTGTGTATTATTAATAGAGATAAGAGTGATGTCATGTGACCTCCCAGAATCCTCCTCACCTCTCCGGTCAGGACTGTGTTTTATTACTAGAGATAAGAGTGATGTCATGTGACCTCCCAGAATCCTCCTCACCTCTCCGGTCAGGTCTGTGTGTTATTAATAGAGATAAGAGTGATGTCATGTGACCTCCCAGAATCCTCCTCACCTCTCCGGTCAGGTCTGTGTTTTATTAATAGAGATAAGAGTGATGTCATGTGACCTCCCAGAATCCTCCTCACCTCTCCGGTCAGGTCTGTGTTTTATTAATAGAGATAAGAGTGATGTCATGTGACCTCCCAGAATCCTCCTCACCTCTCCGGTCAGGTCTGTGTTTTATTAATAGAGATAAGAGTGATGTCATGTGACCTCCCAGAATCCTCCTCACCTCTCCGGTCAGGTCTGTGTATTATTAATAGAGATAAGAGTGATGTCATGTGACCTCCCAGAATCCTCCTCACCTCTCCGGTCAGGACTGTGTTTTATTACTAGAGATAAGAGTGATGTCATGTGACCTCCCAGAATCCTCCTCACCTCTCCGGTCAGGTCTGTGTGTTATTAATAGAGATAAGAGTGATGTCATGTGACCTCCCAGAATCCTCCTCACCTCTCCGGTCAGGTCTGTGTTTTATTAATAGAGATAAGAGTGATGTCATGTGACCTCCCAGAATCCTCCTCACCTCTCCGGTCAGGTCTGTGTTTTATTAATAGAGATAAGAGTGATGTCATGTGACCTCCCAGAATCCTCCTCACCTCTCCGGTCAGGTCTGTGTATTATTAATAGAGATAAGAGTGATGTCATGTGACCTCCCAGAATCCTCCTCACCTCTCCGGTCAGGTCTGTGTATTATTAATAGAGATAAGAGTGATGTCATGTGACCTCCCAGAATCCTCCTCACCTCTCCGGTCAGCAGGTAGATGATCTCCAGGGTGAGGTTTAGTATCCTCTCAGTCATGTGACTCGGGTCCTCCTCCATCCTCATTGGTGGGGTCACTTGATCTATGCGGATTCCTCTGTAGACAGATAGTGTAGAATTATCTGGACGGTATTGGTGGTACAATATTAGGATGGGGATGTATGGGGGTAATAGGGGACTCTGCTCTCACATCTGTACCCTCTCCATGTTATTGGGGTGTTTATTGTTGTTCTTTCTTATGGTTTCACCTAAACAACAATCTGATCTTCTTCTGTCCTGCTCCGGCCTCCATTACTGGGTTGTAGTGTGTAGGCGGCACTCAGCGGGGGAGGGAAGGATTTATATTCTTCTTTAGAGGTTGCTGTATAGAGAACACTATTATGGTGTTGTATACTCCTGACCCCTGCACTCTGTGTATTACGGATCGCTGACCTACAGCAGAATAGGCTTGGGTTCTATTTAACCATACCCCCCTAAGCCCTGGTCACTCATAAATCATAATTTTGGCCACACCTACCATTTGGCATGGCATTACACACCCCGCTCCACGTACCACCCCCCATTCTCAGGGCCACTCATTTATAAACATTTCCAGGTAGGTGTATCTCGGCTTCAAGTCTGTCATTTTAGTGCAGGAAAACATTTGCCTTTGTGTCCCCAAATGTCTAATCCAGGTGACCACATCCTGTCCTAGTGATGGTCAGACTCTACACCAGGGCTTCCCAACCAGGGTTCCATGGAACTCTAGGGCTCCTCCAAAGGTTTCTAGGGGTTCCTTGAGCAATGAGCAGCTACTGACTCTCAGATAAGTTCCCACCGACACCATTCATCTTTTTAGCCATCTGTAAGAGGGTACTTCTTCCCACTGACCATCACACTAATGTATCATGAGATGTAGATATAGTCATTGTTAGCAAAGACCGGAAAATTGTTTCCCTGAGACCGGAAAGTTATTACAAGTGTTCCTCTGTGTTGAGAAAGTCTGATCTTCACTCCTCCTCATCTCTCAATGTGGACCTCTTCTATGTGCTGTCCTAATGCTGGACCCAACCACCCGAGGGCTATCGCTGGAATATGTTTGGAAGTATTGGGGAGATTGGGGGGAGGGCAGAGGGGGGTGAAGTGGTTTTGTGCACTCGGTAATTTTTTTAGTTCCATAATATTTCATTGAAGTCCAACCAAGTGTAGAAAATGTCATGAGAAAGAAGTTACATAAATACAAAATATAAACCCTGTAAACCCTGGATCAGGCGTTACAGCTGGAGAAACCTGAAAGAGTATTAATCGATGGCCTGATGTAGCTCCTTCCTAGTATAGGATGATTGGTACATTTCGTTTTAGGCTCCTCTGTATTCCTTGGAGCAGCTATTGTTTTTTTTGGGGGGGGGGCTGTTCTAGGTTTTTATAGGTTTGATTTCTTCCTCTTGTATTCTGGAGCCTTCCAGACCATAGAAGACTGGGGGAGTCGAATGGGCAGCTTGAATATTTATGGTGCTGCAGCCAATCCCTGGGGAGGTGCGCCCAGTAGGTGGCTGGGGAGAACATAAATAGCCTGGAGCAGCCCAGTCTCTGTCCTGCTGGAGAAGTTCCCAGCCTCAGGGGCTGCTGCCCCTTTGAGACGGCCCTGCTGGAGTCTGCTGATGTTCATTGAGGTCCCAGCTATAGCAGATAGGGGAGGGGGGGAACTCAGTAAAGAGTGCCTGGTGGAAGCTGCCCTAGGACATCGGAAGTATTGACCTGATCTCAGGATCCTACTGACTGTGTGCTCTTATACTTTTGGGGTGCCAGTGGTTACATAGTTAGGGCTCGTTTTCACTTGCTTCGACTTCAACACACATTCAAACCCCTACCACTTCAACGTGCTTCTTTGATGTGTTTTTTATGCTTCTGCGTTGCTTCAGTGGTGCTTTAATGAAGCTTTGCAAATGTCCTGTGTGTGTGAATATCTCATACCTGCTATGTCTCCAAAACAAAGAGAAGCTAAAGCTGAATTAAAGCCTCTCAAAAGCTTTAGGTGCTTCCAGCGAGCTGTCATAGACTTCTATAGAGGCTTTGAAGCACCACTAAAGCAATGTGGGATATCATTTTTTAAATTAAGCAAAGCAAATGCAAAGTGTAAACAGCACTGTAAGGTAATCATTTTATTTAGGGACAGGAGCTTTGGCTGGCATACAGAGAGATTATAAAAAAAGTGTTTCCAAATCCATGTTTTAAAGCAAGTATAAAATAGACCTTAGTCTGGCTGAAAAAAGACACAAGTCCAACTAGTTCAACCATTAAAAGGGGAAAAAAAAAAAAATATATATATATATACACATACACACACACATGATTCTATACCCACAGTGGATCCAGAGGAAGGCAGAACCCCAGGAAAGCATCATCCAATTTGCTCCAGCCAGCGGAAAAAAATTCCTTCCTGATCCCCCGAGAGGCAATCGGGTTTTTCCTGGATCAACTTTACCTATAAATGTCACCCAGTTCTATTCTGTACATCTAGGAAAGTATCCAGGCCTTTCTTATAGAAATCTACTGAGCCGACCAGATCTACTTCTGGAGGGAGTCTATTCCACATTATCACAGCTCTTACTATGAAGAAACCTTTCCATATTTAGTGGGAATGCTTTAGCAGTCCCACTATTGTTATTCGATTTTATTAGTGGGAATGCTTTAGCAGTCCCACTATTGTTATTCGATTTTATTTATTTTTAATTTTAATTTTATTCCGTACGTTTTTCGGTAATGCGTAACTTCTGCATACTTTCAGCTATTAAAACCATTCAACTATCAAAATGTTCGTCTCTTTTAGCTGAGGTGTGCTCTTTTTCAACTTTTTTTCTACCATTTATACTTTTTAAAATATTAAGCTTTTTATCACTTTTTTTTAACATTGAAGTCAATGGGAGCATGCTTGAAATCCTTAAATTCTTCTTCCGCTCCCAAAAGTTTCAGCTCCTTCATACTTTCACCTAGAGACACCAAACAAACTTTAAAATGTTCACAAAATATTCAGCTATCTGGCTATATCTTTTCAGTTTGATATCTTTTACAGTTTTTGAGAAAAAGCTTTTTGTTTAGAGGTCATTTCAGGAAATTTTAGCCATTAATCAGAGTGTACTGTGTTTGTTTTGTTGCCATGGTTACCAAAGCTTCTGTTATACACAGGGGGGAGGTGGCTGGAGCATCTCAGCTCTGATTACAGAGCCCGGGGGGAGGGGACAAAAGCTGAAAAATCAGAACATGATTTCTAAACTGCCGCCACTCCCTCATTTTCAAGCCCACCTACACAAATCTTATATCAAAACGTTCAGCTATCCCTGCTGCCACTAAACATGTCCACGGCTAAGCCATAGTCCTGATAGTTTTCACAATATGACCATTTGTTTGCAACTCACACCGTCCATTGACATTCATTTAAACTACACTCTAGCCCCTTCAAATTTGAAGGGCAATTTCTAAACTGCGACCGTGCCTTCAATTTTAATATTTCAGAGACATACTATGTATCAAAATCTAGGTCTGGGTCTTGTGATTCTCACAATATAAAGATCTTCGCTGTAGGATGTATAGTTTTTAAAATACGGCCATTTGTTTAGAGGTCATTTCAGGAAATTTTAGCCATTAATCAGAGTGTACTGTGTTTGTTTTGTTGCCATGGTTACCAAAGCTTCTGTTATACACAGGGGGGAAGGTGGCTGGAGCATCTCAGCTGATTACAGAGCCCGGGGGAGGGGACAGACACACCATGTACTGATTTATAATAGAGGAATATGATGGGGCAGTTTTGATAGGGCAATTCTGATGGGGCAGTTTTGATGGTGGCAGTTTTGATGGTGGCAATATGATGGGGCTGTTTTGATAGGGCAATTCTGATGGGGCAGTTTTGATGGCAATATGATGGGGGCAATTTTGCTGGGGGCCGTTTTAGCAATTCAGCATTCCCACGCATTTCCCCAGGAAATGCATTTTCTAGTTGGAGATGAAATCTCTTTTCCTCCAGATATAGAGAGCGTCCCCGTGTCCTCTGTGATGACCGTAAAGAGAATAACTCAACACCAAGTTCACTATATGGACCCCTTATATATTTATACATGGTGATCATATCCCCCCCTTATGTATTTATACATGGAGATCATATCCCCCCTTATGTATTTATACATGGAGATCATACCCCCCTTATGTATTTATACATGGAGATCATATCCCCCCCTTATGTATTTATACATGGAGATCATATCCCCCCTTATGTATTTATACATGGAGATCATATCCCCCCTTATGTATTTATACATGGAGATCATACCCCCTTATGTATTTATACATGGAGATCATATCCCCCCTTATGTATTTATACATGGAGATCATATCCCCCCCTTATGTATTTATACTTGGAGATCATACCCCCCCTTATGTATTTATACATGGAGATCATATCCCCCCTTATGTATTTATACATGGAGATCATATCCCCCCTTATGTATTTATACATGGAGATCATATCCCCCTTATGTATTTATACATGGAGATCATATCCCCCCTTATGTATTTATACATGGAGATCATATCCCCCCTTATGTATTATACATGGAGATCATATCCCCCCTTATGTATTTATACATGGAGATCATATCCCCCCTCATGTATTTATACATGGAGATCATATCCCCTTTATATATTTATACATGGAGATCATATCCCCCCTTATGTATTTATATATGGAGACCATATCCCCCTTATGTATTTATACATGGAGATCATATCCCCCCCTTATATATTTATACATGGAGATCATATCCCCCCCTTATGTATTTATACATGGAGATCATATCCCCCTTATGTATTTATACATGGAGATCATATCCCCCTTATGTATTTATACATGGAGATCATATCCCCCTTATGTATTTATACATGGAGATCATATCCCCCCCTTATGTATTTATACATGGAGATCATATCCCCCCTTATTTATTTTTTATATGAAGATAATACCCCCCTTTATGTATTTATACATGGTGATCATATCCCCCCTTATATATTTATACATGGAGATCCTATCCCCCCTTATGTATTTATACATAGAGATCATATCCCCCCTTATGTATTTATACATGGTGATCATATCCCCCCCTTATATATTTATACATGGAGATCATATCCCCCCTTATGTATTTATACATGGAGATCATATCCCCCTTATGTATTTATACATGGTGATCATATCCCCCCTTATGTATTTATACATGGAGATCCTATCCCCCTTATATATTTATACATGGAGATCCTATCCCTCCTTATGTATTTATACATGGTGATCATATCCCCCCCCTTATGTATTTATACATGGAGATCATATCCCCCCTTATGTATTTATACATGGAGATAATATCCCCCTTATGTATTTATACATGGAGATCATATCCCCCCTTATGTATTATACATGGAGATCATATCCCCCCTTATGTATTTATACATGGAGATCATATCCCCCCTTATGTATTATACATGGAGATCATATCCCCCCTTATGTATTATACATGGAGATCATATCCCCCCTTATGTATTTATACATGGAGATCATATCCCCCTTATATATTTATACATGGAGATCATATCCCCCCTTATGTATTATACATGGAGATCATATCCCCCTTATGTATTATACATGGAGATCATATCCCCCCTTATGTTACATAGTTACATAGTTACATAGTTAGTCAGGTTGAAAAAAGACACAAGTCCATCCAGTCCAACCATAAAAAACAAAAAACAAAAAAAAAAACGTACAATCCAATATACCCAATACTATACCCACAGTTGATCCAGAGGAAGGCAAAAAACCCCAGCAGAGCATGCTCCAATTTGCTACAGCAGGGGAAAAAATTCCTTCCTGATCCCAGAGAGGCAATCGGATTTTCCCTGGATCAACTTTACCTATAAATGTCAGTACCCAGTTATATTCTGTACATTTAGGAAAGTATCCAGGCCTTTCTTAAAGCAATCTACTGAGCTGGCCAGAACCACCTCTGGAGGGAGTCTATTCCACATTTTCACAGCTCTTACTGTGAAGAAACCTTTCCGTATTTGGAGATGAAATCTCTTTTCCTCCAGTCGTAAAGAGTGCCCCCTTGTCCTCTGTGTTGACCGTAAAGTGAATAACTCAACACCAAGTTCACTATATGGACCCCTTATATATTTAAACATGTTGATCATATCCCCCCTTATTCTCCTCTTCTCAAGAGTGAACAAATTCAGTTCCTCTAATCTTTCCTCATAGCTGAGCTCCCCCATGCCTCTTATCAGTTTGGTTGCCCTTCTCTGCACTTTCTCCAGTTCCCCGATATCCTTTTTGAGAACTGGTGTCCAAAACTGAACTGCATATTCCAGATGAGGTCTTACTAATGATTTGAACAGGGGCAAAATGATATCTCTCTCTCTGGAGTCCATACCTCTCTTAATACAAGAAAGAACTTTGCTCGCTTTGGAAACCGCAGCTTGGCATTGCATGCTATTATTGAGCTTATGATCTACCAAAACCCCAGATCCTTCTCCACTATGGATCCTCCCAGATCCTTCTCCACTATGGATCCCCCCAGATCCTTCTCCACTACGGATTCCCCCAGTTGTACTCCCCCTAGCATGTATGATGCATGCATATTCTTAGCCCCCAAGTGCATAACTTTACATTTCTCAACATTAAACCTCATCTGCCACATAGTCGCCCAATCAGACAGAGCATTGAGGTCAGCTTGTAAATTGGAGACATCCTGTAAGGACGTTATTCCACTGCATAGCTTGGTGTCATCTGCAAAGACAGAAATGTTACTTTTGATCCCAGACCCAATATCATTTATAAAGATATTAAAGAGTAAGGGTCCCAGCACTGAACCTTGGGGTACACCCCTGATAACACTGAACCTTGGGGTACACCCCTGATAACACTGAACCTTGGGGTACACCACTGATAACCTTAGACCATTCAGAGTAAGAATCATTAACCACGACTCTCTGAATTCTGTCTTTTAGCCAGTTTTCTATCCATTTACAAACTGATATTTCCAAGCCTGTAGACTTTAACTTACACATGAGCCGTGTGTGCGGAACTGTATCAAACGCTTTTGCAAAATCCAAATAAACCACGTCCACAGCCACCCCTCTGTCCAAGTATACCACGTCCACAGCCACCCCTCTGTCCAAGTATACCACGTCCACAGCCACCCCTCTGTCCAAGTATACCACGTCCACAGCCACCCCTCTGTCCAAGGTTTTACTTACCTCTTCATAAAAAGAAATCAGGTTTGTCTGACAACTTCTGTCTTTCATGAACCCATGCTGTCTGTTGCTTAAAATGTTTTTTTCCAGCAAGAACTCGTCTATGTGGTCTTTTATTAAACGCTCCAGTATCTTCCCGACTATAGAAGTTAAACTAACAGGTCTATAGTTACTTGGTAAAGACTTTGATCCCTTTTTAAATATAGGCACCACGTTCGCCCTGCGCCAATCCAGCGGTACTATTCCCGTCATTAACGAGTCCCTAAAAATTAGATACAATGGCTTTGAAATTACAGAGCTCAATTCTTTTAGGATCCGTGGGTGGATGCCATCAGGTCCAGGTGCTTTATCCACCTTTATTCTGTCTAAATATTTTCTGGACCATATCCCTTTTGAGCCATTGTGGATCATTGGGGGCTGTGTCAATACCACCCCCATTATGGACATGAACTTCCCCATGCTCTTTTGTATACACAGAGCTGAAGAAAGTATTTAATAAATTAGCCTTCTCCTTGTCCCCAGTCACCCACTCTAGATTATTTTGTAAAGGGCCTACATGCTCAGACCTGACCTTTTTACTATTAATATATTTGAAGAATTTTTTGGGGTTTGTCCTACTATTTTTTGCGATCTCTCGTTCATTTTGAATTTTTGCACCCTTGATTTCCTTTTTACATATTCTGTTAAATTCTTTGTAGCATTTAAATGACACTAGTGTTCCTTCATTTTTATATTTTTTAAAAGCTCTTTTCTTATTGTTTATAGCTTTTCTAACTTTGACCGTGAGCCACATAGGTTTTCTTTTTAGCCTTTTAAACTTATTGCCCATGGGAATATACTTTGCAGTGAGGTCCCAAACAGTCTTTTTGAAGAATTCCCATTTCCGTTCTGTGTTTATCGCTGCCAATATTCCCTCCCAGTCTAAGTCCTCGAGAGCAGCCCTCATCCTTGGAAAATTTGCTCTCTTGAAGTTAAGTGTTTTTATCTTTCCCGTATGTATTTCTTGTTTACAGCTAACATCAAATGAAATCATGTTATGGTCACTGCTACCCAGGTGTTCCTTTATCTGCACATTAGTAATAAGCTCTTACCAGGTCCAACAGAGCTTCATTCCTAGTTGGGGCCTCAATAAACTGGACCATAAAATTGTCCTGTACTAGGTTTATAAATTTTTGCCCTTTAACTGTCCCAGCAGTGCCATTACTCCAGTCAATTTCTGGGTAGTTAAAATCTCCCATTATTATCACTGTCCCAGCCCTTGCAGCCCTTTCCATCTGTGCAAGGAGCTGAGTCTCCACCTCCTCGTTAACATTGGGTGGTCTATAACAAACTCCAATGATTAACTTTGAACTACGCCCATCTATATGTAGTTCCACCCATAATGCTTCAGACTCATCACACTCTCCATCAATCAGGTCCTCTTTCACACTTGCTTTGAGATCACTTCTCACATAGAGACAGACCCCGCCACCTTTCCTTTTTACCCTGTCTCTCCGAAAGAGTGCATAGCCAGGAATATTAATAGCCCAGTCATGTGAGGATTGAAGCCAAGTTTCAGCAATACCGATTACATCATAGTTCACTTCATGCACCAGAGCTTCCAACTCACCTATTTTGCTTGGCAGACTTCTGGCATTGGTGAACAAACACTTTAATGCATTATTACATTTTGGTCTGGTGTTTTTCATATATTTTTTAGTAGTACAAATGGCACTACAGTTTCCAATGGCTGTTTGCAACATGGGAAATTTCTTGTCACCTGCCATAACCCTCCCCCCATCTGTCCCCATTCCACCCTCCATTAATGTCTGACCCCTAACTGACCTGTCTTCTTGATGTAATTCTAGTTCACCCTCCCCCCTCAATCCTAGTTTAAATACTCCTATGTATTTATACATGGAGATCATATCCCCTTTATATATTTATACATGGAGATCATATCCCCCTTATGTATTTATACATGGAGATCATATCCCCCCTTATGTATTTATACATGGAGATCATATCCCCCCTTATGTATTTATACATGGAGATCATATCCCCCCTTATGTATTTATACATGGAGATCATATCCCCCCTTATGTATTTATACATGGAGATCATATCCCCCCTTATGTATTTATACATGGAGATCATATCCCCCCTTATATATTTATACATGGAGATCATATCCCCCCTTATGTATTTATACATGGAGATCATATCCCCCCTTATGTATTTATACATGGAGATCATATCCCCCTTATGTATTTATACATGGAGATCATATCCCCCCTTATGTATTTATACATGGAGATCATATCCCCCCTTATGTATTTATACATGGAGATCATATCCCCCTTATGTATTTATACATGGAGATCATATCCCCCCCTTATGTATTTATACATGGAGATCATATCCCCCCTTATGTATTTATACATGGTGATCATATCCCCCCTTATGTATTATACATGGAGATCATATCCCCCCTTATGTAGTTATACATGGAGATCATATCCCCCTTATGTATTTATACATGGAGATCATATCCCCCCCTTATGTATTTATACATGGAGATCATATCCCCCTTATGTATTTATACATGGTGATCATATCCCCCTTATGTATTTATACATGGAGATCATATCCCCCCTTATGTATTTATACATGGTGATCATATCTCCCCCTTATGTATTTATACATGGAGATCATATCCCCCCTTATGTATTTATACATGGTGATCATATCCCCCCCTTATGTATTTATACATGGAGATCATTTCCCCCTTATGTATTTATACATGGTGATCATATCCCCATTATGTATTTATACATGGAGATCATATCTCCCTTATGTATTATACATGGAGATCATATCCCCCCCTTATATATTTATACATGGAGATCATATCCCCCTTATGTATTTATACATGGAGATCATATCCCCCCCTTATGTATTTATACATGGAGATCATATCCCCCTTATGTATTTATACATGGAGATCATATCCCCCCTCATGTATTTATACATGGAGATCATATCCCCCCTTATGTATTTATACATGGAGATCATATCCCCCCCTTATGTATTTATACATGGAGATCATATCCCCCCCCCCTTATGTATTTATACATGGAGATCATATCCCCCCTTATGTATTTATACATGGAAATCATATACCCCCTTATGTATTTATACATGGAGATCATATCCCCCTTATATATTTATACATGGAGATCATATCCCCCTTTATATATTTATACATGGAGATCATATCCCCCTTATGTATTTATACATGGAGATCATATCCCCCCCTTATGTATTTATACATGGAAATCATATACCCCCTTATGTATTTATACATGGAGATCATATCTCCCCTTATGTATTTATACATGGTGATCATATCCCCCTTATGTATTTATACATGGAGATCATATCCCCCCCCCCTTATGTATTTATACATGGAGATCATATCCCCCCCCCCTTATGTATTTATACATGGAGATCATATCCCCCCCCCCTTATGTATTTATACATGGAGATCATATCCCCCCCCCCTTATGTATTTATACATGGAGATCATATCTCCCCTTATGTATTTATACATGGAGATCATATCCCCCTTATGTATTTATACATGGAGATCATATCCCCCCTTATGTATTTATACATGGAGATCATATCCCCCCTCATGTATTTATACATGGTGATCATATCCCCCCTTATGTATTATACATGGAGATCATATCCCCCCTTATATATTTATACATGGAGATCATATCCCCCTTATGTATTTATACATGGAGATCATATCCCCCCTTATGTATTTATACATGGAGATCATATCCCCCCTTATGTATTTATACATGGAGATCATATCCCCCTTATGTATTTATACATGGAGATCATATCCCCCCCCCCTTATGTATTTATACATGGAGATCATATCCCCCCCCCCTTATGTATTTATACATGGAGATCATATCCCCCCCCCCTTATGTATTTATACATGGAGATCATATCCCCCCCCCCTTATGTATTTATACATGGAGATCATATCTCCCCTTATGTATTTATACATGGAGATCATATCCCCCTTATGTATTTATACATGGAGATCATATCCCCCCTTATGTATTTATACATGGAGATCATATCCCCCTTATATATTTATACATGGAGATCATATCCCCCCTTATGTATTTATACATGGAGATCATATCCCCCCTTATGTATTATACATGGAGATCATATCCCCCTTATGTATTTATACATGGAGATCATATCCCCCCCTTTATATATTTATACATGGTGATCATATCCCCCTTATGTATTTATACATGGAGATCATATCCCCCTTATGTATTTATACATGGAGATCATATCCCCCCTTATGTATTTATACATGGAGATCATATCCCCCCTTATGTATTTATACATGGAGATTATATCCCCCCTTATATATTTATACATGGAGATCATATCCCCCTTATGTATTTATACATGGAGATCACATCCCCCCTTATGTATTTATACATGGAGATCATATCCCCCCTTATGTATTTATACATGGAGATCATATCCCCCCTTATATATTTATACATGGAGATCATATCCCCCCCTTATGTATTTATACATGGTGATCATATCCCCCCTTATGTATTTATACATGGTGATCTTATCCCCCCTTATATATTTATACATGGTGATCATATCCCCCTTATGGTGCGGGGGATGGGATATCACCGTTTCAGACAGGTGGTGGGGGTGTAATGGTAATAAAGGGGGTCCAACCCACTACTGGCAAGGGGGACCTAATAAAGAGTATAATATGTATGTAAAGTGCTGTGTAGATTATCGGCATTATATAAGTACCTGTAATAAATAATAATAAATAGAACATAAGATCTTATTACCTTAGAAAAGGTCTAAACTGTTCTATTACCTACAACGATTGAAAATACATGTAGCACTTATACAGGAAACGCACTTCAGGACGGATAGCATCCCTAAACTGTATAATCACCAATTCCCACTGGTGTACCACGCTTCCAACACCGAGGCTAAATCCAAAGGAGTCTCAATCTTAATTTCTAAACAATGCCCCCTGCAGGTGACAGAAGTCCAAAGAGACTCCCAAGGGAGATTCCTATTCATTAAAGGCACTCTGCACCACAGGCCTGTCACAATAGCGAACATTTACGCCCCTAACTCGCAACAAGTGGCCTTTTTTAGAGACACCTTCCAACAACTTCTCAGCTTCCAATCAGGTACTCTTATAGTGGGAGGCGACTTCAATGTCGCTCTGAATCCCTCTCTTGACACATCCAACGGTTCTTCTTCCCTAACCTACAGAGCCTTACGGGCTATTAAATTGCAGCTCAGCAACCTGTTACTTCACGATGCCTGGCGCACATTACACCCCAACACTAAGGACTTCACCTTCTTTTCTGCACCTCATAACAAATACTCCAGAATAGACCACTTTTTTTTATCCCAAAATGATCTCACACACCTCTCAAAAGCCACGATTGAACCCATGGTTCTTTCTGATCACAACCCCATATTTATAACTCTAACCCTCCCGACGACCCATGGTAGGTCCAACATATGGCGACTTGATAATTCTCTACTGACCGACCTGGACCATATTCAACAAATTACCACGAGCCTCACCCAATACTTTGCAGAAAATACAACAGAAGACACCTCTCCTATCTCCGTTTGGGCAGCACACAAATGCGTCATAAGGGGGAAATTTATCTCCCTTGCGGCCCAACGAAACAAAATCAGAAAAGCACGAATTAATGAGCTGACCGACCGCATACTAACACTTGAACAAGCACACAAAGCATCGCTAGCAGCTTCCACATTAACAGAACTAACTCAGACCAGAGAAGAACTTCTAGAGGAACTTAACCATACACTAAAACGTAACTACGCCATGACCCAAAAATTATTCTATGAATTCGGCAACAAGTCGGGTAAACTTTTAGCCAGAGCGCTTCAAGTTAAGAAAGCGGCCCATACCATTCACAAAATTACAACACCGACTGGTGACGCCCTTGTTACTACAGATGATATCTCTGACCATTTTGTTCAGTACTTCTCCAAACTATACAACCTCCCCACCACGCTCCCCCCTGCAGCCACCTCAGACCGTATGACAGCCATTACCGACTTCCTTGCACAATACTGTCCCTCCCCCCTCTCTTCAGATGAATCCTCGGACCTTGATCTCCCACTCTCAGGAGAAGAAATTTTAACTGCATTAAAACAAATGAAACCGGGCAAAAGCCCTGGCCCAGATGGCCTGACAGTTAGCTATTATAAGTCCTTCCTAGACACCCTCATTCCCCACCTCACCAAAGCCTTCAATAATCTCTCACCAACCTCTAATACGATGAGGGACATCCTTGAAGCACACGTCACTCTCATTCCCAAACAAGGCAAAGACCCCTCATTGGTCTCTAACTACCGCCCGATTTCACTTCTGAACGTAGACCTAAAGCTCTACGCCAAAGTGTTGGCAAACCGCATTCTCCCTCTGCTACCCAAATTAATCTCCCTTGATCAAGTAGGTTTTGTCCCTGGCAGGGAGGCCAGGGACAATACTATCAAGGCTCTAAATATCCATCACTGGCTCTCCAAAACATCCACACAAGGTTTTTTCCTGTCTTTGGACGTGGAGAAGGCGTTCGACAGGGTGGCCTGGGACTATATGGAAGCGACTTTAAGAGTAATGGGTTTCCCATCGCATCTACTCCAAATGATCCTGGCGCTATACTCTGCACCTACAGCTAAACTTAGGATCAATGGCCGCCTGTCGAACGCCTTCTCTGTCTCAAACGGAATCCGTCAGGGATGCCCCCTATCCCCGCTCATATTCATCCTTACTATGGAACCAATGCTTCGCAGATTAAGAGACAACCCGGACGTCAAAGGCATTAACATTGGTGATAACCACTATAAATTAGCAGCCTATGCGGATGACGTTTTACTCTTCCTCACTGACCCTATAGTCACTATCCCCAATCTTCTTAAAGATTTCTCATTATTCAAAACCTTGTCAAACCTTCAAATTAACTTTACAAAATCGAAAGCACTGAACATCTCCCTACCAGCCACACTGGTCACCCAATGCAAACAGAACTTCCCCTTTACATGGGAATTACAGGACATTACATACCTGGGCATCAAAATACCTACTAAACTACAGGATCTCTACATGAGAAACTTCCAACCCGCACTTCAAAACATACAAGCTGATTTAAATAAATGGCATTTCGGGTCCTTCTCCTGGTTGGGTAGGACAGCCATATTAAAAATGAATGTACTGCCCAGACTTCTTTACCTTTTTCAGGCAATCCCCATAAAGCTACCCACCTCCTTTTTTATATCATACAAGCGTATGTGCAGGACTTTTATCTGGGCGTCCAAGACCCCCCGACTAAACTGGGATAGGCTAGTACTCCCCAAGCTATTAGGGGGCCTTGGCCCCCCCGACATTCAAAAATACCACTGGGCATGTCATTTAACTAGGATTGTAGATTGGCATCTGCATCGTTCCAATAAAGCCTGGATTACACTTGAAGACTCTTTCACTAAAACCCCGCTGTCACATCTACCCTGGATCAATCACAACTCCATTCCTAGAGATTTGGTGACACATCCCTTTATTGGAGCCACATTGTCCCACCTTAAATTAGCCGGCAAAGCACTGGATTACACACCGCACCCAGGCCCTATGACCCCTTTGGTCCGTAATCCTGACTTCCTGCCAGGCCTTGCCTTAAGAGATCTGCACAGGGAATCATGCACAGCCCACATCAGGGCACACCACTTCTTCCAAAATGGTGAACTCCTCCCCCACCAAGCCATGGCAGCCAAACTCACGGAATACAACATCCCCTTTTACAAGTACCTACAATTAAGACACTTTTTTACTGACGCCAAATCCATCTCACTGTGGTACCGAGAGCGTACACCCTTTGAATTGCTATGTGATAGTTCAGAACCCCAACGTCATGTGATCTCTACTGTTTACACATTCTTATTTTCACATTGTAAAATTAAAGATGATAAGCTTGTCCGTCGTTGGGAATCAGAACTGTCTATAGAATTAACCTCCACTGAATGGGAACGTATACACAACCATATTCATAAGGGCTCCATTAATGTATCCACCCAGGAAAACAGATACAAAATATTCACCAACTGGTACAGGACACCTGATAAGATCCACAAAATGCACCCCTCCGCCCCCCCGACATGCTGGCGTTGCAATGCGGCGCTTGGCACCCTCATTCATATCTGGTGGGAATGTCCTCTTATCATACCGTACTGGACGGAAATTCACCGCCTTATCACCCAAATTACCTCTTACACCCCAGACTTCACTCCGGCCCAATACATGCTCCATCACACCTCCATGCCCCTCTCCTCCTACAAAAAATCCCTTACCCTACACCTTATCAATGCAGCCAACCTCTGTGTCCCGGTTCACTGGAGGAGTTCCACACCACCCACAGTGGCTGAATGGTTCAAAAGAGTCGATAGAACGGCCGAGATGGAAAAACTCATTTACCAAGCAAAAGACAATCCCACAAAATTTAATACAACATGGGCTTGCTGGTTACACTTTAGAGTTTCCTCGACGCAGATCATTCCGCCCGGTGACCCAACCTCTCCGCCATGATCGATACTGATCTGTCACAGAGACGTCATAGTGTCTGGCTGATTGTGCCCTCCCTCCGTCCATACCCTTCCTCCGTCTGTACCCTTCCTCCGTCCATACCCTCCCTCCGTCCACACCCTCCCCCCGTCCATACCCTTCCTCTTACCCAATTAATCCTTACAGATCATACTTAGGCGATCTCCACACCCTCTCAACCTGATACCAACATAACTCCTTCACTGTTCCGGCAGGAGCACACACCCTAACGGTTTCTGGTCTCCTTACTCCCCCCCCCCCCACTCCTAAACAACATATTATTATTACGCCTCTCAATCATATGGGTACCGAATAGGTTTAAAACCACACACATTACTACACATGGTCCCCACCCATTCACAGTTAGAACTAGGGTTGTCCCGATACCGATACTAGTATCGGTATCGGCACCGATACCAAGCATTTGCCCAAGTACTTGTACTCGGGCAAATGCTCCCGATGCTTCCCCCGATACCTTGACTGTCAGCGGTGATGGACGTGTGGGGGAGTTACAAGCTTCTCCCCCCGCGGCTTTCAGCTGCTTAGTGATATACAGCGGTGATCGGTGCTTGTAATTCCCCCACACGCGATCACCGCTGACTGTCACCTCATCCCCCTTAGTCCTCCTCCGTTCCTCTGTCCCCCTCCGCTGTCCTGCTCCATTGCTGTGTCCCCCTCCGTTCCTCTGTCCCCCTCCGCTGTCCTGCTCCATTGCTGTGTCCCCCTCCGTTCCTCTGTCCCCCTCCGCTGTCCTGCTCCATTGCTGTGTCCCCCTCCGTTCCTCTGTCCCCCTCCGCTGTCCTGCTCCATTGCTGTGTCCCCCTCCGTTCCTCTGTCCCCCTCCGCTGTCCTCCTTCTTTGCTCTGTCCCCCTCCGCTGTCCTCCTCCGTTCCTCTGTCCACCTCCCGCTGTCCTTCTTCTTTGCTCTGTCCCCCTCCGCTGTCCCCATCCGTTCCTCTGTCCCCCTCCGCTGTCCCCATGTGTTCCTCTGTCCCCCTCCGCTGTCCCCATCCGTTCCGGCTTTCCGTTGTCCCCCTCTCTCTTCGTCTGTCCCCTCCGTTCTGCTGTCTCTCCGCTGTGTGTATGGAGAGAGTCAGCTGACTCTGTCCATTCACATAACTGATACATTGTAATCTCCTGTGATTACGATGTGTCAGTTTATGAATGGAGAGAAGCTGCTGTGTTCTCTCCATTCATTCTCAGTGCAGCTGAGGCTGCAGAGAAAGGGACTGGGGAATCTCTATCCTCAGTCTATTTCTCTGTCTCAAGGGGGAGATATCAGAGGTCTGTTAAGACCCCTGATATCTCACCAAAGCCCCCCAACAGGGCTGATTAAAAAAAAAAAAAAACACACACATAGTGCAATAAAGAATAAAAAAAAAAATTGTAAAAAATAATAAATGTAAATGAAAAAAAACAAAACAAAAACACACACACACAGACACCGTTCACTATACCACCACCCCCACCCCCCCCGCCCCCCCCCCCTCAAAAAAAAAAAAAAAAAAAAAAACCTGTCACGTGACATTAAAAAAAAGTATCGGTAATCGGTATCGGCGAGTACTTGAAAAAAAGTATCGGTACTTGTACTCGGTCCTAAAAAAGTGGTATCGGGACAACCCTAGTTAGAACCCTTTAGGGGTGAATGGGTTTAAGGGTGGCTTTGATCGGTACATAACATTACCCCGATTGGACCCCTACCCCCACATCAACCCCTTCTCCCTCACACGGAGATGCCTAATGATCCTTAGTTTATACACTTGTTAATTTGGGTATTCCCGCTTTACCATAGGAATACTTTACTGGGTCAGAACTTCACCTCCATCACTAATACAAAAGTGACCTAGTAAGAGGCTCAGTTGGCCGTATTTTGAACTCGTTCTTTCATTTCTGCTTTATTTATCAATTGTATGACTTATTGATTGTATTAACAGCTTCTGTTTCAATGTATACCCGATAACTGTGACTTTATGTATGTCTGAAAAATTTTAATAAACATTTATTGAAAAAAAAAAAAATACCGGACTGGTGACCCCACAATATACAAATACCGGACTGGTGACCCCACAATATACAAATACCGGACTGGTGACCCCACAATATACAAATACCGGACTGGTGACCCCACAATATACAAATACCGGACTGGTGACCCCACAATATACAAATACCGGACTGGTGACCCCACAATATAGAAATACCGGACTGGTGACCCCACAATATATAAATACCGGACTGGTGACCCCACAATATAGAAATACCGGACTGGTGACCCCACAATATATAAATACCGGACTGGTGACCCCACAATATATAAATACCGGACTGGTGACCCCACAATATACAAATACCGGACTGGTGACCCTACAATATATAAATACCGGACTGGTGACCCCACAATAGGGAGAAAACTTCTTTGCAGAAGAGCGTTTAATAAGACTCGTGGCCATTCATTTAAATTAGAAGAAAAGAGGTTTAACCTTAAACTACGTAGAGGGTTCTTTACTGTAAGAGCGGAAAGGATGTGGAATTCCCTTCCACAGGCGGTGGTCTCAGCGGGGAGCATTGATAGCTTCAAGAAACTATTAGATAATCACCTGAGTGACCGCAACATAAAGGGATATATAATGTAATAAATATAATCACACACATAGGTTGGACTTGTGTCTTTTTTCAACCTCACCTACTATGTAACTATGGGCGGGGACCAGCCCGAGTTCCATCCATCTATGGGCGGGGACCAGCCCGAGTTCCATCCATCTATGGGCGGGGACCAGCCCGAGTTCCATCCATCTATGGGCGGGGACCAGCCCGAGTTCCATCCATCTATGGGTGGGCGGCGGGTACCAGCCCAGGTTCCATTCATCTATAGGTGGGCAGCGGGGGCCGGCCCATGTTCCAGCCATCTATGGTCGGGGGCCGGCCCGGGTTCCATCCATCTATGGGCGGACTGATTGTACCCAGGTCGATCCATCGTGTACATCCAACGTGTTGGTTTTCTAGCATGCAATTACTGCCAGCAGCTATAAAACTATAGTCGCTAACAATATTTGTGTTCTCCCGGGAGGGAGGGTTCCCTCAAGCACCACCAAGTTATAGACTGCCATTGGAAGGGAGCCGGTGCCGGAAAGCCTGGAACTATGAATCAGAGTGGCTGATGGGGAGTTAAGGGACTTCAGTCTGTCCAATTATTTCACACTATCCCAAATTTGTAGGGAATGGCAAATTATAAGATTTGGTGATTTGCCTACAAGCATGTGGGGCTACCCATTACAATATCTCTACTGAGATAGGATTGGCTTTCAAAGCTTCTAGAGAGACGCGGAGGGGAGGACTGGTAATAATGGTGGGCCAGAGGCTGTGCAATAGGTCGCTATGTGTGGAACTAACAGGGCCCCCCCTCCCCCGGTGTCTAGGTTGGAATGACAACAGATCAGATTTGGTGCCCTTAGATAGAACATTCACTATGACTTCTCTGGGACACCAGACATGATTATCTTCAGATGGGGCCTCCGTAGAATTTTATATGTTTATAAGTGACACCAGTTATAACAGAAGTGGAAAATATTCAGGAAGATCTTTAAGGAAAGCGATGGAGATGATCTTCAACGTGATAAGATGTGTGTCTAGGATGGCACACTTATCTTTTGTATCATGGCAAGGATCAGGGACAACCCCCCAAAGTGAAATTTACTGACACAACACTTTTTTTTACTAACCATTCAGAAAGTCAGCCAAAATGACGGTTTGGTGTTCCTGCCAGTCCTTCTGCTTTATGATATAAAAATAAATGAAACAAAAAACTGTGCTTGGAAAGTAAGGTAAAAGCTGCGGTTATAAGTGAGGTACACCAATACAGAAAAGAAATATAGAAAAAACGCGCTAAAAAATGATATTCAAAATTAATGAAAATATACAGTCCTATACAGAGGAATGTCCAACCATCACACGGTGAATAACGTGAATATTCATATGTTGTTAGGTGAAAATTCAAATAGAACAGATCTATGTGGTGAAATGCTTACCAGAAAGTAAGCCAAACAGGCGAGTGGCTTTAACCCAGCCTGGGCCTTTAAGAAAAAACGATCCCAATAGATCCTGTTCCATTGGGATCGTTTTTCTTAAAGGCCCAGGCTGGGTTTAAGCCACTCGCCTGTTTGGCTTACTTTCTGTGTGATGGTTGGACATTCCTCTGTATAGGACTGTATATTTTCTTTAATTTTGAATATCATTTTTTAGCGCGGTTTTTCTATATAAAAATAAATAACCACACCAATCAGAAAAGCACACCGTGGTCAGTTCTCTAGCTATGCTCTCCTCCAATAATCAGACTTCTCCTGACACGGGCACCCCCTCCCCACACAGCTTTTCACTGGGAAAGTCCATGTACTGCTGCTTCTCCTCCCCCAGCTCTTATGCAGCTGAGAACAGAGGGAATGTGATCACTTATAAAAATGTATCAATTATTTATTTTTAAATTTATACACATTTTTTGCTGTTCATTTCTATTTTAAACTGAATGGATTATTTTAAAAAGTGATCGTTTACAATATTGCAAAAAAAAGATATTTCTCCTTTTTACATGAAGGTCGGGTTAATTTAGCATAGGGTTCCCCTTTACAGTGCAAGGGGGAACTCTGCAGACCCCGATGTAAACAGAAGGATTGGACTGTGATGTAAAGGAGAGGTATGTGGAGTCTGACTGATGTAAGGGGAAACTCTGTAAGGAGGGCCCTGGTCACCAGAGCCCCACATAAATCCACAGAGTTCCCTTTTACATCAGTCTGCAAGGTTCTCCCTTACATCCAAGTTCCCTCTGATGTGGTGTCACAGTCCGACCCCTCTGTAGATGTCTTCCCATAACCTACCCTCCTCCCGGTGTACACAGCTCCCCCTTTATCTGCCAAGCCTCCTCATCCCCTTGGTGGTGTCACAGTCCGACCCCTCTGTAGATGTCTTCCCATAACCCACCCTCCTCCCGGTGTACACAGCTCCCTCTTTATCTGCCGAGCCTCCTCATCCCCTTGGTGGTGTCACAGTCCGACCCCTCTGTAGATGTCTTCCCATAACCTACCCTCCTCCCGGTGTACACAGCTCCCCCTTTATCTGCCAAGCCTCCTCATCCCCTTGGTGGTGTCACAGTCCGACCCCTCTGTAGATGTCTTCCCATAACCCACCCTCCTCCCAGTGTACACAGCTCCCCCTTTATCTGCCGAGCCTCCTCATCCCCTTGGTGGTGTCACAGTCCGACCCCTCTGTAGATGTCCTCCCATAACCTACCCTCCTCCCGGTGTACACAGCTCCCCCTTTATCTGCCAAGCCTCCTCATCCCCTTGGTGGTGTCACAGTCCGACCCCTCTGTAAATGTCTTCCCACATCCCAGCCCTTCTCCCGGTGTACACAGCTCCCCCTTTATCTGCCGAGCCTCCTCATCCCCTTGGTGGTGTCACAGTCCGACCCCTCTGTAGATGTCTTCCCATAACCCAACCTCCTCCCAGTGTACACAGCTCCCCCTTTATCTGCCAAGCCTCCTCATCCCCTTGGTGGTGTCACAGTCCGACCCCTCTGTAAATGTCTTCCCACATCCCAGCCCTTCTCCCGGTGTACACAGCTCCCCCTTTATCTGCCAAGCCTCCTCATCCCCTTGGTGGTGTCACAGTCCGACCCCTCTGTAGATGTCTTCCCATAACCCACCCTCCTCCCAGTGTACACAGCTCCCCCTTTATCTGCCGAGCCTCCTCATCCCCTTGGTGGTGTCACAGTCCGACCCCTCTGTAAATGTCTTCCCACATCCCAGCCCTCCTCCCAGTGTACACAGCTCCCCCTTTATCTGCCGAGCCTCCTCATCCCCTTGGTGGTGTCACAGTCCGACCCCTCTGTAAATGTCTTCCCACATCCCAGCCCTTCTCCCGGTGTACACAGCTCCCCCTTTATCTGCCAAGCCTCCTCATCCCCTTGGTGGTGTCACAGTCCGACCCCTCTGTAGATGTCTTCCCATAACCCACCCTCCTCCCGGTGTACACAGCTCCCCCTTTATCTGCCGAGCCTCCTCATCCCCTTGGTGGTGTCACAGTCCGACCCCTCTGTAGATGTCTTCCCATAACCCACCCTCCTCCCAGTGTACACAGCTCCCCCTTTATCTGCCGAGCCTCCTCATCCCCTTGGTGGTGTCACAGTCCGACCCCTCTGTAGATGTCTTCCCATAACCCAACCTCCTCCCAGTGTACACAGCTCCCCCTTTATCTGCCAAGCCTCCTCATCCCCTTGGTGGTGTCACAGTCCGACCCCTCTGTAGATGTCTTCCCATAACCCACCCACCTCCCAGTGTACACAGCTCCCCCTTTATGCCGAGCCTCCTCATCCCCTTGGTGGTGTCACAGTCCGACCCCTCTGTAAATGTCTTCCCACATCCCAGCCCTCCTCCCGGTGTACACAGCTCCCCCTTTATCTGCCGAGCCTCCTCATCCCCTTGGTGGTGTCACAGTCCGGCCCCTCTGTCCCCGGTATCCTCAGGCAGCATTCCTGATCCAGTGGAGCGGCATCGAACCCATCATGTTCCTTGGTCCCAGGCTTGGCTCTCTCGTACCTGGGCATTGTTGGGGGGGGGGGCATTGCCTCATGGGACTTGTAGATTCACAACAGCTGAAGGGCCACCAGGTTGGGACCCCTGAGATACTCCACTGCTGTTCCTACAGTTGGACAATCCACTCCTCCCCCATCCCACTCTTTGCTCCCCCTCCTACAATTTGTAAAATGCACCATGACAGCACTGGGCCTCCCAGAATTCCAAAGCTGGCCCGTGACAAAATATATATTTTCTTTTTATGGGCAGCCGCTGTCTGTAACAGACATTGTAAAAATCAGCCGCATTTTTATAAACTAAATTTACAGAAGGTTGGGAACCCTGACAAGGGTATGAAAAACATTGCTTGATATACAACACAAAAATACGAAAGTAAAGATCAAGCTTTCACTTTGCCACAATCAAAGGCAAAAAGAAGAAACCGACAAGTAACTTTGTTTGGTACAAAAAAACAAACGGCACAGCGTGAGACGTATTTCTATATAAAATATCACTTGATACTTTTTGTGTCTTTGTTTTAAAGTGTGAAATTATATTTTATATACAGTGTATGTGTAATAAAGTATCAAGTGATATTTTATATAAAAATACGTCTCACGCTGTGCCGTTCAAATCCTTTTTTGTACCAAAGTTACTTGTCGGTTTCTTCTTTGTACAGAAATACGATCGTTTCCCAGTAAGACAGGAAGTGGTACAGGAAGCCAAGTGTGGGTCTTTCTGCATGTAGAAATAGTCTTCGCCTGGCTCTGGTTTTCATGTAAGAAACCGTCAGAGAACGGGGAAGAAACAGAAGACAACCTTCATGGGAGGAGGAGGAACGGTGTCTGGATGGTTACCAGATTAGCAAGGAAATGTGTGATTAGAATCTTCTCCATCTTTCTTCCGATCAGTGTGGAATAGGTTACCTGAAAAGCCGGTTCTACAAACCTTCACCTCTTGGTGATCTTCCTGTGAGATTCTCATCGTGAGGTCAAAAGCACTATTGGTGAGATTTTTGGCTCAGATCACTGATGACACAATATTCTCAGATGTTCGATGGACACCCAACAGATGACCCAGAGCCTTTAAATCAATAGATGGGACCGGGAGCCCCCTTTATTAAGATCATAAAATACAACAGATGGGACCAGCCACCAGTCAATAGTACGATTGTCAGGATTCACAGTGTTTGGACATCAATGCCCTTCATCACAATCATGTTACAGTTCAAGAAGAAGAACACCCGATTCCGACTATCTGTGCAAAAATATCACCAAGGCCGAGCCTGAGACAAATTATTATGAGAGAGAGATGGGACAGAGACTGACCTGAGAAGAGAGAGAGAGAGAGAGAGAGAGAGAGATGGGACAGAGACTGACCTGAGAAAAGAGAGAGAGAGAGATGGGACAGAGACTGACCTGAGAAGAGAGAGATGGGACAGAGACTGACCTGAGAAG